>JBBBDQ010000454.1:1090000-1335000 GCA_037127315.1 Ascarosepion bandense
TTCTACAGACAATATCTTCTGTGTGTGTGTGTGTGTGTGTCTGTGTGTGTGTGTGTGTGTGTGTGTGTGTGTGTGTGTGTGTGTGTGTGTGTGTGTTTCCTTTTCAGAATTGTCTACCTACTAATATTATAAATGGAAAATTCATATTTCTGCTTTTATCACAGCTCAGCCTTTTAATCTCTTCTCTCTTTCCCCCTACCGTTTAATTCTGTCGCCTTTATCTTCTTTTAACACATTTTCCACACACCCGACGCATCCATTTGCAGCAAAATGTCTCGAAGACATGAAAGATAGAATATCTGCCACGAAAATATTTGAAATATGAAGATTCCAACAAGCAAATAAGAAAAATTCCACTTCAACGTTTCCAATCTTGAACAGCAGCAGCGGTAGCGACGGCAGCAGCGGTTGCAGCAGCGGTGGCAGCAGCAGCCAGAATGCCGGCAGATATGGCGTGGATTATAACTGTTGGAAAAGAATAAATACAAATTGCAGGAATTCTTTGAGAAATTTCCGCCTTACCTGCAAATTCTTCAAAGATTTTTCCTGATTTTTTAAGAAGCTTTTATGGTTTTAATGAGTCGCTCCTTAAACATTGTTTAACGTAGCAGTAAGTGTGTAACATGTGCATTAGCTTTCACTCTAGTCTGGCACAAGGTCATAATAGTTTGGTACCTCTTAAGAATACTAATTATTACGCTAAAAACAAAGTTGTTAATGATCGCATTACGATAAGCCTATGTTCACATCCATTTACTGAAATTAGTCTAGTATGGCACAGAGCCACGATAGTGTTTATGGATCGAACTCTTTCTACATTAAACCAAACCGAATGACTTTACTCTCTTACCGATTCAGTATTCATACAGAATTTTTTTTTTTCGTAAAATTGAAGAATATTCTGCTATTCTGGCTGAGTTGCTGAGTTCGAAGTTTTTATAAAATCTGCAATCTTCATTGTTTTTTGTTACTGAAAGTTTACTTAAACAGATGCTTTACGGGTAATTTGGTAATTTATTTTAAAATTGTCTAAATGAACATTCGAATTTACCCTTTCTTTCTGAAAACATCAATTCTCTCTCTCTCTCTCTCTCTCTCTCTCGCTTCATCTCCCTATCATTGTCTCTCTTTCTGCCACTCACTCAACATCTCTCTCTAATATATATATATATATATATATATATATATATATATACATATACTAGCAGTATAGCCCGGCGTCGCTCGGGTGTAAGGAAAGCTTTAAAACTAATTCATGATCCTGGAGCTCAGACTCATTGGACGTTGGCACGAAAGACTGAAAAGCAATAGTTGTTTCCAGTTAAAGCGAAACCCTAGACTGACAGAAAAATGAATGGATGTAAGTAAAATTTTGATTTCCTGGTATCGATATCAAATAAGTTTTTTTCGTCGTAAACTGAATTTTGAAGGCTAAATAAGTCCTCTGAGTAAATGGTATCATGGCTGAGACTAAGAACTACAATTATAACTACTTAGAGCCAAACCCGAAGCAAAAACTAAAATAAAAGGGCTGAAAAAATACAGACATACAGGCAGATAAACAGACACACACACAAACATCTTGCCTTTTATATATATATATTATCGATTTTCTGCACTACTGTAAGAACTGCAGCCTTGAAACTTCTGAATATCGTTTTTTATGTCTTTGTCTATGAGTGTATGAAATTTGATTAAAATCAGACCACTCCTTCTATAATCCGATTTTTTCGATTATCGATTTTCGATATTTATTGGGGGTAGCTCGACACTAAACTTAGCTAAAAACACTAGCAGACGCTTATAGTACAACTGTGTAAATTTTCAAGAAAATCGGTTCAGCCGTTTCAGAGTCTATAGTTAACGGACACACACACAAACAGACACACATACATACATACAGACAAAGTTTCATTTATAAATAAGTTTATATATATATATATATATATATATATATCCAATTGAATAAAGAACGAAGAAAGTATTAAAACGTTCAAAACATTATTTTAAAACAGTGCTCAATATAGAAATAGAGCTATGAATATTTATTATAAGTTATAGTTTAGAACATGTACAAATTATATTTTACAACACAGGTGTACATTTGTTTCGATGCAGAAACAAAATGTACACTTTTGTCGTAAATTATATATATATATATATATATATATATATATATATATATATATATATATATACTGGATTACACAGTTCAACAGAAATATACGTGGAGCTAATGCCCGTTAGTACCCAGCCTACTCAGTCAATCTGCGAAGGTTTTGAAACTTTCATAAATCAGTTCTTGACAAATTCTCAACCAAAATTCTTCATAGAGACAAAGCGTCCGTTCCTAGTATCCTAAATGGCTTTAATGGCATCTTATCCTCGTCAGAAAAACAAAATTCTTTGCTGCGATTTTTGCCTTTAACTCCATATTAGATGATAAAGGCCATCGCTTTTTCTAGATTCGCCTTTTCACAGAAAATGTCTATCAGCTCGGGATGCCTCAAGACTTGTCAAAAGCATTGGCCCCTAACGGTTGCAGGTCCTCCTTAAGTCCTAGTGGTAGTCTTTAACAATAATAAACCTAAGTTCTTCCTATCTTCGCAAGTCTTTGGAAAGTGTTAAGTATTTGGTCTGTTTTCAAGAATCCTGATGAGCGCTCATCTCCGTCAAAGTATGAGGCTGTCACTCTTTTTAGTGTCACCTACAATCTCTTTGAACTTATAATCAACAAGAAGTTTGTTGATCACCCCAATAGAGGCAACTTTTTAAGCAACAAACAATACGGATTTCGATCAGTTCTGTCCACTGCTGATGTCTTAACTGTCATTACTCATAGAACCAGTGAAGCATTAGGCTTCTCGATGAGAATCGCATTCTGTATAGTGAAGAACTTTGACAAAGTGAGGGTTAATCGAGAGTAGTGTTTTTCAGTGCTAGCTTTTTCTTGAGTTTTTATTTCATTGAGGAACGGTGAAACTACAAAATGAGGAAATCTACGATTACTTCTGAGCAGCATGGAACCTAGAGTAAGAGCCTTAGCCAATAAGCACGAAAATCAACCATCGCATTGAAAATATTGAGATAAAATTAAGATATCAGATAAAAGTTTGTTGGGGTTTTTTTGTTTTTTGTTTGTTTGTTTCTTTGCTTTTTTTAACATTTTAGTTATAGGCATTTATAATAGAAATGAAAGTAATATTAAAATTAGTTTTGCACTTATCTCGAAGTATTATCCTGCTATGAAATATGAATTCAAATTTGGTGCTATTTAAAAATAGGGATAGAAATTACTGGTATAGAGAATTGATGTATAAACTCTCCAACTATAGAATCACTTAAATGGTATTCTCTATTATCAAATCGTTCTTGAAGATAGATTCATGAAGATAGGTTTTTGTTCCAGTCCTTCGTTACCCCTGAGAACAATGCAGGCATCCCTTAAGGCTCACGTCTCACTCCAACTCTCTTTTGTACTTTACATTAATGATCTGCCTAAGAGTATACTCCTACTGTCTGTGGATATCTATGCAGATGATACAACAGTATATGAGTACTCTTCCAAAATTCTAAATGACCAGAAGAAAATTACTGGAAAGTATTTGAAACTCACCTGAAGTGAGTTGAATGTGCAATGCTCCTCATGCCAATGACATTTCCACCGAACTTCTGTACGGCATATGACGTCAATGAATTTCTTTTAATGTGTTCCTCTCGAATTTTGTATTTAAGTTGGGGTCATCAGGAAAGAAAGTGCACCGTTTCGAGGCCTTCCTCTCAACGGTTTCACTTGCACACCGGTCCCCCTCACTGATGTGAGGCCCCATTATAACGATATACAAGTGTGTTGTAGATATACTAGTTCAAATGTCTAACGACGTAATTATATTTATGTAAAATTTTGAAAAACGGCAAGCCTTGAGTTCTGAGAATGCAACGTGAACCTCATTACGCATTCACGATCAATCATGTATATGTGTACTCTTCCAAAATTCTAAATGACTAGATCCTGGTAGCTGATCTCACCTCTGACTTCAATGGCAATAAAACTGGCTGGCCACATTCAATAGCTTAAAAGACACTGAATTGGAATGAAAGTGTGTCCTCCCAAGGTGACCTATTGCCTTGAACGCCTATTGCAGCTAAAAAAATTAACCCCAACCGAAAGTGGAACTCGTATATATAAACCATCGCTAAAGATGCTGGGGTAACAATCGGTTCCCTCTACCTTTAGTAAGTACCTGACATCTCATACCATCCTTTACCTTTACAAGCGACTGATCAGACCCAAAATGGAGGTACTGCTGTCATATCTTGGCTGGAAGTGTCTTATTAGCGTCCAAAAGCGTCTACTCGGATTTGTGAGAGATTCATTATTTTCCACCCTACAAACGTCTTCCTCAGAGACAAAACGTTGCAAGCTTCTTGCTAATTTGTCACTATTTCTATGGAATATGTTCAACAAAGTCATTGAGAAGGAAGGAGATTATGCTGAAAAGTTTGTTTGTAAAACAAAGGCTTTTTCCTCATTCGGTTACAGATAGAGTGATGTAACTACACACACACATACACGCACATGCATGCATATATATATATATATATATATATATATATATATATATATATGTGGGGTGTCTTTGTGTGTGCGTAGGTGTTTAGAAAATAAAAAAGAAATCTTTATATCCTCTTCTCTCTCTCTCTCTCTCTCTCTCTCTCTCTCTTCGTATCTATTTGCTTGCTATTAATATTTTCAAATAATGTATATTGCATATTGTTCTCTCTCTCTCTCTCTCTCTCTCTCTCTCTCTCTCTCTCTCTCTCTCTCTCTCTTATCACTCACACACACAAACACATGCAGAGAGAGAGAGGGAGAGCGGTTTTTGGCAGATGCACCTTCACATTCTACGAATGTAGTTTTTTACCTCCTCACAGGCAGTTGTGGAAAACTGATTGTCAGTACAAAGAATTCCTCTTTCCTTTCAGTAACAAATGCTACACAGTTCCTTAAAAAGAATAATGAGGACATTCCTCAACTTCTCCTACCCACCATTTGCCTCCGCCTTCTCCTCCTCCCCTTCATCATCATCATCATCATCTTACTTTTTCCTTCGCCTACTCGTTCTCTCTTTCTTATTTCCCTTCTTGGCTTTCCTTCTTTCTTTTCTCGATTTTTCGCTTGCATATCTTAATCATTATAACGCATTCTTTTCTCTATTTCTCATTTTTCTTTCTTTTTTTCTTTTCCATTTTGTATCTCTCCTCTCTTTCTCGTGTCTTCCCCCTTCCTCCTTCTTTCCACCCTTTTCTTCTTCTTCTCCCCACCCCGCCATTTTCTTCCAGTATTACATTCTCCTCCTTCCCGCTGTTCTTTTGTTTTTGTGAATGAAGAATTTGCCGATTGCAGAGCTGCCAGAAGGAAGAAGAGAGTTGAGATTCGTCGAAAGTGGAACCAACCGACTAAATTCAATCGTCCATCTCTCAATTCTCGTTGTTTATCAAAGACAATGTAAAGCTGTTCTACGTTTCAACTGACAGCCACTAAGGGGGGAAAAAAGCTTTGAAATGAAGGATGCAGACAAGGCAAGCAGTGACGCCATATCACGTGCCAAGAAAAATCTGAATCCTGTTATAATCATTTCCTAATAGAAGCTCCGTGCACATTAACATCAACGATTCACTTTCACGTTTACTTGCTACATTCTTCTGTTTACTGAATGTTCATTGCTCGGTGCAATCATTCTGGATAACCTTTCTTCGTGATTTTCCATTGAAGCCCACCCCAATACTCAACTGGCTTCACTTGAAACCGTCAGGCTCTTTTCTTTTTTATTTCCGGGAAGGAAAGATCTTTATTTATCAAATGTCGACATTTTCTCATCAAACTCAGGTTGTGAAAATAAGAATTAAACAAGATTTTTTTCTCGCAATATTTTGCTTCTTTTCATCTATTTTTTATCAGGAATTTTCCACAATTGCTTTTATTGGACATTTTTTATGAATGTTTGCATTTCGAAACTGACAGTTGAGAATATCATTGCTACGTAGCTTGTCTTACCTACTTTTTAATCTCATATAAATGCAACTGTCTACTTATCTGATTGTTTGCCGACAATATCCATAAAGAAAACAATAATAATAATAAAAAGGTGTGCTGCATGAGAGTGAACGCTGGACAATTTCTTTACTAATGATAAGAAGACTGGAGTCAACAAGAAGTGTGACTCTACAGAAGGATGCTGAGAATACCGTGGTTGGAATATGTAAACAACGAAGAAGTTTTAAGGAAAATGGAAATAAAAACGACACTTATAGTTAAAGATTAGAAGTTGTGGAGAGTCATGATCGTTTATGTTCTGAAGTGACACGACACATAGAAAATCAATCATGTAAAATTAATCTCTTCCTCTATAAAACTATTTTATAAAAAGCTACAAAAGATAGGAAGTTGTGGAAAGTCATGATCGTCTATGTTGTAAATGAGCAAGCATATAGAAGAAGACCCACCGTGTAAAATTAATACCTTCCTCTGCAATACTATTCTATGAAAAATTATATTAAACAAACACAAACAATGGCTTTTCTAATGACTAATCCGAGCGATATATAATAATAAACCAGATTTATACCAGAACAATAATTCTATTAATTTATTTTACAGTAACAAAAGACACTCGGATTACATAAGAGATGAAATTACATAAAGAAAATGTAATCAATAGATATCTAACTTCTGTAACTTTAACAAACCAACTCTGATTCACCATACACGACAGCATATTGAAAACTCTCAAACTTATTGTTCCGAATAAGACACCTGTAGAAAAAAGCACTTTTCAAAAGATTAAACAGGAATGAAACATTACCAACAAAGATAAGAGTGCGGATCCGATATGTAATGATGGACAATCTTCTTATAAATTCCAACAACTAGAAAAAGTAAAAGAAACAGGAAATGTAAGAATTATTTTGGTTAGAAGGGAGATTTATTTCCGGCGGGATTTCTAAACTTGCACCGATTCTTGATTTCATTTTGGTCGTCTCTTTTTAGGAAGTAGCAGGAGCTTGGAGCCAATGGCAGAGCCGCTTTCAGCATACTCTCACTGCTGATCAATCGCAGAGCACGTAACTTGATGAGGGAAGAGGAAGATTTTCCCCGAGGTACTTGCACCGGCAGGCGGACAGCAGCAGTCGGCAGCACTGGGCTCAGGGAAGAAGGACGTCAGACTTTTCGCTGCGGTGTGATGCGAAACCAGCTTGTGATTTCCCCTACATTTAGAGGGGTCATTAGCTGGCATCCATCTTCGTACAGCTGAAGTATGTGTTTTATCCCCTTAATAACGGTATATAATGGTTGAAGTATTTTTTGCAGTGTAAAGAACCTACACTCGCCTGGCTAGTCGTTGGTTATCCCATTAACCAAATCAAATCGCCTAATTGTGGCTTCCGGAGTCCCCTTTTATCCCCATATTAACGAGATATAATTGTTGAAGTATATTTTGCAGGGAGGAGAACCTACACTCGCTTGGCTAGTCGTTGGTTATCCCATTAACCAAATCGAATCGCCTAATTTTGGCTTCCGGAGTCCCTAAAATATTCGACTCCATATTGAAATGTTGCTGCGTTTGAGAAACTCTTCTAGCGCTGTTTGACCAGAGCCACTACTCTAAAGAAGAAGAAAGAAAGAAAGTGACGGTCCAACAAATCCCTGGAGAAAGAAGCTTTGGCTACGGGAACCTTGACTTGTCCGCATCCCGCTAATTCGAATGTAAGAGAACGCCATTTGTATTTCTACCTTCCCGTAAGTACTTTGTGTCTGTGTTCGTAAAGCACACCTTCCTCTTTCCCTCTTGGCTAATTCGTGAGTATTTTTATTGTATGTTCCGCGATGAGTTTTGGCGCTAAAATACCTATAATTTTAGCAGTTCTCCTGTCTTTGTTGTACATATTTCTAATGCTAATCATTTATTGAACTGTACATGTTAAATATAAAAAAAAATTTATGTATTTTAATTTTATATGTTGCAATAAATAGTTCTGTAATTGAAATGCACGCATTTTCATCTTATTTATTTGCCACTGTGAACACGTGGTAATATTTTAAGAGAGAAGAGTTGCTCCCCTTGAACGCGGAGAAAACATTTAATGAGGGTAAATTATACCACCCACGAGAATAAATTGTTGTTCTACTAGAGTTGAATATGTTGGGGGTTTTTTTTTGTTTTGTTTTTTGTTGTTTTTTGTTTGTTTTATTGTTTTTTTTTTTTTGTAAAAGAAATCATTCTTTTATTCTGCTAAGATTAGACGTTTACTTCTTTTAGAAAATTCCGTTGCAGACAAAGATAAGAGCAATCGACTAATATGTAATATCAATTTTCATATATGGCAGAGAATGCTGGACAATTTTCTGGTGCCTTCCAAAAAATAAACAACGCATTAAAGGATAGGGAAATTTCACTGGAAACAAATATAAAACTGCTGAACTGCTGTGAAATATCAATCCTCGTATATGGTGGTGAATGCTGGACAATTTCCTTAAAGATGAAGAAGAGACTTGAAACAATGGAAGTGTGGTTTTACATAAGGACGCAGTGAATACCATGGCCTGTGCAGATAGGTGACGAGAAAGCTTTAATGAAAAAGGGTAACAAAAAGATGTTTATCGTTAGAACCAGAAAGTGAATGTTAATGTTACCCTCAAAAGGACGGCGTCTTAAAAACAAGATTGACAGAAGAAAGTAGTGAATAATGAACAACGGGTGCAAGGGATGTGAAAAGGACCAAGAAAAGAAAAGAAATTGTGAAGCGCTATGAACCTGAAGGGTTATTGGTTATAAAAGGAGAAAAGGCATGGGTTCTATTTATAAGGGAATGGTCTGGCCACAAGCTCAATAACCCGCTCTTTACTCCGTAAACCTTCTTGACATGTAAGTGAGTATATATTTTGCTGAAGATATCTACTGATTAGAAGGGTGTAATGGTTCATGCCGTTCCAAAGGATATTAATGCATATTTCAAGTAAATATGAGTAAACTCAGTCAGAATTCAAAATCTGTTTGCTAATCCGATTACAATTACGCCTTCTGTAGTTGATCATTATATTGGTGTCAATGTGCCACAAAACCATTTTTTTAAAGTTTGTTCATTTGTATATATTTGTGTATGACTATGTCTCGCAGTCAGTTTTATAAAAGTCCTCATATCTCTTAAAATAGTCTTGAAAGTTTTATCCTCGTCACAAGAGTATTTGAAATCTTCGATTGAGTTCCATATTGCGTTCTGAGAAAATGTAGACTCTTTTCCGCTGTTCTGTCCTTTGTTGTTTATCACTTTTGGTATTAATTCTTGTAATTCCACGTGTCTGGTTTCATCTTTTTGCTTCATTTCTATTTGTTTCTCTTCCAATCTTTATTGGAATTCGAATTGCTTTTTTAACAGTTCAACAATCGCTGCTTGGAAATCCATTTTTTCATTTATTTCAACAACGTGAATTCTTTTAGCTTCCTCGTCGCCTTTTTGTCGTTGCGACTGTTGTAGAAAAAATTCCTTTATCTCAGCGTAATTTTTTGAATATTTCGTCGTCACTTGTCGTGGGACGATGTTTATCTTTTTGTTTTTTTAATTTTGTAACGCCGCGTGGATTTTTTTGAGTCTTCGTGGCCCCTTGTCGTGTGGGACACTGCATTTCCTTTTTTTATATCTCTACCTGTATTTGTTCGCCACTTATCGTGGGCGACTGACGTGAAAAACGTATTTTTCTTTTTTTAATCCAGAATTTGTTCGATTCTTCGGCGCCACTTGTCATGGACCCAGTTAAGAGTCCAGCAAGAAAATAATACAACAACAAAAATAGAAAATAACGAATATATATTATAAATACAGCAAAATACAAATACGTGGAACTCTTTTAGTAGAACGAATAAATACGGGTTAGGAAGTAATACTATAACTGGGACTCGCAAAAGTCGTACGGTAGCAGTCTTGGCTATCTATGCCTATCGCTGTCTGCTGATCTGCTTTTGCTGATCTGCTGCAGATCTCTCTCTCTCTCTCTCTCTCTCTCTCTCTCTCTCTCTCTCTCTCTCTCTCTCTCTCTTTCGAGCTGCTCTCCTTTTGTGAGGGGAAGTATAAGTAGCTGTAAGAAGAATTCAATCCATTGAATGGGTGATACCACCATTACAATATATATATATAATTTATTTGTTTTAAAACATTATTTTCAATCGATACTTGTATTTGAGTAGATACTCTGTGTTTTTAATCAAGCAGTATATTTATTTATATCAACCGGTCTGAAAAAATGTTTAAACAAATAAATCAAAAATATGTCGAAGTTAATCCATTTCATAACAGATTTCGTAAAATTATATATGTGTGTGTGTGTGTGTGTGTGTGTGTGTGTGTGTGTTTAAGTTTAAATCTATTCATGATGCTTGCGAAATTATTGTTGAAATTAGGTTAAACATACAAGTGCTTATTTTGTCAGAGGGTTACCTGCTGAGTACCAAAGCATTCAAGATTTCCTTCGAGCAAAGAATCTCCTTTGGTATCATTAATTCCACACAGTTGCCTATAAGCTGCTAACGCCAAGCTCTCAAAAGTAATAACTCTACTGTTGCCATATTTAGCTACATGGGGTAAAACATAAGGATCGAGTATCGAAATGTCAAACTTGTTTTCATTACACTAGCATTTTTGAAACGATTCCAGGATACGCTGTATTTTCTAAGCTTAATTTATTCCAATTAACTAAAGAGAACCAACTGCGGAGAACCATATTCATCGACGTGGATATTTAGCGAAATCAGGAAAACCGCAACTTTGAAAATCTAAATCCTGACGGTAGGTTGGCTCGATCATCTAATCTCAACAACTAAGCAGATCTGTATGGTCAGTTGTAGATTAACATAGCCTAACACAATGATAAATTACTAGATTTGTTATAAAAAAGATTGTGTTACGTGAATCTTGCAAAGGAAGAAGACCTTGAACAACCTAAAAAAACAACTTCTAAGAAGAAAAAACAACTATTACAGACTCATCCACATTTTAAAAAATAAATATGAAAGAAACACTAATAAATAAAAAAAAAGCCAACACACAGTGATATCAATTATTAACACGGCCAGAATGTGCTGTCAGTGTTTGGAAAATAAAACGAAACATTCTCATTACTCTTAAATATGTACGTATTCAATTAAAAATTTTAAGAAAACATCCATGATATTTATAGAAAACACGAAAGCATTAAGATATATAAAATATTTGGACAATTTTTACACACTTAATGTCTAAAAAACTGTTGTGGAGTAGTTTTTGCACTGAAGATTATAATCGTGCAATGTCGGTTGCTAATCGACTTAACGTAACCAAAATGTTAGGAACTTGATAATCTTCCACTGAAAGCTGACTCCTTAGTATTCGGCTAACTGCCGACTAATATCAACTGCCTAGTAGTTCTACTGAACTTCAATAGAAGTCTAAAGAACTCCGATGAACTTCCCAAGAACTTTATTAATATAGGAGGGAGAGTCCATTATCTGAGGAATAGGTGTGCTTCCCCATAACAAAAAGAAAACATACCAACATCAGAAATGTTAAAGAAAACGCTTAGCCGCAGCCGTATCCTGTCATTGTTCATTAAAGAAACTCGTATAAAAGAGGGATTGCTACTAATATATATATATATATATATATATATATATATTTGTGTATTGAGGCAGCGAATTTTATTTTAAACCTGTCAGGTTAAATAAGTTGCAAACAATATGTTTGCTTATTTTTAATGAAATCCGTTCATACACACGGATAATCTTTCGAGTATTACAAACAAAAGATGCCAGAAATGAGCTGTAACGTTGACAGATGTTATTTTCATTCATTTCTTAAGGTACCCATGTACTTTCAACCTCTTTCTGAGGTCATCTTCAGTAATTTTTAGCAACACAGTTTTCCGGTTACATTTGTTATCATAATATCAATTATCGGATAATTTATGTCCGAAAGTGGGTTGATTGGGTAGATAAAGTGTATGTATAAAATGAATTGTCATTTGGCTTTCTGTACAGCGGATATATACCTTTCTTTATGGTTGATATATACTTTTGTAGCGACTTAAAGTTACATCGAAATAATCTCTTCTGGTTTCTGTATATTTCGATTTCAAACTCTATTTCTTAGAAAATGTTTGTTTCTTTTCTAACTTTATCTTATTTTCCCTCTAGCAGTTTCTTAGAAATAAAATAAAGTACATTTCTCCACACGAGTTTTATTTCACAGTGCATCTTACAATAAAAACCATCGCCAATGAAATTCTTATATTAAAATCGATAAGAATGAAATTTCTATAGTAAAATCATTGACAATAAAAGTTACATAAGTGTTATGGGGAAACACACCTATTCCTCACATAATAGACTCTCCCTCCTATATTAATAAGAGTTCTTGGGATGTTCTTGAAAAGTTCATAGGAGTTTTTAGACTTTATTGCAGTTGATATCAGACAGCAGTTAGCCGAATACTAAGGAGTCAGCTTTCAGTGGAAGATTACCAAATTCCTAACATTTTAGGTACGTTAAGTCGATTAGCAACCGACATAGCACGATTATAACCTTCAATGCGAAAACTACTCCAAAGCAATAATAAAACCATCAGCAAGAAATTCCTAATAATAAATATTATATTTCAAAATGTCTTATCTGGAAACTCTTTCAATTGTAGTTCATTCAAGCTTTTCTTTTTTCTTACCAATCTTTTTGTTCATTCTTTTTGAATAAATTATTTCTGCTAAAGGATTCGTTCCTTCCCACCAGGTGCGACGACGTCATTGATCTTTGTTTCGATTATTATAGTCTTATGAAAATAAGTAAAATAAAAATATTTTATGTTTTGGGAGTTTCGATTAAATAAAACTGGGGAGAATAAATGTCAAGCAACAAGGCACAACTCAAAAAAATTACAAAAGATACTCAATGAGATATTCGACCAAAACCATTTTATTTTAAAGATAATGGAAAAACAAATTTTATTAAATATTAGGGATGCACAAATTTGGTGTTTTGTGCGCTCGGAAAGTGGGGGGAATACATTTCTAGACAAGTTTTTTTTTTGTTTTCTAAAATAAGGCTCAATGGTAGTTGCGGGAAAAAAAACAAAGTTAAAATAAAAATCAGTCAAATAATACAATGTATGACAAAAGATATATCAGCGTCTACAAAACAATGCAAATTGCAAGACAGCGCATACAATAAAAGGGTTTCGTTTGTCTCGAACCCAGTGAAAATGGTATATTTAGCTTGAAGGTATAAACTGTGAATGTTCTTAATATTTCTCGTAATTTGGTGTGAATTGTCGAAATTAGTGACAGAATCAGTTCATGCCTTTAGAGTTCAGAGTAGAGTGTTTGTTGGAGAACGGGACTTGTTCTCTGTTAAAGAAACGACTATCTTATTACAATCAGTCAGTCAGTTAAGTGCCATAACTGATACACGCTTTGGGCGATCATGTCTCGGAAGTCTTTCGAGACATGACAGACTGGGCAGAAAATTATCCCGCAGTAGGTTGCCATTGCTTTCTGCGGTAGACTGGTTGCCAGCCAAGGCTCTAGAACCCAATCTGTCTCATTATTTCACACATAACTGGAAGGAAGAAACGGTTTAATACCTTTCCCAAGGGTATTTATGCGTAAGTGAATGCAAGGAATTCAACTGGAATTCGAACTCGGTTCCCCGATTTGTCGTTCCGAGTCAATATCCACTGCACCACAACGCACATCCGATCTTATTACAATAATCAGATGAAAATGAGACGTAATTCTGTCATGAAAACGACAATTTAGTTGTCAAGACTTAATTTAGAATTGGGTTTCTTTGAGTTTACGGTCGGTAAGGTTTTCAGATGTTTTGGAAGTCGTCGCGTCTACTACTGCCTGGTCTCTCCTACTTCCCGGCGTCGCATTTCCTTCATCAGGCAATCGCGTCTACTGCTGCTGGTGTTGCGTTTCCAACTACCCCGATGTTCGAACTGCAGAAAACTTTTGGTCAAAAGTCGGCTCCAGATGAACGTTGGCGGTCAACAACAGGATGTCAGATTTCAACGAGCTCGAGTAGTCATTGGTTAAAAGTCACCTTTATCAAAAGAATTTACTGGATTAGAAAAACACTTCTGTTTTTCTTTCCCACTCCTTCACATTCAATTCACCCCCACCTCCACTCCTTGGTCAAGAAGCTTTTGTACGCATGGTAGCAAGGATTTCGGTAAATTATTTTATTACTTTATTCACTTTCCCAAACTACTGTGAGCCGAAATCTACTCGAAGTGGAAATAATAATGTTTTAACAGAGCCTCTAGCCCTTAGGCGTGGATATTGGCTCGGAACGAGAAATCGGAGAGCCGAGTTCGAATTCCAGTTGAATTCGTCGTATTCACTTACGCGCAAATACGGTTGGGAAAGGTATTAATTCGTCTTTTCTCACCCCCCCACAAATTTTGGTTAAATAGCAGGACAGATTGAGTTCTATCGCCTTAGTTGGCAATCAGTCTACAGTAGAAAGTAATGGCAACCTACTACGGGAAAAACATCTGCCCAGTAAGTTATGACTTGAAAGAGACATGATTGCCCATGTGTATATCGCGAACGGTGCTTAACTGACTGACTTGGAATCAAGTCCGGCAAAAACAAAATGCTTTTTAAAAGTAATTTCTTGTTTTCCCTTTCAGTTTTATAAATCTAAAATAGAAAAAAATTCAGCATAAAATGAAATATCCTCAGTTACAGCTGAGAACTGACATTTTTACGACGATTGCGTTTTTTCTAATTTTGATTATATATATATATATATATATATATATATATATATATATATATATATATATATATAAAAGAATGCGGTGTAGATATAGAAGAATCCAAAGGAGTATCCTGTACATACAGTAGTAGGATAACTCTCTAAGAGAGCTCTAAATATATATGTATATAAATACATATAGAGCAAATATAAGAAAAATTTAGTCAGGCACGTTATTTCATGGTAAATCGGAAGTATGGGCCTATTTCAGGCGAACCATTATCAACTTCCGTCTTTATTGTACAGAAGATTTCACACGAATGTTGAATCACGAATTTCGTGTAAAATCGTCTGTACAGTAAAGATGTAAACTGATCATGGTTCGCCTGAAATAGGTCCATACCCCCGATTTACCATGAAATAACGTATCTGCCTAAATTTATATATATATATATATATATATATATATATATATATATATTCTGTATTATATGCTGTAAAATATCACAAGGGAACACATCTACTCGGTACGTTAAAGAAGAAAAAGTGATTGAATGGAAATTAGGACTCAAAACAAATTTCCCTTTCGAAAATAACAAAACTAACAATTCGCTCCAACAATAAATGACAGAATTATCAGCTTTACTGAATTACAAACGACAGTGTGTCTATTTCTTCACTGCAAACTGTGGAGTTGCTATGGTATTGCTAAATGTTGTATCTCTTGTTAGCATCATCAATGAATTGCTTGTTCCAGTACGTTTTGTAGATAGGCCGCAAGATGCCGAAAGAGGATTATCGCTAGGGACGAACAATCTGAGCGAAAATCTTGAACGAATATCAATCACATTATCATTCACGATATCTCAAAGCCACGAGTACTGACTAGAAGACATCAAAACCTATATATATATATATATATTTATATGTGTGTGTGCGTGTGAGAGAGGGAGAGAGAGAGAGCTATAAATATATATACGAGCACTAAATGATATATAATACATGCAAATAAAGATAGATACATATGCAGCATAATTTATACGTGAATAATTATATAAAAATTACGATACAAACGTCCTAATTTGTTACTTGCTTTCTCATCTTCTCCATTTCAATTTTTTCTCTCATTCCTTCCCCTTTTAACTACGCTATTTTCTCTCATTTTAACCTAATCTCTCTTTATCTGTCTCGATATGTCTTTATAATTTAGACTCTCTCTCTCTCTCTCTCTCTCTCTCTCTCTCTCTCTCTCTCTCTCTACATATATGTATGTGTGTGTGTGTGTGTGTTTTCGCGCGTGTGTGTGTGTGCACAGGCACGTGCGTGAAATAATTATGCCCATCAGTCAGTTAAGTGCCATACGTGATACATGCTTGGACGATCATGTCTCGAAAGCGACCGGACAGAAGATTTTTCCCACACTAGGTTGCCATTACTTTCTACAGTAGACTGGTTGTCAACCAATGTTATAAAACCCAATCTGTCCTGTTATTTATTTTCCCAAGGGTATTTGCGCGTAAGTGAATGCAACGAATTCAACTCGAATTCGAACTAGGCTCTCCGATTTCTCGTTCCGAGCCGATATCCACTGCACCATAACGCACATCCTATGCCCGTAAATGTGTAAAAATGTAGAAAATGAGATAAACGCTTAAAAGAAAGAAAGAAAGAAAGAAAGAAATTTAAGGATTAAAAGAAATAATCAAAGCAGATCAGCAGTTAGTTAACTTCGCCTTTCCGGTCATCAGATTGCACGTGCTATACAGAGTGGCGATCATTAAATAGCCGAATATTTGGTCGCAAGTATCACAACTCAGTATATAGCCAAGCGGGGTTACAAAACATTGCAATTGCGCCAAAAAGAATTGGCTTAGTAGTGGCCCATGGCATTTGGATAATCTTGAATGATTTCGCTGATTTCATAATCTGCAGCATTCTTTTCTGAGATTGTATTTATTTTTAATTTTATTTTCTACAAAAACAATTCCTACCGCACTTGAATACGTCGAAGTTATTCTTTCTATTCTAGCAGCTGCAATTGTAATTTACTCCACATACGCAATTAGGATGCAACACTGCCTCGTACAATATTTGAAAAATCCTGGATCACGCAACCTTACGAACTAAAAGGTGAAAATTAACTAACCACTGAGTAGCTATCATTATTTCGATTCAACCTGAAACAAAAGCAAACAATTTTTTTACTTTTCCTATACATCATGTAACAACGTAGTAACAAAAGAATAAAATTAAGTGTCCATCGTAGATCAACTAATATAAATGATTTCGTACAATTCTCTTCAGTTTTACGGCCATATCACGTTGAATACTCCGGGTCGCACTCTATCACCGAAGTTAAGCAACGTTGAGCTTGGTCAGTACTTAGATGGGTGACTTGGGAATACCAAGTGCTGTAAGCGTTTAGTGCAGCGGATATCTTATCGGAAAGATGCATCGGTGAGCCGAGTTCGAATTCCAGTTGAATACTCTGCATTCACTTAAGCACTGGTACCCTTGGGAAAGGTATTAATCCGTCCCTTCCCTCCAGTTATGGGAACCCTGCCCTTAAATACAAATCCCAATGAATCTTGATACTCGAAAAGAAAAATGTATTACTAGACACAAAACTTATATAAAAACAACCATAAATTGTTGAAAGAAAAAGGTATTACCAGCAATAAAAAAATTTAGTTGTCAATATATGAGCCGCGGAGGTGTTGATATGCCATAAAAATAAAACAACCAACATTTCTATTCTCACCATGAGAAAATTCCGGAATAAACATCGGATTCTATTTAGGAAGCCTCGTAGGGGACCTCAAAAAATCGATGGAAAACAGCGTAGCATGAAAGAAAAAGGCCCCAAACTAAATAAAAACAAAGTTGTATCGGCAAAATGTTTATGTTATTATTAAGAAGTTAAAGTATTTTTTTAAATTTTTAATTCTTTCTGACAATTCGAAATTTTGGTAGAAAATATTGTTTTTCTTTCGTCCGTGAGTGACATTATTTTTACAAGGGTTATTACGGCAAACGTAATATTCCGCAAGGGACATTTTTTACGGGTGAAAGACACATTAATTTGGAAATAAAATCTTGCAAAAATCAAATAATGGTCGAATATTGATGAAAATTTCAGAAATTATTCATAAGTGACTGAAATCATTGCTGAAATAATTATTTTTAGCAAATATCGGTAAAAAATATATACAGTTTTTACATGTGTTAGCCCCCCCCCCCCCACCACCACCACCAATTAATTTCCGAAAATGTCTAGAAATTCGCCATAGTTTCTCCATAAACCTAATATTAATTAAATTCAGGAGTCATTGGGGAATGCTAACTAACTGTTTTTTTTTCTTCAAAATTATCCAATCTTTTTAGAAAATCTACTTCGAATTACGAAAACAATAAAAATATACCATTTTTTATTTAGATAAACTTTTAATTGCTTTGATAAACAATATTAATTAAGGATATGATAGTCTGAAAAAAATGTAATAAATAAATAATGAATTTTTATAAGAATTGTTTTCATTTTTATTATTTTTTTTTTACTATAATAATTTATAAAGCTTCAAATTTTTTAAAAATTTCCTCCTCCATCTTTAACGCTAGGGTGTGAAATGAATGCATGAAGACTACATTTACTAATCTAAAATTGAAAAGCTTAATACAAATAATTTAGCGATTGGATTTCTAAAATAATTAAAACATTTTTATTGTGTGCATGCTGATTACCCATATTTTCTTGTTACGGGTGGCCGTACATGATATATATTATTATAAGGTCACGTGTTTCAAAGGTTGCGCTGCATACATGAAAAAAAAACTATATAAACATTTTCGGCGGTGTACAATTCTTTTATCTCATTTCAGTGTTTCTTTTGCCCTACGTTTCAACAATCAACGAGCTTTGCAAATCATCCCTTCAAAATTTAAAGCAAGTTTTATATTTTAATTCTTAATTTCCTAATTTTGTTAAAAACAATAAAGTAATGAAAAATAGATATTAAAAATAAAAATGAATAAATGCCATAACATTTCCTAAATTATTGAGTTACCTTTGCCGTTATATATCTTCATTTTTTATTATGTATTCTGTAAAATATTTTTAAAAGAAAGTTTTATATTATTTAATTTTTATTTTTCAGAAAACATCTTCAAGCGTAAAGCTATAAAACTAAATAACTAAAATTCTATCAAATATTGGCTAGTTGCTGAAGATGTTGTGTTAATTTTTTAATTTTAACATATAGTAAAAAATTAAAAAACGAAGCGTATGCATAAGATTTATATCAAATTCGTCTTCCATACTTAGCATTTTTGACGGCTACTGTATGCCATGACATTTATCGCCTCTGATAAGGCAATGACAACCCCGATAACAAGTATACCGTAATTAAGAAACGCTTTTAAAGTACATTTCAGACAGTAAGCAAGTAATTCTTGTTTCAAGTCAGATTAAAATGAGTTTAAATTCGACAATTTGGATAAAATAATATGTCAGCAAGGAGTATAAAAAAAAAGATTTTTTAGAACCTAGAATTGGCTTCTGTTTACAAAATGTCTAGATCGATGAAAAATGGCGGAAAAATTGAATTTTTTTTTAAATAAAAAAATGTAAGATTCCAATCAACCTAATTTCAGTTTGAAATATGCCAGGGTATTTTACTTAATGGAATTAGTAAATTTTATCACTTGGCTTTCAATTAAAGCTGAAGTTAAAGCTTCAAGAAAAAAAATTTATTTTTAAAATTCTATTTAAATTTAGGTATCAAAAATGTAAGGGTTAAATGTTCGCTCTATATGGTCGTTTTAATTAATACTATAGTGATTAGGAAGAAGGAACGAAAGCTTCGATCAGACAGATTAACTTTGGATTAATTTTAGGAAGGTTTTTTATATTATAATTTAAAATTTAGAATTTAAAATTTGGATTAGTGACTGCATTTGATTACGAATTCCTTACGTAAATTTAAAAGTAGGTTTTGTTTAGGATATGTGTGTGTGTGTGTGTGTGTGTGTGTGTGTGTGTGTGTGTGTGTGTGTGTGTGTGTTTGTGTGTGTGCGTGTGTGTGTGTTTGTGTGTTTGTGTGTGTGTGTGTGTGTATAGGAATGTATATGAGAGTATATATGTATATACATATATATATATACTCTCATATGCAGACTAGTCTCTTCTTGTTCCTCTCCTTCTTTAAAAAAAAATTAGCTACTCGCAATAATTTAGACGAAACAGATTCCATGATAAAAAAAAAAATGGAACCATTTCGAGCAGACCAAATGGTTTGTCATCAAAAAAAGAGTTTTTGCGACACTGCATCCCTATTTTTATCCCGTTCTTTTTATTTTGATTTTGCTCAGGAACATTTAAATATCATCCTGTAGAATGGCGAGAAATGTGTACAGAAAACATTCCATTACAATGATATCTTCGTTTCTGTCGTCATTATGCGTGTACACACACACACACACACACACACACACACACACACACATATATATATATATATATATATATGAGAAAAATTCAGGCAGACACGTTATTTCATGGTGAATCGGAAGTATAAGGCCTATTTCAGGCGAACCGTCATCAGCTTCCGTTTTTATTTTGCAAAGTATTTTACACGAATTGTGTCAAATCCTTTATAAAATAAAGACGTAACCATCGATGAGTATTAATTTTATCAACATTGGATTTATTGGCACGTTCTGGATATTGGCCATGCAGAGGTTTGTCTTGCCAGCGTTGTTTCATCTGTTCAAGAGCTTTATCTTTGGCTTTCATTTTCATATTTTTTGCCGCTTGGTTCTTGACTTCTGTATTGCTTTTCTACAGAATCTACTAAATGTAAATCTTGCTTGTATTTACTACCTTCTTTATTATTATTATTATGTCATTTTTCATCATATTTAGATTTCTGCATTGGTCTCACTACCAACCAAGTCTGCGGGGAGACCTAAGGCAGGTAGTGGCGTGTTGTTATGACTCCATTTCATGTTTTTCTATCCTCCCTATCATCCCCAGCATTACATAGATAACGTTTTCCTTAGTGTGTGGGCTGTACTTAATAATACAATTTTTTGTATATCTCTTAAGCTGGGGTTTCCAGGGATTCTTTCAATGTGTTGTTTTGTTCCATTTTTTATCATTCCAAGTGCACCTACTATCACTGGCACAACTCTTGTTTTCAATTTCCACATTTTTTCTATTTCAATTTCCAGGTCTTTATATTTTGACAGTTTTTCAAATTCCTTGATTGCTATGTTACAATCCGCTGGACAAGCCATATCAATTAATAGACAAGTTTTCTCCTTCTGGTTTTTAACAATAATGTCTGGCCTGTTTGCTTCAATTTTTCTGTCTGTGTAGATGGTGTAATCCCATAGAATGGTTACATCTTCTATTTCTGTAACCGGTGCTGGATGATGTTCATACCAGTGTTTGTTTACAGCTTTTCCATAATGTTTGCACATTGCCCAATGTAAATATTGCCCAACTCTATCGTGGCGATTTTTATATTCGTTTGGGGCAAGCACAGAACAGCCTGAGATTAGGTGGTCTATTGTTTCTTGGTGTTTATCACAAAACCTGCATTTTGGATCCATATTATTATGCATAATATTTGCCTGAAAGTTTCTCGTGAAAAGACTTTGGTCTTGTGCTGCAAGTATAAATCCTTCAGTTTCAGACTTTAATCCAGATGCACGTAACCATCGATGAGTATTAACTTTGTCAACATTGGATTTATTGGCACGTACTGGATATTGGCCATGCAGAGGTTTGTCTTGCCAGCGCTGTTTCATCTTTTCAAGAGCTTTATCCTTGGCTTTCATTTTCATATTTTTTGCCGCAATAGTTGGTTCTTGGCTACTGTTTTGCTTTTCTACAGAATCTACTAACTGTAATTCTTGTTTGTATTTACTGCCTTCTTTTATTATTGAATATTTTTTCTTTCTTTCTTCATGTTGCCTTACTAATTGTATCATCCAATCCTTTGTTGTTTCTATGTATGTTAGTAAGCCAATAGTTGTTGTCTTGTATGACAATTCCAGCTGAATAAGACCCCTTCCACCTTCTTTACGGGGTATGTATAGACGGTCTACATCAGCCTTTGGGTGATGCATCCTATGCTTAGAAAGAAGCTTTCTTGTTTTAGCATCCATTCGCCTGATGTCGTTTAGAGTCCAGTTTAAGATGTTGAAGCTATATTGGACAACTGGGATTGCAAGGCTATTAATGGCCATAACTCTATTCTGTGAATTTAATTCAGTTTTTAATATCATTCGTAGCCTTCTATAGTACTCTTTACGCACTATTTCTTTCATTTTTTTTATGGTGAATGTTTTCGCTCTCATTTACACCTAGGTATTTATAAGCTTCTTCTGGTTTCAATTCTTTTATTGTTACAGCAGGGTCTAGGCTAATTGAGGATGTTTCTTGTATTGATCCACGTAAAACTGTAGCTTTAGCACATTTATTCAAATTAAATTTCATTCCAATGTCTTCGCTGAAGCATTTTACAGTTTGCAGAAGACCTTCCAGCTCATTATCATTCTTAGCATATAACTTTAAGTCATCCATGTAAAATAGATGGCTTATTTTCTTTTGGCCTATTTTATAACCACATTCTGTCTTAAGTTGACTGGTTAGTGCTATTAATGATATGCAGAATAGTAAGGGAGATAAAGAATCACCTTGAAATATACCTCTTTTGATGTTTATTTCATCAGACTTATAGGTTCCATTTATATGATTGAGGTAAAGGGTTGTTTTCCATATAGACATGCACTGTTTGATGAAATTGATGATGACGGGCGATATCTTGTATATATTTAAAGTCTTTAAAATCCATTCATGTGGCACACTATCGAATGCCTTTCGGTAGTCTATCCAGGCAGTACTAAGATTTTTCTTTGTATTGTAGCAGTTTTCCAGGATCATTTTGTTAATTAGCAATTGGTCTTTACAACCATAACAGCCACGTTTGCACCCTTTTTGTTCAAGCGGTATTATGTCATTTCTTTCTAAGAATAAATATGTTTGTTTTGTTAAAATAGATGTTAGTAGTTTACATGTTGTCGGAAGACATGTAATTGGTCTGTAGTTTTTCGGGTTGTTTGTTTCACCATTCTTGGGAAGAAATTATTATTATTATTATTATTATTATTCTTGGGAAGAAATTATTATTATTATTATTATTATTATTATTATTATTATTATTAAATGAATAAGTGTGTTGATAAAATCGTTTTTTTTTTCAGCGAATTCTTAGTAAATATAAATCTTTATGTTAATAGGGTTTGCAGTAGAAGAAATAGTACATCGATAAACAATAGATTTTGTAAGGCACCAAAGTACACTTAATAGGTTTTCCATAATAACATTTATTATTGTCTAAATTATTGATTTCAGTTTTTGGATAATTATTATTTCCAATTAGGTTTGAATTTTTATTTAAAATATTGTTTTCATGATTTTTTATAATTTTTCCAGATTTTTATTAAAAATCTTATTTAATGGATTATTATTCGGAAAATTTTTCTCAATCAAAGCGAAGAATTTTTTGCCTGTTAACCATATATATATATATATCTATATATATATCTATATATATATATATATATATATATATATATATATATATATATATATATATATATATAGGCAAGATATATATATATATAGGCAAGATATATATATATATAGGCAAGAATGTCATTGGTTTATCAAGGATTGTAAATTTGATAAGTTTTTATTCTTTTATACATTTGTATTCATTTTGTCTCTTCTAGGGATACACTCCATCTGAGAATATATATATATATATATATATATATATATATATATATATATATATATATATAAGCGTGTGTCTGTGTGCTGCCTGTTTCTCTTCGTTCTCTGATCCAGCGTGATCATTAATTATCCACTACCTTAAAGGCATTACCAGTGTTGGAGAGAATCTCTCTCTCTCTCTCTCTCTCTCTCTCTCTCTCTCTCTCTCTCTCTCTCTCTCTTAATTGAAAAAAGTAAAAAACGAAATCTTTGTGGAAATCGGAGCGATTCATGCAAGTAACATCCGGGTAATTTGATTAAGACTTGCTTACCTCAGAGGTGTCAATCAGCAAACGAATATTCAGTGTCATGCCATAAATAAAAGAAGAAAAAAAAACAAAGATGGCGTTCAGGTTGAGAAACACGAATGAAAAAAATTCGGAAAATCCCAATGGAAAGAGAGGCAAAAAAAAATCGAATAAAAAGAAGCGTCAACGGTTGAGGTCGAACGGTGAATCGCGTGGATTTACAAGAGGACAAAAAATTACCAACTTACTCTTTTCTGGATTGCAAACGATGAAAAGGAAGAGGAGAGTACACACTCTTTTGCTCGTTCACGCCTCTTTCCCCCCTTTATCCTTCTCTCTCTCTCTCTCTCACTCTCTCTCTCTCTCTCTGTCTCTCTCTCTCTCTCTGATATATATATATATATATATATATATATATATATATATATATATAATCTTTACTGTAGTGTAGCAAGTGATTGCGTTCTCCGTTCTAATCTGTTACTCGCTTTCTCAACTTCTCGACTTATAAATATTTCTCTCTTATTTCCTCTCTTTAAACTTTGCCATTTTCTCTTATTTTAACTCAATCCCACTCTTTCTATCTCGATATGTGTCTATAGTTTGAAGTTTATCTATCTATCTATCTATCTATCTATCTATCTATCTATCTATCTATCTATCTCAGTCTGTTCATATCTATCTATCTATCTATCTATCTATCTATCTATCTATCTATCTATCTATCTATCTATCTATCTACTAGCAGTATATCCCGGCGTTTCTCGGGTGTAATGAAAGCTTTAAAACTAACACATGGTCCTAGAGCTCAGACTCTTTGAACGTTGGCACGAAAGACTAAAAAGCAATAGTTGTTTCCAGTTAAAGCGAAACCGTAGACTGAAAAAAAATGAATGGATGTAAGTCAAATTTTGATTTCCTGGTATCAATATCAAATGTTCTGCACTAACAACTGCAACCTTGAAACTTCTGAATATCGTTTCTTATGACTTTGTCTATGAGCGTATCAAATTTGATTAAAATCGGACCACTCCTTCTATAACCCGATTTTTTAGATTATCGATTTTCGATATTTATCGAAGGTACATCGACACAAAACCTAGCTAAGAACACTCGCAGACGCTTATAGTAAAATTGTGTAAATTTTCAAGAAAATCGGTTCAGCCGTTTCGGAGTCTATAGGTAACGGACACACACACACACAGACAAAGTTCCATTTATAAATAAGTTTACATCTATCTATCTATCTATCTATCTATCTATCTATCTATCTATCGAAGTCTGTTCATATCTATCTATCTATCTATCTATCTATCTATCTATCTATCTATCTATCTATCTATCCCCCGCTGTGTTCGCTCGTACCTGCATATAATTGCAATTTGCTGACCTTTCAACTCCTTTCTTCAATTTTCAACCATTTCCTTTATTGATTGCATTTTTCTGTTTAGTTTTCTTTTTCTTCTTCTTCCTTTTATTTTTTGTTAGATTTTTATTTTTTATTTTCTTCTTTTCTCATTTCTTTCCTTTTTCTTATTTTCTCTTTCTCTCTCTTTCTCTCTCTCTCTCACTCTCTCTCTTTCTCTCTCTTCCTTCCTTCCCGTTTTTCTTCCTTCTTCCCTTCTTCCTCATTTTCATTTTGACTAAACCTAAATTAAGAAAGTGCGCATATCCCGCATAGAATGATCGGTTTACGCCAATCTTGTAATTGCTTTAGCTTAGTCCCTTGAAAAGCCGAATTCAAAATCTTAGTTTTTCCTGGTTCCCAACATCCGTCCATTTTGAAAGAACGTAACGATCTCAGCCACCAAGCAACTCAGTTTCTTTGATTTTATGGCGTTTTTATAATCGTTCGTATTTTCGTTCTGTTTTCTTTTCTTTCTTTTTGGGATATCGATTCGAATTTGACCGACGATGTTTTTACTTTTTTTACTTTTGTAATTTTTATTTTATTTTTATTTCTTCTTTATTTTTTATCCGTGTTAAATTTAAGAAAAGAATGGATGCCTTCCTTTAAAATAAAATAATCCAGGAAATTTGTTTCTCGTCTGCTTTCTCTACTGTATATCCTCCTGTTCCTTTACAATAACAAAACAAACGCAATCATCCTCTGCTTCGCAATTGACCAAAAAATTGACCTTCAACGGTTGTCAGAACCGCAATCACGCAAGCTCGCGCTCACACACACACACACACACACACACACACACACACACACTGTCGGAAATTTACAGATGTAACGGGTCTCCTGATTGGCTGATTTAACCCGAACCTCGTTTTGAACTTTAGGCGGGCTTTACCAGAGGTTTTATGTTTTTTTACACGATGGTTTTGTTCTCTCCTTTTTTCAGCTAGCACGAACAGTATCGGACGTATTGTGCCGCTCCGGATTTTTGTTGCAGCAGGGCCTAAATTGGCGCCCACTTGTCTCGCTATATCGAGACCATCTTACCAATTCTTTGTAATCTTTTAGGCTAATGCCACAACTTTGTAACAGAGAAAATCTCTTGTTACCCTTCTTACCTTAAAAAGGATACCCTATGGGCAAAGCCTTGCCTTCCTAGAGAAAAATTCTCTAAGCACTATCATCTTATACCAAGATAAGAAACTGTGAAAGAAGCTGACCCAGAAGAAAGTTCCTGTACGTCGCGGATCGCAGTTCCTTGTGTCTTTTTCATCCCACTCCTAGACGGAGGATACTATACCAAGCTAAGCAGAGAAAAGAGACTATACCAAGCTACACTTTAGCAGCAAAATTCAGCATATTTTTGCAAGACAAATAAATTGTTTTTACTATACCAGGTATGTCTTGTTATGTTTGATAATTTCCTTTCACTGCTTAAGCGCTAAGCTATGTGAATATATTTCTCACATAGCTTTTATTGCAAAAATATGTGCGTTACATATTTTATTGTAAATTTTTCCCTTCCAGAAGTGTTATTTGTGTGATTTTTTTTTTTTTTGGTGCTTCTTGTCTGCTACCTAAAAAAAAAAAAAATTTTTTTTTTTTTCAAAATTTGTCGGAGAGGGGGTTGGTTTGACTGGATAAGCCTTGACATTTCCTTATTTCTCTCTCTCTTCGCATGTTATCCTGGTTGAATGTCTAAATGGGACTGCATGGAGAATTTCTGACGAAATCATTCCCTTCGGCAATAGGTACAATTTTTTGAAGCCGGTTATTATTAGGGAGGATAAGCAAGTGTGCCCCCCCTTTAATCAAATTATTGAATCCTTGCCTGAATGTTCGTCGTTCTTAATCGACAGTGCCTTAAATCCGGTATATTCATATTCAGATACACTTGGGAAGATATAACATTTAGTGCTTGTTATGGTAACATTTAGTGCTTGTTAGTATGACATTTGGTGCTTGTTATGGTGACATTTAGTGCTTGTTAATATAACATTTAGTGCTTGTTAATATAACATTTGGTGCTTGTTATGGTGACATTTAGTGCTTGTTAGTGTAACATTTAGTACTTGTTAATATGACATTTAGTGCTTGTTAATATGACATTTAGTACTTGTTAATATGACATTTAGTGCTTGTTAAAATAACATTTAGTGCTTGTTAATATAACATTTGGTGCTTGTTATGGTGACATTTAGTGCTTGTTAGTGTAACATTTAGTACTTGTTAATATGACATTTAGTACTTGTTAATATGACATTTAGTACTTGTTAATATGACATTTAGTACTTGTTAATATGACATTTAGTGCTTGTTAATATGACATTTAGTGCTTGTTATGGTGACATTTAGTGCTTGTTAGTGTAACATTTAGTACTTGTTAATATGACATTTAGTGCTTGTTATGGTGACATTTAGTGCTTGTTAATATGGCATTTGGTGCTTGTTATGGTGACATTTGGTGCTTGTTAGTATGACATTTAGTGCTTGTTATGGTGACATTTAGTGCTTGTTAATATAACATTTAGTGCTTGTTATGGTGACATTTAGTGCTTGTTAGTGTAACATTTAGTACTTGTTAATATGACATTTAGTGCTTGTTAAAATAACATTTAGTGCTTGTTAATATAACATTTAGTGCTTGTTATGGTGACATTTAGTGCTTGTTAGTGTAACATTTAGTACTTGTTAATATGACATTTAGTGCTTGTTAATATGACATTTAGTGCTTGTTAATATAACATTTAGTGCTTGTTAATATAACATTTAGTGCTTGTTAATATAACATTTAGTGCTTGTTATGGTGACATTTAGTGCTTGTTATGGTGACATTTAGTGCTTGTTAATATAACATTTAGTGCTTGTTAGTATGACATTTAGTGCTTGTTATGATGACATTTAGTGCTTGTTAATATAACATTTAGTGCTTGTTAATATAACATTTAGTGCTTGTTAATATAACATTTAGTGCTTGTTATGGTGACATTTGGTGCTTGTTAGTATGACATTTAGTGCTTGTTATGATGACATTTAGTGCTTGTTAATATAACATCTTTTTGGCGTTCCCTCTCATGTCTATTCGGATAATGCTAAAACCTTTCTAGCATCCGGCATTATGTTGTCTGAAATTTTCGTTTCCGACGAATTCAGGGAACATTTTAGGTCCGCTTCCATTAGTCATCACACCATTCCCCTTTATTCCGCCTGGTATGGGGGCGCATGGGAGAGAATGATCAAAACCATGAAGCAATGCTTGAAAAAATTAATAGGTAGGAGGAAAATTCAGTATTTTGAATTTTTAACGATAATTTCTGACGTGCAAAAAAGCGATCAACGATCGACCGCTGACTTATTTTACCGCTTCAGAAGGGGGCCTAGATATTTTAACCCCCAATCACTTTCTACAAACTGGCTACAATCCACGTTTGTTAATTAGTAACTATGGATCGGAAGATCTGTGCCCCGATCCCCCTAGTAGAATAAAGCTGGTGCAATCTTTGGAGTTAAGACATAAATATGTCGAAAAATTTAAGAAGATGTGGCACAATGATTATCTGTTGTCTCTGAGAGAGAGGGATACGAATTTGAAGGGAGATTGCCCTCTAAAGGTGTCAGTTGGAGAAATTGTATTAATCAAATCTCCTAATAAGACTAGACCTTTTTGGAGTCTAGGTAAGGTGCTTAGACTCATTACCGGGAACGATGGTAAAGTTCGCTCGGCCTGTGTGTTGAGGAACGGTTGCGAACAGGTTCATTCCTTAAAACATTTATTTCCCCTGGAATTAAAGGCAGACAGAAGCACATTCAGTTCCCCTTGATCTTATTCTATGAAAAAAAAAAAAAAAAAAGTAATGGATAACCATTACTTTTTTCGTTCTCCGTTGGCAGTGTGTCGGAAATTTACAGATGTAACGGGTCTCCTGATTGGCTGATTTAACCCGAACCTCGTTTTGAACTTTAGGCGGGCTTTACCAGAGGTTTTATGTTTTTTTACACGATGGTTTTGTTCTCTCCTTTTTTCAGCTAGCACGAACAGTATCGGACGTATTGTGCCGCTCCGGATTTTTGTTGCAGCAGGGCCTAAATTGGCGCCCACTTGTCTCGCTATATCGAGACCATCTTACCAATTCTTTGTAATCTTTTAGGCTAATGCCACAACTTTGTAACAGAGAAAATCTCTTGTTACCCTTCTTACCTTAAAAAGGATACCCTATGGGCAAAGCCTTGCCTTCCTAGAGAAAAATTCTCTAAGCACTATCATCTTATACCAAGATAAGAAACTGTGAAAGAAGCTGACCCAGAAGAAAGTTCCTGTACGTCGCGGATCGCAGTTCCTTGTGTCTTTTTCATCCCACTCCTAGACGGAGGATACTATACCAAGCTAAGCAGAGAAAAGAGACTATACCAAGCTACACTGTAGCAGCAAAATTCAGCATATTTTTGCAAGACAAATAAATTGTTTTTACTATACCAGGTATGTCTTGTTATGTTTGATAATTTCCTTTCACTGCTTAAGCGCTAAGCTATGTGAATATATTTCTCACAACACACAAGCGTATGCACATCCATCAAAGTTAATGACACCAATCATCACCAAGACAACATATTCTCTTCCGCCTCTTCAAGGCTAATTTCTGGTGTTTAAACAGAAAAATAAAGTTTGAAATAGACAATGAAAGAAAAAATTTCAGTTTTGCATAACATCTCGCTTCAATTAACAAATATTTCCTTTTGGCAAAAATACATAGTAAGCAATAAGATTCTTGTAGAAGAATTTATATTACCTAAAATTCCAGATGATGTCAAGGAAAGGTTAAAGAGGAATCATATATATCCTTTCAAACAGTCGAGTAAAAAAGTTTGAAAAAATTCATCAAAGAATTGTGAGTGGGGGTCATGATATGGAAGATGATAATTAAATAAATAAATAGAAAATATTATTTCATTTTTTATTTCATTGCATTTTTTTCTTTTTGTTCTCTTTATTTTTTTGGCAAAACATCACTGGCTACAAACCTGCGTGCAATTTGGTTGATGTTCATTCAGACGTCTTCTAAAAGAAATGCGATTACATGAACATTTTTTATAGACAGCTATCTAACTGATTATTTAATTCCAAAAGAAAAAAAATGAGTAAATTTGGAAAATAATTTGAAAAACTCTTGAGACACCATAAAAATCATTAAAACTGATAATTGGAAAATTTTCGTTGAGAAATTTAAAACAAAAATTATAAACCGGAAATCCCAAGTCGGAAGTCGTAAATTTATTTTGAATCATGCTAGAAAGAAAGAAAGAATAGAAAATAATTAAAAATAAAAAAAATGATGGCAACTTGGTAGGCGGGTGAAAAATAAAAAACAAAAACTATATCTTGTGGTGTGCAATTATACGCAGAAGCTGTGCCATTTTTCTATGAATTCTTAGGACTAATATCTTCATCTTTTTGTCTCGATTACTACGTTTTGTTGTTGGGCTCTCCTACACACGGGTGCATATCAAATCCGTTATTTAAATATTTCGAAAATTACTGAATGGGACATATAGAGGAGGAAAGACAAAGAACCCACAAGCTGAAATCAATGAATCAGAATAAGAAAAATAATGATACTCGTTCAAAAAAACATCCACATAAAAAATATATGACTTAAATTGAAATTTTACTCTTTTTTTTTTTTTTAGTTTTTCAGAAAATTCCTTTAATTTTCTTTTTGTAAATTGTTGTAAGAATTATTTGTTTACTGAAATTTTTATTCGATATTTATGGCAACATTAATATCCATACGTTTTCTAAGGATATAAAAGCGAATTTAATGCTGATGGTATTTTGATATGATCAATGGACTCGACGAAGTGAGCCTACTTGGCCGAGCTATTAGTGGTCAATGTAGTCATTTGGTGGTTGTGGTGATGGTTTTACCTGAAATAAAAATGATTGAATTTGAGAATAAATATGAAATCTTGACGGCTGCAAAAATATAAAATATATTTTCAAATAAAAAACGGAAGCAATAATGAGATTTCTCAATAAAATAGTTTTCTATGTTCTTAATTGCGACCCATTCGGTAGCATAATCGCGGTAAATGAGGAAGAAGTGTGGAAACAGCATTTGGGTATAAAATGATGTGCAGTGACAAAAGTTATACAATGATATAAACAATAAGAAAAGCCAGTAAAAAAAAAGAAATACCTCTGAATATATAATATTAAATACAACAAAAATATTTTTGTAATGCTACTGGTGAGGTGGCTTTTATTTTTTTTCTCCGTTTTTATCGACTTTTTAGTTATTCCTCCATTTCTTGCTGTCAACTTTTCATGTAAGCGAGAATAGCAGGGCTTTTTCTTTGCTTCTTGTCTGGAAGAGCCTCAAAAACATCAGAAAAATTGTTTCTTTTTAACAAAGTATTGAAATGATATGCATCTTTTCCAGAGTAAAACGCCATTGGGAGAAAATTTTTACTAATAAAAAATGGCGCGTACAATTATTTTTAGAAACAAAATTTTTAATAAAGCAACTGCCATAATTTATTTCATCTTCTGGACAAATTTATTTTCATGTTTTAATGTTCTGGATTTATCATTTCTGATAAGCCTATGAGTGAAAAACAGTGTTTATGTTTGTGTAAATGAAGAGTCTGTTTTAGAAGAGAGAGAGAGAGAGAACTTCGGGAGTTTGTACATTAGAGAGTGACTACTTGTAAGTGTTAGTAAGGAATCTATGAATGTGTGAAAGAATAAAGAAAAAGAATGTATAGCCACAAACACACATGAATGTGTGAAAGAATAAAGAAAAAGAATGTATAGCCACAAACACACACTGTGTGTGTAAGAAAATAAACCTTTAAGCTAAATTGAATGTGTAAATTGTTGTAAAACGTTATACTCATCTTTATGTGGGTAAATATTGACGAATCTAACAAATAAACAAATATTTATTTAGAATTCTCATTTTCTTATTCTTTTTATAATGATTTTCACCCGGTACAATAAACTTGTAAATTCAACTCAATCTGTTAGTACTGAATGTATATCCAATACATAGCAGTCAATAATCAGTTGGTTTTATGTCACGGTATATATATATATATATATATATATATATATATTGTAACAAGATTATAGAACTCGTAGGTTTTTTTACCTGCTGTTCGTGCATTTACTTTTATAAAGAGTGCTCGATACAATGTAGAGCATTATATTATAACGGTTGTTACAATAGTTTATAAATTCATAGTATCACTACACAAAAATTTTCGCGTTTCGAAGCTGCCATGTGCGCTTCTCATCGGGTGATCAGTTTAAAAAAAATTTTAACTTATCACCCGATGAGAAGTGCACATAGCAGCTTCGAAACGCGAACATTTTTGTGTAGTGATACTATGAATTTATAAACCATTGTAACAACCACTACAATATATATATATTACGGAAATTAACGAAGATAAACGAAATTGGTTATAAACAACCAACAATTTGAAATTATTTGTTTGAACATTATTTTTGATCGATACTCGTATTTACGTAGATATTCTGTTTATAACCAAACAGTATATATATTTATATATTTCTACCTGCCTGATTATTTACGATAAATAAATTTCGTAACAAACATTTATCGTAAATAATCAGGCCTGTAGAAATAAATATATATACTGTTTGATTAAAAACAGAATATCTACTTAAATACGAGTATCGAACAAAAATAATGTTCAAATAAATAATTTCATATATATATATATATAATCATACGCAGACACATCTGTTTCGCTGTATCACAGCTCATTAGTATAGTTAGACATCCGATTTCTGTTAGCCAGGATTGAAACCTGACTTAATTGACATCATATATATAGTTTATAAAGGAAAACTCAACACGTCATATTAGTTGATAAAGTTTGTATAAGTAAGTGGGTTGACCTGATGGGGTCAAATAGACTCCTAAAGTCAGGGGAATTGGTTATACTAACCATATTTGGAACTGGACTCTATCTATTTCTTCCCTATCCCCTCCCGTTCCTTCCTTTCTTTCTTTCTTTCCTTCTTCCCCTTACATTTATTGTCATTTATTTATTTGTTTGTAATCTTATGTTTATTATTATCATTATTTCTATTATGTTCCTTTCATTTTAAGAAAACGTTCATTCCGGCAGAAATTTTATGCCAGATGAAGGAAATATTGTAAAAGGGTCTGACGATATGAGCTAGTTAAGCTCATTGAAATGAACTATAGTTTATAACTAATCTGACGTGTTGAGTTTTCCTTTATAAACTTCATATCGCTCTGGTTAACACCCATCGAGCTCTCTATATGGATTTACTTATTAATAATTTATATTAAGGAAATCTTGTTGGATATCCTCACCGTTTACAGACTGACAACTCTACCTATATATATATATATATATATATATATATATATATATATATATAACCTGTCGAATAAAGTTTTCGTAACCAAAGTTACTGGTCTGGTTTCGTAAAATTCTCAAGTAATACATCACTCAATGAGTCCTAGAGCCACTAATAAAAAAAACCTTATTATTTTTTAAAGTACTAATCTTCAACTAATCTACAAATTTCAATTATTTAAGTGAAGCTACTGTTGCAAATTTTCAAAACAATGAAAAAATCTGAATTTCCTCTGTTGATAAAACATTGCTTTCTGATGGGAAAAATTCTGTTCAAGCAAAGCAATTGCTTGATAAGTATTATTCAAACTCTGCTCCGTCGGAAACAACGGTTAAAAGGTTGTATGCTGACTTTAAACGCGGTCGTACAGACACATATGGTACTAGACGCTCAGGTCGCCTAAATCCGGCAGCTGTCCCGGAAAACACCAAAAAATCCACAAACTCATTTTGGCTGATTGTAAATTGAAGTTGCGTGAGATAGCAGAAGAGTTGAATGTATCAAAAGGCAGTGTATTCACCATTTTGCATAAACATTTGTCAATGAGAAAGCTGTGTTCAAAGTGGGCGCCACGTTTGCTCACAGTCAATAAAAAATAACGGGTCAACGATTCAGAGCGTTGTTTGCAACTGTTTCAACGCAACAAGAAATGTTTGCGTAAATATGTGACAATGGATGAAACATGGATCCATCACTTCACTCCAGAGTCAAATCGGCAATCAGCAGATTGGACAGCAGCAGGGGAAAGCCGTTCAAAGAGACCAAAGACGCAAATATCAGCAGGTAAGGTTTTAACCTCCGTATTTTTGGATGCGCAAGGTATTTTGTTCATTGATTACCTTGAGAAAGGAAGAACCATCAATAGTGAATATTATATTGTATTATTGGTGCGTTTGAAGGAAGAAATCGCCAAAAATCGCCACAAATGAAGAAGAAAAAAGTTATATTTCACCAAGACAATGCACTGTGTCACAATTCGATCGCAACGTTGGCATAATTTTATGAATTTCATTTCGAATTGCTTCCGCATTCACCCTATTATCCTGATCTGGCCCCAGCAACTACTGACTGTTTGCAGGTCTTAAAAGAATGCTCCAGGGAAAGAGATTTGGATTCAATGATATCAGTGATATCAGAAACTGAGGTGTATTTTGAGGCCAAAGTATTTTGCCTAAAAATTGTTCTTTTATTAATTAAGCCCAGGATTTATTGAGTGAAATGTTATCTCCGTACAAACTTCACTATTTTTCTAGCAAAACCAGATGGCGTCTTCCCTAGTTGATTTATTAACGTAATTAACAGTTACTGATATATTAAATTCATGATGAATACTTCTCGCTGTCTATATTTGTTTTCTTTTTTAATTTCCCATATGACTTTATATTTTTCTAAAATTATTCATTAGATAGACATCGATTTTCCACTTTGATTTTATTAATATAATCAAGATGAATTCCGTTTCACATAAGTTCATTTTAGAATCATAATTAAGAATATCTTAAAAGAACTCAAAAATAATAGAAAGATTAGTAAAAAAAACTAAAATGCTTATTTTGATCTAAGAATTTTGGACACGTTTAGAAAATAGCCACATTGCAAAACTTAAATGTAAGAAATGAAAAACACAATGATTTCGTTGGAACAACAAGGAAACCTCGAAGGAAATCTAAAGTTTCGATAGACATTTTCCCCGATTTTATTTTAGGTAATATTCTTCAGTTTTTATTCAAACAGAAACAGAATTCTCTTCATTGATCAATTTGTTCGAACATTCTTGTATGTTATGTAGCAATATATGAGCATATTGATTTTATGGCCACATTTCATAGGCCGTCAGTATATGGCTCGTATTCAACTCAGCCTAGAAATGTGGAAAAGAATCTGAGTAAAATTGGAATTCACGTCCTTAGTTGCAATAAAAATACTATTAAAAAGGTTAGGTTAAAGGAATTGTGACAAAGATCCGAAGGCGAATTGGCATGACGAAGAAAGTATTCCAGACGTTGAGTCAAATATTAAGAAACAGGGCAATTTCGCTAGAAACAAAGAAGAGAGTACTGGATTGCTATGTGTTGTCAGTTCTTCAATATGGCAGTGAATGTTGGACAATATCAATAAAGATAAAGGAAAAATTTGAAGCAGCTGAAATGGAGTTCTACAGAAGGATGCTGCCGATATCATGGATCGAGCATGTGAGCAATAATGAGATTTTAGAAAGGATGGAAACGAAAAGGAAATTAATACTGAACATTAGGAAGAGACAGCTAAAGTCCCTGGGACATGCAATGAGAAAGGGGGACTTGGAGAACCTGATACTAACAGGACTGATAGAGGGAAAAAGAGACAGGGGAAAGTAACGGATAACATATTTGAAAGGCCTGAGCAGGTGGATGACAGAACAGGGGCTGAGAGATGTTACAGGAGAAAGCGTGCTAAGAGCCACCAGGGATAGGGTGACGTAGAAGGCCATGATCGCCTACGTTCTGAAAGGACAGAGCACATAAAAGAAGTACCAATAATAATTAAAAGAGGATCTGCAACATAGTTGTTCCTAACTTGGCAGTTCGCCTTCAGTCACTTTCTCACCGACGTGGTGTGGCTTCCCTCTGTCTTTTCTACAAATATTTTTACGGCTTCTGCTCTGACGAGCTTCATTTCCTGATGGCCCAGCCACATGATTTCACTCGTGCTACTAAATTGAAATCAAAATGCCACTCTTTCACTCTCAAAATAGTCAAATATAATCGCCACCACTTCTACTCTAACAATTTCTTTTTTTCGCACTTTCCCCCTGTGGAACTCCCTTCTGGATACTTTCCTACAATCTCCAAAAGTTTAAATACAATGTCAATTGCAAACTTCTATCTCCCTAAATCACATCCACCTTTAATCCTTTCTTCATCATCTCCTGTACTGTTTTCCTCTCTCTTTGTAACCCCCTGTGCACCAGTGGCAGTTTTGCCTTGCTTGGGGTGAAATGATTATAAAAAGAAAAAAAATAACAATGGTCTATAATGCTACTTATAAAAAATTAGAGTTTATAATACAACAGTTAATAAGTCACATCAAGTCTTCCGTAATCCATTAGAATCGTATTACCACCTTATGTACTGCAGCTATAACAGCAGCGGTGTTTCTATGGTAAGATATACTGAAAAGGCTCATCCTTCTTCAGTATTTTTTTTAGATTTTTCCTTCTCCTATATTTATTATTACTTCAGGAGTAAGGGTTTCAGGAGTAGGGGGCTTCAGTCTGTCGTGTGATTTAAACCCTAGCATTGGAAAGAAGAAATTAATTGAAACTTTTTCCAAGGTTATTTGTATCAAAGAGTACGAAATTCGAACTCGTCTCGCCGGTTTCACTTTCTGAGTCGCTAACCGTCGCATCACTTACACATCCCTTGTGGTTAATGCTACTGTAAAAATAAACGCAAATCATGGAAAGAGCGATGAGCTGGAAGATGATCTGAATAAATGTTGTGTTAAAAAGCAAGCAAAAAACAAATCGAAAGAAAAACGTAAATACTTATAATAATAATAATAATAATATCTTGTCTCGGAATTTTAAGCAAAATATATTTGATTTAATCAATGCACCCCAAGGAAGGCGATAAAGCTACTTAGACGCAACGAGGCTACCGGGTGTATCAAGATTTGACATGAAAAAAGAAAGAATTGGCAACGAAAGGAAGGAAGGAAGGAAGGAAGGAAGGAAGGAAGGAAGGAAGGTTGAACAAAATAAAAAGTAAACAAAAATTTGACGAAGAAAGAAAGAAAAATAAAATTAAAAAAATGAGGACAAATATGAAGAAACGTAAAGTAATAAGTGAATAAATAAATAAAAAATTTCAGCAAAAATGAATTAATCAATTGAAAGCTATAAATTTAAAAAAAACTAAAAAAAACAAAAAATGGAAAAAGAGAAATAAAAGAAGGTAGTGAAAAAGAAAAGGAAAAGAAAAAGTCAATATACTGAGGTTGATACGATAGTGAATCTTTTAAATGCCAGCCTCTCTTTCATTTTCGAGTTTCTGTGGAAGAGGAGTTATTTCCCTTGTTCGCCATCAGCACTTCACTGACTCATATGATAAACGCGTTTTTCCTTTTTCTACTTCCCCTTACACATTCAGCCTTATGCATTTTGCCGTAGTTTGAAAGATAAGAATGTTTTTCGCCTGCCAACCTCAAAAGCAACCAGATATGTTCTGACTGCTTCTTTAAAAAGACTTTCACAAAAATAACTCGTTGCCATGTGCGGAATTTCAAACTCTTTCACCGATAACAAGTGGCAAGAGGTGCACAGAATGTGGATTAATGAGATGAACAATAACAACAATGGCGATGGTATTTCACTAATGACGAAAGTAGGATAGACTGAGAGCCGAAAATTGTGACTGGCGCGTCGCAGGAAAAGACAAAAAATATAAAAGATAAACAAATCTGAAGAAGAAGAAAAAGAAGAAGAGTGAGAAGGAGGAGGAGGAGGAGGAGGAGAAAAGGAAGAATAAGAAAAAGGAGAAGAAAGAGGAGAAAAAAGAGCAGGAGAAAAGAATAAGGAGGAGGACTAAAAGAAGGCGGAAAATAAGAGAAGGAAGGAGGAGAAAAGCAAAAAGGATGAAAAAAGCAAAAAGAAGAGAAGAAAAAAGATGATGAAAAAGAGAAGAACCACATCAAAAACAACAGCAACAGCAACAACAACTACAACAACAGCAATACCAAAGAGGGGATGAGGACAAGAAGAAAAAAAAACAATTGTCCATGGAGATAATCATGGCTGTAAAGATCGACTTCTGTAAATCTCATGATTCTAGAATCAAACAATGAATTGTTCAAACAGTACTCGCTATAACAAGATACAAACGACATTTGACTGTATTTGTCTATATTTCTGAGATGAGGTAGTATTTACACTATGTACATTATTCGGGCTATTGTCCTCAACTTTATTGCCATTTGTAGAACGTTTCGGCCTTCTTCAGGTGCTAGAAATTTTGAACCGAACCATTTATTACGATCACTGGGGTATATCATTCTCATTCCTTGTGCGAAGCCTCTTTTGGTAGTCATGAGTTATCTCCCTCTAAACCGACTCTCTAAGTTACTTGTTCATCACCGCTGTAGCCTGGTATTGAACTCACAACTCTTTGGGTCAAGTCACTGGAACTAACAAACATCTATATCCACTGGGCCATTGTAAAAAATACTATTAACATCAAAAATACTAGAGAAAATCACTAACATAAAAATTGCAATATGAACTCTAGTAAAAAAAAAGGGTTACTGAACATTAGGTTTATAAGTCCCAGAAAGACACATGGCCCAGTAGATATATGCGTTGGTTAGTGAGTTCAATACCAGGCTATAGAGAGTCAGGTTAGAGGGAGATAACTCATTACTGCCAATAGAGGCACCTGAAGAAAGTTATAATTTACAACTGCCGAAACGTCCCACAAATGGCAACAAAGATGAGGACAATAGTCTGAATAATGTAAATGTAGTCCTCATTCATCGATAATAAAAACGCTTTCGCTTTTAAGATCTTCCTAATATTAATCATTTTATAAAACATAACATTTTATTCTGGAACTCAGATCTTTTGCTCTTTTATTGAAATGATATTAAAAATCGATAAATATCAATATGAAAATGGTTTTCTATACCATGGTAATTCTTTTTCCCACTCTTCTTTGCTACATTTTATATCAATTTTCTTTTCGACGTTTTATATCCATTAAACTGGACAGAACTGGATTTGCGTAGATAGAAAAGTAAGAAATAAGATCATCAGATTCTTTTTTACGTGGATGAAGTTAAATTACGATGACAAGAAACAAGAAAGACTTTTCAAATCTAGAAAGATTTAGTGGCAACATAACAACTACGTTTGACTTGGATAAGTGTGTGCAAGCCACATTCAAAAGGCGGGTAGTTGTTAAGAAATAAGTTTATGGTGCTGGGCAGAGGAAATAAAGTAAGATATGAAACGAGCTTTCTGAGGGCCAATAAAGAACATGAAATTTATCCTGAAAGTGTGAAGGATAAATAAAAATGTTTTCAGGCGTGCGTGCGTGCGTAGTATTGAAATCAGAGCTTAATTAACAGTCATAGATTCAGTTACCATTATTGTTGTAATCTGTAAGTTTAATATAATTAAAATTTGTGTTAAATTGTAAAAAGTAGAAAAATACCGGTTTGCTCAGTTTTTTGAGGACATTTGCATGAATTTAGTAAAAGATGCATAAGGCATGAAAGAAGAGTTTTTTTTTTTCCAAAAGAAATTGGCAGAATAATCTAGAGACTTTTCTTGGCGCATCTTTTAAATGAATCGATGACTGCTTCAATACGAGGTCTGGAATCTTGATATGCCACAATCAGTTAATTTTTATCTATTTTAGACATTGTGCTAATTATTGCAGACTTCAGTCAGTCAATCAGTCAGTTAATTGCCATACGTGATACACGCTTGGGCGATCATGTCTCGAAAGAGACATGATTGACTGGGCAGAAGATTATCCCGCAGTAGGTTGCCATTACTTTCTGCAGTAGACTGTTTGCCAGCCAAGTCTATAGAACCCAATCTGTCCTATTATTTAACTTCTAACTGGAGGGAAGAGACGGATTAATACCTTTCCTAAGGGTATTTGCGCGTAAGTGAATGCAGGGTATTCAGCTGGAATTCGAACTCGATTTCCCGATTTCTCCTTCCAAGCCGATATCCACTGCACCTCAACGCGCATCCTTAATGCAAACTTCAGTGATCTTATATTGTTATGGAGCCATTGGTTGACTTCCCTCTCGACTACACTGCATTCGTGATAGATAGGCCAACGGATTCAAGTCTTAAGAATAAAGAGGCCATATATTTGGGGTGACGTGATCGCGGAAATTTAACTCGTCTTGGTATTATGAGACGGCGCAGAGTCTTCTTGGTAGCTATACAGTCTTCCTTTTCTCACGCTCTCTCTCCAAGGCCTTACAATATTCTTCAATGGATTATAGTCAGCAGCGTCAAATCTTTGACCCTCAGAAAAAAAAAGTGGGAAGACGTGACAACTCCCTCGTTACTCCTGACACCCACAAGTATCACGTTTTCTGTAAATATTTTGTGTATGACTGTTTGAAAGCTCTTAGGTTTTTTTCATTACCCTCTGTCATTCAGTCGGTTGACATTTTTGGTCCCATTAATCTTTTTCTCATCAGAGAGAAACAAAAGCATTTGAGGCTCTTGATGTGTGAACTTGCTCAACAAGTTCCTTGTGCGAATCAGACGGTTATCTTTTGTCTTTGCAGACATAACTTGGCCTCTCCGCAGCCACATATTATTTTTATATCGAAAGAACTCATGTGCATTTCTTCCGATAGTGTGCTTGAGCTTCTTAGCAACGGCGTTGACTTTCTGAGATTCTTCTCAATAATCTTCTGTACCATTCATACATGTACGGGTGTTTCTGATGCTATGAGAACATTTAGCAGGGATTTTATTTTTGGCTGCTGCTGCATAATTACTATCATCGGCTTCCAGCTTTTTTTAACGATCTCTAAATCACTATGCTTTACCTTTAAAGTAAAGATAACATCGCACATTTTTGTTTGCTGAGTTAAGTTGATGTTTTCATCATTTATGTGAAAAAATCTAAACTTATTTATAAATGGAACTCTGTGTGTGTGTGTGTGTGTGTGTGTGTGTGTGTGTGTGTGTCTGTGTGTGTGTGTGTGTCCATTACCTATAGACTCCGAAACGGTTGAACCGATTTTCTTGAAAATTTACACAGTTGTACTATAAGCGTCTGCGAGTGTCTTAGCTAGGTTTTGTGTCGAGGTACTCTCCGATAAATATTGAAAATTGATAATAAAAAATCGGGTTATAGAAGGAGTGGTCCGATTTTAATCAAATTTGATGCACTCATAGACAAAGACATAAGAAACGATATTCAGAAGTTTCAAGGTTGCAGTTCTTACAATAGTGCAGAAAATCGATAATATATATATATATATATATATATATATATATATATATATATATATATATAAAAGGCAAGATGTTTGTGTGTGTGTCTGTTTGTCTGTATGTCCTTTATACAAATCCACAATTTTTATCAGATTCTCACCAAATTTCACACAAATATTCTTTAGGCTAATTCTGAGCTCCAGAACCATGAATTAGTTTTAAAGCTTTCATTACACTCGAGCAAAGCCGGACTATACTGCTAGTAATGAATAAGTAAAAAAAAGTTAGAGCTCTTAAAAGACGTGTCCTGAAAGAACGGAGCAAACCCGTTTGAACTTGATACAGAATGTAACATCTGGAAAGAAAGGTTAATCACCAAAAAGGTAGGAGAGAGATACATTTTTAATCGATGTATAAATGAAGAATTTGATCCGACCAATTAAAACCAACTAAAGACTGGATATTGAAATTAGACAACAAATATAAATAATCTTACAAAAGAGTTGAATATAATCTTGGAATAGGATTTATGAATAGAAACGACGTGAAACAAATAAATCGGTTGCAAAAACTATAAACCACTTGAAAACAATTGAAATAGAAATATCCGTATGAGAAATATCCTGTTCAAAGAAAAGATATTTCCTATAAGCCAAAGACACACTTATCAGTGGCTTCATAGATTTCATGAACTCAAAGCGGAAACAGGACTCCATATTGCACATGACAAAAGACTATTCACTCGAATTTAGGAGGAAAATGTTTTGAAAAATGATTCTAAACGAAAATTCTGCTTTTGCGACGTTCTCATTCGTCTTTTTTCAACTCCAACAGAAGCGAAATCAAATCAGGGCTGAATAAGTCAATATTTACTTTGGAAAATTTGCAAACATTATAAAATGCCGACATTTACGAACATTAGTCGGAATGAGTAGTCAAAGAGGGGAAGTGTCTCAGTGCTACGGGACTTTGTAAAAAATGACAGGACCTTTAAGGTAAGAGAAACCAATATATTTATTAAAAATCAAAAGAAATCAATACAGTTTTTAATTGATATGAATCTTTGATCTGATTGAAATATGTCTGTAAAAGTGTTTAAAGAAATAAAGGTTGAAATTTACAAATTTTGTCATTGTTGGGGCAATAGTTGGGGCAAAAATTAAAAAACTATCTTGATAACATCCTTGGTGACAGTAAATCCCAAAATAATTCATACAATTTCTACATGAATGTTACAAAACTTGTTATCAATGTCATTTTCCAATTGCATGGTTAGCATAAAGATTATTCAAATTCAGTAAATATATTAAAATAAGACAGAGAAAGATTGGTGAAAAAATCGAAATTGAAGACGCCAAAAACAATCATTTTTGCTAATTATTCAAAAATTGATTTCAAGCGAATTAGCCATTGTCGCCTCTAAAGAAACTGACAAGTAATGGTGATTGCGCTCTCGAAATAAATTCGAACTGAAATATTAGTCGAATTTAAATGGTTTAAAAAAGAATAACCAACCAAATTTATATATTTACTGCTAGAAACGAAGATTAGTTAAAAAAAAGATGAAGAAATGTCAACAAGCACAAAAATAAAATTGAAGATGGCGCTCCGAATGAAAAATTTTTTGATTTGTTTTTATAAAGAAATTGAAACAAAAGAAAGCAAGAAAGGTGAAAAGGGAAAAGAAAAAGGAAGATAGGAATGAGGAAAGACACGATTAGAAGGGAAAATGGTAACGATAAAGAAAAGAGAGGAGAAAAAAGAGAAATGTACGAGAATAGAAGAGGGAGAAGTGAAAGAGGTCAAAAAGAGAGAAAAGGCTAAGAGACAGAAGAGAGAAAAGGCTAAGAGAAAGAAGAGAGCAAAGGCTAAGAGAAAGAAGAGAGCAAAGGCTAAGAGAAAGAAGAGAGAAAAAACTAAGAGAAAGAAGATAGGAAAGGCTAAGAGACAGAAGAGAGTAAAAGCTAAGAGAAAGAAGAGAGAAAAGGCTAAGCGACAGAAGAGAGAAAAGGCTAAGAGAAAGAAGAGAGCAAAGGCTAACAGAAAGAAGAGAGAAAAAGCTAAGAGAAAGAAGAGAGGAAAGGCCAAGAGAAAGAAGAGGGAGGGGAATGAAAACTAAGATGCTAGGAAAGAACGATAACTAATTGAATCAAATCATCCATGAATAAGTAAATAAATAAGCATAAAAATGCAAAATTTCAAAAAAGTGTGCGATTACTCATTATATATATATATATATATATATATATATATATATATATATATGAAAAGAGAGCGAGCAAACACACACAGACATATATTAGTTTTATTATGCATATTTTTTTGTCTGTTTTTTTTCGGGTGAACCCATCTTGAATATTGATTCTTGGTCGTTATTAATGAGCACTGGTAGCCATGAGGGAAAGATAGACGTGGTTGTACCGAAAAACCGAAGCGGAAGTAGCAACAGCACCAACGTCATCTATATTAACATAGCAGAAGCAGCAGCAGCCATGGCGGAAGCAACGACAGACAGCGTCGCTTTGCCGCGTTGCTCTACGCTTACAACATCCTATTTATAACTATTTTATTTATTTATATAGCACAAAAAAGAATATTGGTCATGTTGATGAAAACAACGCTTCGGTTTGATTGGCAAGATCACTGGAAAGGCGGTACATTATTTGGAAATGTTTTTGGATTTTAGTTTTGAAAGAGAAAAAAAAATATCACATTAACGCGGAGAATGTAGTTTCTTCTCCAATGGACGATGCTCTTTTTCTTATTGAATTTTTTGTTCCGATTTTTTTTTTTATTCTTCTTCCAATTAGTCATATCAATATTTATATTTCTCATTCTTCAACCATGATTTTTGTTTTTACTTTCCTTTTGTTTTTTCCTTCCTTTTTATTATTTCTTTCTTCGTCTTCAGTTCCTTCTTTCTTTCTTCATTTGTCTTATCTCTCTTGTTTTCTTGTTTTCTCTTCTTTTTTATTTTTCTTTCTTCACCATCTTTATCCGTCTTGCCAATTCTTCTTTTCCTTCTTCGATTTTTCAAATTGTCCTTTAGCTTTACACGCCTTTTTACCTTCTTCTCTTCTACTTATTCTCCCATTCTTTTTTCTCTTCGTCCTCCTCTTCGTCCTCCTCTTCTCCCTCCTCCCTATTGTCCAAAAGCAATACTTTATTTGTTGAAACCAGAGTAGCAGTTTCCGATCTAAATGTATAGTAATCAGAATGATTGCTTGAAAATGGGAAAAAGGCATGTACCCGAAAATCCCTACCTATTCGAATAACCGAAAGGTATATGGGCAAAGATTTAGAAGAAAGATGTAAAAAGTCACGTGCCTAAGCTAAGTCCCATTTTTCGATCGCTGAAAATAAAAGAAAAAGAAAAAACAAAATGTTGTACGCTTCAATTAATTTTCTCTGTAATTACTACCCAAAGAATAAATTCGATGTCTGCTTTGTTTATTGTTATTTCTGACAAATAGAAATCCTGCTTTATTTTTACTATAGCTTTAGTATACAATCGAATTGTTATAATAATGGTGATATTAACTGTTTCCTTATAGGGAAACATTTTATATACTTTAACTCAACAGTTATCGTTATAAAATATTTGAAGCTATTTTTCAAGAAAATAGATTTATCAAATTCATTAATGGTTGTTGTTTTCTCTAGTATTGATGGGGGTTTCCTTCCCAACCTATTGTTTTAAGTCATGTGGAAAGTCAACATTTTGATTATATCATTACTAGTGTATCCTCGTCATAAAAAATGACAGTAAAATATTTGAGAGGATTATTAGCTGTTTAATTTCAGGATATATATATATATATATATATATATATATAGAGAGAGAGAGAGAGAGAGAGAGAGAGAGATGATCATACAACGGTTTTGAACTTCGAAATTTATTTTAGTATATATATATATATATATATATATATATATATATATATATATTATAAACTATAGTTTAGAACATGTACAATGTCTCACCTGGTAGTAAACGCTATTTTAAAATAGCGTTTACGACTTGATGAGACATTGTCCTTTCAATGTCTAAACAAAATGTACACTTTGTAGTAGATTGTAATTTGTACATGTTCTAAACTATAATTTAAAATAAATATTCATAGCTCTATTTCTATATTGAGCACTCTTTTAAATTAATTTTTTTTAACGCTGTTGATAATTTCTTCGTTCCTTATTCGCTTGGCTATATATATATATATATATATATATATATATATATATATATATATATATTCTTCACTATTCGACGCCATGGTTATTGTAAAAAATAAAATAAGCCACAATTAAAGAACAAACACGCGGCAAGAACTTTCATAAGAGGTGCCGACGCTGCCTCGCTATTGTCTTTCTCAATGAACGTGATGTGAAGGAAATACTTATATATATATATATATATATATATATATATATATATATATATATATATATATATCACAGTCTATGTTACAATAGAGAGGATTTTCTATACAAGTGCAATCCATTTCATCGATTGCTATTGTTCAAAGTCTTCAAGTGATGCGGTGTCTGTTATTTGCTATTGTTCCTTGTGATACTGTACCCACCAGTCTACGAGATCTGGTGAAGGTGACTCCTCTTTGGGGCCATTCTTCATCCGATCGTACCCATTCGTGAAATGAATCATCCTTCATCCTAATCAAGTTTTGTAATGTTCAAATGTAGGGAAATTATTAATTTCACATAAATACCTTTAAAAGTACAGTGGATATCGGCTCGGAACGAGAAACCGGGGAGCCGAGTTCGAATTCCAGCTGAATCCATTGTATTCACTTACGCGCAAATACCCTTGGGAAAGGTATTAATCCGTCTATTCCTTCCAGTTATGGGTTAAATAACAGGACAGACTGGGTTCTATAGCTTTGGTCGGCAACCAGTCTACCGCAGAAAGCAATGGCAACCTACTGCGGGATAATCTTCTGCCCAGTCAGTCATGTCTCTTTCGAGACATGATCGCCCAAGTGTGTATCACGTATGGCACCTAAACTGACTGACCTTTAAAAGCGCTGAGTTAACGTGCACGTTAATTTATTTCCAGTGTGTGTATTTGTTAAAGGTATACAAATATGACTCTTCTTGTGGCTAACGATGCCTACATTGGGGAGACATATTCTGCCATATTCATCATATTTAAATGGCCAGCTCAAAGTTTTTTTTTTCTTTCTTAGCTGCTTGACGTTTGCCTAACTCATTCCTGGAAGATCTCAGTTGCTTTATGAAGAGTACATTTGCATTCATTTTGGGCAGCAGTGTCCCTACGCGGGGCCTTTTCTATGAGGCAGACTGCAAGAGATTCTTTGAAAGAGTCTTTGAAGTGCTTCATTGGTTTATGCACATATGCACGTACACTCACACGCACACATACACGCGCATACAAACATGTACACGCACACACGCACATATACACACGCATACGTACGCACACACACACACACGAACACACACATGCTCAGCTGTGCAGAGCCCGGAAGTTTTTCCCGTCTGAATCTATCCTGCACATATATAAATCTACAATCCGGCCGTGTATTGAATACTGCTGCCACATCTGGTCGGATGCCCCTGCTATTCTCCTCTGGGTTCTTGACAAAATACAACGGAGAATCTGTATGTGATCGATCCAGACTTGGCATCCCGGCTGCAGTCCCTCTCTCACCGGCGTGACGTGGCTTCCCTGTGCCAAATACTTTCACGGCTTCTGCTCCGATGAACTTAGATCACTGGTTCCTCCTAGGTACGAATTTGCACGAGATACTAGATTAGAAACTACGTCCCACCCTTTCACAGTGAAACCGATAAAATGTAACCGCAATTTCTACTCCAACAGCTTCTTTTCTCGCACTTCTCGCATGTGGAATTCCCTTCCACATACTTGCTTCCCGACAGCTACAATCTCCAGGAGTTTAAATGTAAGGTCTATAGACATCTCCTAACACACTAACTCTCATCCATTCTCTCAAACACTCTTCCCATCTACCCAACCCCCATCCTCGCTATCCTTACCCGTCTATCACCCTCCTTCTGACATTTCCTATATCTAACCACTCTTTCTCATCACTTTCCCCTATATAACCCCCTGCACAAACGTGGTAGTGGAATGCCTTGCTTGGGCTGAAATGATTTAAAAAAAGATACACACGTGCATGTATACACGCACGCACACACACACAGAAACACATAAACACACACACAAACACACACAGATATATGCATATAACTTAACATATAAGAATGTTTTAGCAATCGGTCCATAGCAATATTTTCTTCTAAAAAAAGTATCATTGAAGGTGGTTATAAAAACGCACTGTGTCAATAAATGAAAATTCAATGTCAATTCAAGTGTCACGTCGCTATCAATGCGCTCTGATATATTTTAGAAGCATAACAATTATGAAAGGTCTTAACGATTAATTTAAACTTTAGAGTGAGACATTCTGAATTAGAATTTCTGCCAGGATCTATGAATAGTGGGCCCAATTTTTAACAAACGATGACACTGTGTTTATGGCAGAGGGCAAAATAACTACAGGCTACACAACACTAAAATGGAAAACTGAAAGAAAAAAACTAATTCTAAATTGTAGCAATACAGAATATATGACTTTTAACAAGAGGTACAGACCAAGATGCGAACAAATGTTAGCGTTTCGATGGCAGACTAGCAACAAGGTCCCACCTTTTTACAGTTAAATCAACGAAATGCAGCCGCCACTTCTACTCCATCAGCTTCTTTTCTCGCACTTCCCGCCTGTGAAACCCCCTTCCGTATACTTGCTTTTCTTGGCTGCCACAATCTCCAAGAATTTAAATGCAAAGTCAATTCCCATCTCTTGTCTACTTGACTCCACTCCTTCTCTCGCCCTTTCCCCATCACCTCGTGTCTCTTGTTGTTGATCTTTCTGACTCTACCCTAGTAAAGTATTAAGAAATAGGAAAATTTCCTCAGAAGCAAAGAAGCCAGTGCATAAATGCTGCGTCATATTCAGGTTTTGATTTAACATTGTGAAAGATGTCTTCCAGAAACTATGCAAAGTATTAAGAAACAGAGAAAATTAGAAACATCGAAAGGAACATGACAACAAGAAAATTACAAACAATGAAAAGAACACCGAACTACTATATAATATCAATACATTACTGAACAATCACCTTACAGAAGAAGAGGGGACTTTAGGCAACAAAGATGTAGTTCTACAGAAGGATGTTGAAAATACCATGAAGTGGGGGAGGGCATGTAAGTCACAAAAATTTTAAAGTAAACGGAAACAAAAATATGTTTATATTTAGAATCAGAAAGAAAAAGTCAAAGTGGAAAGAGCACTTAGAGAATCTGACACACACAAGGCCCATATTGAATGCAAGATGGGTAGAGAGTAACAGCAAATGATCAAGCTAATAAGCTACTAAATTAATTGCAGAAAAGTCAATGGGAAATACAAGAGGACATGCACGGCTGCGAATAATATTAAGGCGTCGAGGATCTTGATCCTCCACGTCTTGAAGTGAAAGGTCACATAAAAGAAGAAAAGTGGAAAATGCTTTTCCTTAAATATGTCGAAATTTTTATCACAAAATGCCCTACGGAACTTTGACCTCGTCGATTATATTTACTGAGTTTTTATACATTTTTATTTGACTGTACGGGGTTAAGAAAGAAAGAATGAAAGAAAATTCATAGATACTCACATAAGTCAATAGATCTCCACCTCATTCTCTGGTGCAACGAGTGACTCCTCTTTGCAACCTTCGATTTGGTCTATTGACAAAGAAATAAGCAATCGTGCTGGCCAATGGAGTGGTGATTGGGTGCGTGCATTGTGAGTTGTAATGGCTGACCAGGTCGATGGGTTGGTCGGAAAGAGAGTGAGGCAAAATTGGGCGGGAAGCTGCTAACTGGGCAGATATTCAAAGCAGTGTTTTTGTAATTTCCCGCACGAAAATCCAATGACTGATGAATGTGGCTTGGCAAACGAGGCGAGCGACGAGTCCCGCAGACGACAAGCATAGAAAACCTAATGAGGGCGATAGGAACACGTGCACAGACTCCGATAGATTCCAACAATCGTGACGTTGCATTGTATACATCCGATTAGGGGTGCCGGTGACGAGGGACAATGGGAAAGACTTTGGCTACGGTATAGTTGGGACAAAAGGGTGAAGGATGAATATATATATATATATATATATATATATATATATATATATATATATATTCATCCTTCACCCTTTTGTCCATATATATATATATATATATATATATATATATATATGAATGAAGGGAAGTTGTTAGATATAGGTTTATTATAAAGAGTATTGAAATGAAAATATACAGAGAAGAATAGATTTGGCTAAGCATGGTACAAGGATAATGTTTCTGGAATATAGGAACTAATAAAAAAATTTACGACAATCGGTTGCTATATAGAGAAAAAAGATATGTTTAAACTAAGATAGATAGATAGATAGATAGATAGATAGATAGATAGATAGATAGATAGATAGATATGAACAGACTGAGATAGATAGATAGATAGATAGATAGATAGATAGATAGATAGATAGATAGATAGATCCCTGACATGCAAAAATGAAGATGACCTAATTTCCTTCCAGAAAAATCCCCTCTACGCATACATTGTCCAATTTTATAGCAAATTTAAACCAAGAATTATTTTCCTGGTTTTCACCAATTAATCAAACTGCAAAAGAGAAGATAGGACAGTAATACTGGAATTGGTTTTGGCACAAGAATCGTGCACTGAAATCACTAACAATGGCTTGCGTGACTCAACATAGAATGAGTCTGAATGAGTTGTCTCGTGAATGTTCCGAGAAACGTCTCTCGTCAGCTGATTGTACAGACAATTTTCATTTAATGTCTACGTTTATGAAACTATGTTTGTATTTGTGAATGCAACGTGACTGTCACGCAGAGTCAAACAACACATGACTCCAGTGAGAAAAAGAATGAAATCAACTTTCAAATACATTTCAGCAATTAAAATTATATTAAGAGCAAATACTCTCAAACAGATTGCAAATGTTTCTCATAACATTTTAAAACATTAAACCCCAAATGTTTCCTTTTCAAAAAATATTTCTGAACCAAATACCTACACGAATATATATATATATATATATAATATATATATATATTAAAAAAGGATTAATTCAAAGATGTTGAATGGCCATTTCGATATGAAGATCCCCACGGGGGACGACACATCACCTCAGCAACAGAAAAAACCTTTCAGAAACTGGAGAAAAATTAGTCTACTTTTCCTTTTTAAATAGATTGCAAAGAAATTAAAAAATAAATAATAAAATAAAATAAAAACAAAAATAAAGGGAAAGAAAAAGAAAAAGAAAACGAAAAAGAAAAAGAAAAAGATAGAATAAAATCAAATAAATAAGAAAAGAAAAAAATTGACATCGTCTGGGTTCGCAAAAAAAAGGGAGAATGTAACTAAAAATTAACAGACAGCCGTGTTAAATCGACGTAAGTTTAAGCAACACGGAAAAAAGGTGGTAAGAGAGATAAAAGAAGGAAGGGAGGGAAAAAGAAAGAAACTAAAGAAAAAAATTTTTTTAAATATTACAGACGCTGGACAAATTCAAAAACCTAATTTCCCCAAAACGTTGAAGTATTAGAAAAAGGCCTTTACTTAAAAAGGCATAATTATTAATAAAAGGGAATAAAAAGATATAGGATTTAAAATAAAATTATTTTTTAAAAAATTAGGTCATTTGAAATTAAACTAAATAAAGACAACACTAGGTAAAAAAAAAATAATTACAATTATTATATACATACCTATAGAAGTACACACATACATACATATATATACACACACAATTCTACGAATAAGAATACATATATACATACACATACACACACATACATTCAATTTATTACACACTTATATACATATACATGCGCATACACACATATATATGTGTGTACACACCTATATACAAAAAATTCATATACACATAATATACATGTGTACACATACATGCACACATATACACACACACACACACACACACGCACACATATATATATATATATATATATATATATATATATATACATATTCCATATGCACTCACACACATACATATTAATGAATATTATGAAAAGGAGCATTTAAATAGCTAAAAAAAATTTTTCAAAATTACATATAGCCCACATACATAAATACATATATACATATATATACATATATATACAAATATGCACATCCACACACAAACATACACATATACATAAAAAAAAAAAAAGTTAAAATTAAAAAATTTTTTAAAATATTAAAAAAATTATAGAAAAATTTAGAATTTAAAAATTAAAAATTAGAAGTTAAATTTTAAAATCCGCCCTATGGCGGCACTTGTTTATAAATTCCCTCCTAAAGTTCAAAAGTAAGTCCTGATGAGGATACTTCAAAATCAGAATCTTCTCCAATAAACACAGACGACACCTATCACGAAAATTTTTAGGAGTACAAGCTGAGCCTATTAATTTCCAGCTGATTATAGGGTCCTGCCCTTCCTCCTCCATTTCCCAGAACCTACGTGATAGTGCCGTCTGGAATCTCTGTTTAGGGTTCGAAAACGAGTACCTGTGATTATAAAGCCTCTGTTTGAAAGAGCCCGCGGACATGCCAATATAGGTCCGGTAATTGTCCTTGTTATTAGATGGAGAAATGCGGGCTTCATAAATTACATGGGTGGATTTACATTTGCCTTGCACCGGGCAGGCATCCACAGAATAACAATTGCATTTGTCGACAATTCCGGATTTAGCTTCCGTATTATTTAGGTTCATTAATATTGTTTATTGTGGGAATTAATTATATTATCTATATTTGAGGTGCAAGAATAACTAATTTTTAGGGTGAATCTATTAAAAATTTTATTTAAGGGATTGTTATTATTATTAAAATGTTTATCGATTAATCTGAGAAAATACTTACCAATATTTATATTAGTTAGCTTACAATAAGGAGGGTTAAACCAAATTATCTTCCTTTTTCTACATTTTCGGGTGTTTTTAGTTTTTGATGATTCTGGGTTTATAGCAGGCTTATCATACTTTAACTTATTAACAAAACCGCTTTTCTGAAGGGCCTTATCGTAAATTTCTTTGCTTGCGTTGAAAATTTTTATATTGGAAGATAATTGGTTAACCCTTTTATTTACTATCTTGGGTATTTGTCTTATAATATTCTTGGGGTGGTTGGATAAACTATTTATATAGGTGGGAGAACTATTTTCTTTGAGAAAGGGTTGGTAGGAACCATCATTTAAGTTAAGGGTGATATATATATATATATATATATATATATATATATATATATATATATGAAGTAGATAACCTAAAGAGCCAACAAACCTATTTAGGTTTCACCTAACCGGATCTTTAGGGAAAACAGCTTTCCCTGAATAACCGGTTAGGTGAAACCTAGGTAGGTTTGTTGGCTCTTTAGGTTATCTATTTTGTCTGCTCTGCTCATGTATTGAGCGCTTTTTTGTTATAGATTACTCGTCACGGGTTTTTTTCTTTGGGCTACGTACTTTGACTGATGTTCACATGCTTAGCTCTTTCTTTTTTTATATCCATTTTTTCCTTCCACGTATATACTCGGCGGTTTTTTTTAAACGAGTGTAGGGATAAGTTTACATTCATATATATATATAACAATTATCTTACATTGTACGCACAAATCGGAGTTTCATGCATTTATCAGCAATCAAGTGTTTATGATATCATACTCGATGTGATATGATAATATAGGACTATTTATTTTATATAACTTAACAGCATTCCAAGAAATTGATATAGGACGATGTATAGGATGTATAAGATTGTATAGGGACGATGGCCTTATGGCAGTTAAGAAATCCATAATTATAAAATTAAAAAGGTTAAAACAAATTTATAAATAGTGTTCAAGAGTCTAAATTTAAAAGTAACTATTAGCACCAAAATAAACAGAGGCAAACTTCCTAGATATAACTTTAGACCTCATGAACAGTACCTACCAACCCTATAGAAAACCTAATAGTAATCCTCTATATATCTCCCCTAAGTTAAACAATTCTGCTTCTAGAGATAAACAATTGTTCTTATCAATTAAAAAAAAGATCAGTAGAAATTTCACAAACAAAAAATATTATTCGAACATAGCAAATTTTGGCGGTGCTTAAGGAGACAACGACCACCATTACATTTGTTGTTTTTCATTTTTGGGGGGACTTTTTTCACCGCAGTCTTATCGATTATTGCATAAAGGTTCCGATTATCAAAAAAGATTTGGAAAAATTTCTATATTTAAACAATTTGGGGGGAGGCTCAGTTTCTCATACAACGTTATAGTAAATCGATCGTCTATTTTGGAATCACTCGCGTTGAGGCCACTTTGTTTTGTTTTGTTTTGTTTTTTTCGGGGGAGGGGACGAGTTGTTTTTGTCTTTTTCAAGTTTTCTTCAGTTCTTATGATGGCATCTTCTTCGGAAACTCCAAGAATGGCTTTATTCAAAAATTTCGCAGTGGATCAAGTTGTTGAATATGCGCAAGCAAAAAAGATAATTGCACAGGATCGATTTACTTTAAGGTTGTATGAAAAACTGAGCCCCACCCCCATTGTTTAAATGTTGAAATTTTTACAAATTGTTTTGTCAATCGGAAAGTTTAGGGTGTATTTGATGAGATTGCACTAGAAAAAAATTCAAAAAATGAAAAACGACAAATTTAAATGTTGTGGTAGTCTCCTTCAGGTCCACCCAAATTTTATAATAAGGCTTTGAAAGAAAATGGCTATAAATGCCCAGTATTAAATATAATAACAATGAAAGAATAAATAATTTAAAAAAACATAGTAGAAAAATCATTTGTTATACACACACTTTTAACCAAATGGTTAAAAGCAATTTAGGATATAAATTTATGCAACTAATCGAAAAACACTTCCCACAAAATAATAGACTAAGCAAAATTTTAATAACAATACCTTGAAATTAGAATATTGTTGTATCGATAATTTGGAAATAATCACAAAAAAATATAATTAAAAAATACTAAAACCACATTCAAACCAGGAACAAAAAAATGATAAAACAAATAAAATAATAATAACTAAGAATAAAGAAAGTTTTTTTTAATTGTAGAATTCCGGAAAACTGTCAATTAAATAATAAATGCCTTACTGAGTCTGTAATTTACCAATGCACTATGTCATTGATAGAGAATCTATATATCAAAAATTCTACATAGGTATCATAAAGAATATATTTAAACTAAGGTAGAACCAGCACCTTAATTCCTTTAAGAATAACCATTGCAGAAACCAGACCCTCTTTAGCTCGGTATTTCTGGCACTTAAAGGAAATTAATAAAACCCCCACGATAAAATGGAAAATATTAGAAAATACAAAACACGAACGTGTGGGTATTTTAATGACCCTGCCCTTTATGCTTACATGAAAAATTATATATTATCAGAAGTATGAAAAAATAAAAATGTGTTAAACTTTAGAAATGAAATGACAGTGTTTTGTAGACACTGTTTAAGCTTCACACAAGATAATAATTAAAATTTAGAAAAAATAAATAAATATAAACATTAATATACATGACAAATATCGATAAAATAACCAATCCAAAATAATGTCGCACTATTCATAAATAAAAATATGGCTTAATTCAAACAGAAATAGGTTTTAAAAAGAATTTTTTAAAAAAACAGAATAAAAAACTAAAAAGGTAAAGTTGGTGCGATAAAAATAAAAATAGATTGTAGTAGTCATATATAGAAAAGAGGAAATAGCGCAAAACTTGATACCCTTTTAGCACGGACACGTTAAGAATAAATATGACCCTGTAATTTAAGAACCTAACAAGAATCTAATTGCACCCTGTTAGTAAAAATACCTCTCATTTTCGAAAACAATTCCGTTAGTCACCCAGAAATTGATCGCTTGAAGATGGAGTCATAGTAAAATTATGATTCCGAAACTTGAGAAATTCTGTGTCACGAAAGTGTTATATTAATTAACTACAATAATATTTAATTTATTTGTTTGTGCATTATTTTTAATCGATACTCGTATTTGAGTAGATATTCTGTTTTTAATCAAACAATATAATAATATATTTATTTTTATCGGCCGGAATATTTACCATGAATTTTGTTATGAAAATGCGTATCATTCGACAGGATTCGAACCTGCGACTGTGTAATGGAAGTAAAATCAAGTCTTATTTAACATAATTTTCGATTCTACGTGTTATTCTTATGTGTTACATATAACTTGATTTGACTTCGATTAAACTGTGGAATCATTCGTGGTCGAGCGGTCTAAGACGCACCAGATCAATTAGCGGCTTCCCCTATGTTGATAGGGGTCACAGGTGCGAATCCTGCTGAAAGACACAACTTTAGTAGAAAAATGTATCGGAAATAATCAGGCCGGTAGAAATAAATATATAAATATACTGTTTGATTAAAAACAGAATAGCTACTCAAATATGAGTATCAATTAAAAATAATGCTCAAACAAATAAATTAAATATGTCGGCTGTTAAAAACATTTCGTTAATCTTCAGGATTTTCCCTAACAATAATATTTAGCTTTAATTTTGTTCTGCGCACTGTAAAGTTAGAAATAAATGTTAAGGAACAGTAAATTTCTTATTGTCCCTTTTCATGTTATTACACACACACACTATATATATATATATATATATATATATATATATATATATATATATATATATTCTAAACATACGCTGTTAAATATAAGAGACAATGAATGTCTATTATGTTTAATCATGAGCCGTTCTAAACGACGTACTTTTGCTTTTTCAGTTGAAAATAAAGACAAAAATTTTCCAACATTTGGATAATTATTTATTGGTTTTCTTCTTAGCTTTCGGCTCACATGAGCCATCTTCAGAGAGGTCGTTCAAACTGAAATATTATAAAATCCACCATCACCGACGATTTTATTTTGTGTTGACATAAAACATTCAGAAGATGGCTCATGTGAGCCGAAAGCAAAATACGACGTTTAGAACGGCTCATGATTAAACATAATAGACATTCATTGTCTCTTATATTTAACAGCATATGTTTAAAAAAATTACTTGCTGCCTCGATATACTATATATATATATATATATATATATATATAAGTTAGATTTTGGTCATAATTAAATTATTCAGTACACAGTTGTATTAAAAGTGTTCAATACAATTATATTGTAGAACTTTTGAATATTTTTCATTTGGAAATCAGTTATTTCCGCGACCTATGTGTCATTCTTTCGGTATTTTTGTAAATTGCCTGAAGATAGCGAAAGGTTGTAATCTAGGCTGCGGAAATAACTCATTTCCAAATGAAATATATATATATATATGAAATATGAAATATATATATATATATTAAAGTACTTTTTCCTTAGAATAATTTATCATAACGCGAAGTATCTACCTCAACTCATGGGTGACCTTGCATTATGTACGGGTAATACTGGCGAAAAATATATCAGTGAAAAGGTGATACCTCACTAGCGAAACGAGCATGAATGCAAACTTGAGATGGCAAAAATCTATTAATTCTTCATTTATGTTTGAGTTTGAGTTTTGTTTGACGATATATCAACCTCTGTCGGTTATTTATTGCCAAAAAGGTGGGGTTTTTAAGATATATCTTTTTTTATGTTCGGTTATAGTGACAAGGTTAATTTCGTCAGATTTTGACGAAAATTAATTATTTGTATTTTTATATTAGAAAACTGAAGATGTCTTCCAGTTTTGTATTCAAAAATGTATTGCTGGTTATAATTTTTTCTTCAAAAATGTTTTGATGGTCATATTTTTCCTTCAAAAATATTTTTCTATAAAAGAATTTTTATGTATATATTTCCATAAAAGTTTATTTTTATACTCTCATAGTGTTTTGATCCCAGTTTGGGAAGAAACTATTTGCCCATAGCTGGGACCCTAACAGGTGCTACCACTCCGGGTCAGGGTGGATCTGGAAACAACAGCAACTGCTCCTCACAACCTCCCAATCAGAGGCCTTGCTGCTGGATGCAGTTTATTGTCATACCCAGGACTATTCTTCATTTATGTAAAATATTTTGCTGATTTTAACATACATTTTTAGCATATATAGTGGATGAGGTTTTGCTCTTGATGTAGTGACAAAAGAGAAGTACCTTGGACTACGTAGGTGGCATGGCAGGGTAAAGAAGCTACCGAGGTTATGCATAAACGAAAACAAAAGTATAAATCTTCGTATCTGATATATTACGGCAATTGTTTTTCTCACCACTTATTTGCTATAAAATATGTCCAGCAAAACGCCCACTACTGCCATTGCTCAGTAGCTGGGGCCTCATTATACACCAAGTATCTAGGCATATAAAAAAATCAGGTTTTTCACAAAAGGATTCAGGAGTTGCATTTTGCATAAAGTAGTCTTATACACGAGTATTTTTCACTCAGGGTTGGTAGCCATATTATAAAGGTGTGGACGAGCAAAACCGCTGCCCTAGCGGTTTTGCTGTTTCCGTAACAAACTGTTTTTTATGTTAGCCCAGCGCCCAAACCCCAATCCTGGAGAAAGGTTATTTTCTAAGCGTAGCTTAGACGTAACACACAGCCGAAAATAGGGGGTACCCAGTGAGGATCGAGTTCACTACTCAGTTATAATGATTCTAGCGAGACGAGCTTGTGCTAAGCATTACACCACGCCGAGGTGCCCAATATATATATATATATATATATATATATATATATATATTTTATTAAATTATTTAATCCGAAATGGAAAAGTAGGAAGGTAAATTCCAAGAACCAAATCCTAATTAATATTAAAAATTTTAATATTAAAAATGATACAGGAGGAGAGCTCAATGTAATTAAAATTACAGAGCCAATATAAATTTAAATGGCATGTCTAGCTTCATAAACGAAAAAGGGTTAAGGAATGGGAGGTTGTTAAATTGAGAATTGGGTTAAACAAAACAGAACAGAAAGGGAAGGGGCGGGATATAAAAAATGTATAGAGAAAAAAAGAAAGAAAAAAAGAAAAGAAAGAAAAAAAAGGGAAAAATTTCAAATAGAAAACGCTCGATACGTGTCAAACAAACTTAACTTTAAATGCTTAAAAGGGTTAAAGTTTTAGAAAAAGAGACTTATTTGAAAAAGTATATTAGGGGAAAAAATAGAAATAAGATTTTTTAAAAATTAATTTTTTTTTTCTTTAACCGTTATTTATTTTTTTTATTTCTTTATTTTTTTATTTCTCTTTTTAATCTTATTTTTTTTCATTTTGATTTAGACTGACTGTTGCTGAGGAGACGTAAAATCTCTCTTAGGGATTTCATGTTGAAATGTTCATTCAGCATTTTTGAATTTTGAAAATTTATTTTAATTTATATATATATATATATATATATATATATATATATATATATATATATATTATTATTATTTATTATTTATTATTTATTATTATTTATTATGCTAGAACGTGTGAAAACTACAAACCACTATAAAATTCTACATTTTGTTTCGCCATTGAAAGAACAAATGTCTCATCAGGTATTTAACAATAATGGTGATCAACTTTTTTTTAATTCTTTTAAGAACAACACTTTCATTTATTTTTGGAAATTTCTCCTTTTTTTTTTTCTTCTTTTTTTTTCCGTACGAGGTAAAAAGATATTTTTAAAAAAAGGGTGAAGAAAACAGAAAATAAGATGAGAAATCAAGAAATGGAAAAAGAAATAGGAAAAGGAAAGATGTCGAAGAAATAGAAACTTAAGTTTGAATTCCAATCGCGTCTCTGTCTACTGTCGCTTAGCAACCCATTTAGGATAAGGAAAACTCCGAACAACAACCAGCAACTCAGGTGTTAATCGTGCCGAAGAGTCAATGGCTACTGCGTTATATAATTCTATTTTTTTATCCTTACAACCGTCTGATCAGACTGAAAATGAACTTCTGCCATATATGACCATAAGCTGCCCAGTTTTCATTTTCCTGTCTCGATAAAGTCCAAAAGCGTCTCCCCATCTTTGTGGGTGACGAATTATTTTCCACACTGCAACCTTTTTCCGCACACATCATTTGTTGCAAGCCTCTCGCTACTCTCTTGCCATTTCCTTGGGATATATTCAGACGAATCATATTCTTAATTCCACCAGACCCGCCATGCCACGCCCATTGTAGCGAGCCACCCTAATTCCCTTCGTATTCCACGGGTGAGATGAAATTTTTACTCTAGCAGCTTCTTCCCACGTACTGTTCCTTTGTTGAACCGGCTCCCAAGAAGATGCATGCCCAGTCCTTACAATCTTAATTTGTTCAGGTCCCGGGGTCAACTGTTATCTAACCCACAGGTCCCCAAAAACTGTACCTTTTACTCTGTAACTCTCTACCTCGGGCGGTTCTTTGGCCTTGTACAAGCTGAACACTACTGCAAGAAAATATTACCCCATATCATGTAACTATTTGCCTAGTTAACTTAAACGATATATGTAATTAAGGTCGTGTTGAACAGATACGCCCCTAATTCGTTTCATAACAATATAGGGATCCCTAGAAGTTTATTCTCAGACCTACACCGTTTCTGATCTTCATCAACTATCTCTTCTCGATGTCATTAATTTCCAACTTGGTATCTATGCAGATAACACAACTATTTAATCCTGCTATAGTAGCAAGTCCAACAGGTCCGATAAAATAAAACTGACAGCTGATCTCGGAAAGGACACCCAGTCAGCAATTAACTTGGCAGGAAATGGCTTCTAAATATGGACGTCTTCTGTTTTTCGCACTGAAAGTTATAATTGTTGGTTGCTAATCGACTTAACGCACCCAAAATGTTAGGAACTTGGTAATCTTTCACTGAAAGCTGACTCCTTAGTATTCGGCTAACTGCCGACTAATATTAGCTGCCTAGTAGTTTTACTGAACTCCAATAGAACTCTAAAAAAACTGTCTAGAATTTCTAAGAACTCCTATGAACTTCATAAGAACTTCTCGAGTTAACTTCCTGTTAACTTTTATTAATATAGGAGGGAGAGTCCATTATCTGAGAAATAGGTGTGTTTCATCATAACAGAGAGAGTCCATTATCTGAGGAATAGGTGTGTTTCACCATAACATCTTTAAAACAAAACTGCTTTTAGTCATCGTAGATCATTTTTTTTCGGCCATCACTATGTCTGCGGCTAACCTCCAAAAGAGAGCAACTCTTTGCGCCTTCTTCGACTCAAATTTTCCACTGATATAAGATGGAGTGATTATATCGAATCAATTGCTAAGTCTGCTGCTGGGAAAGTTGGTTCACACTATTAAGTCAGACATTTTTTCTCATCGGGGTCCATCTTACAAATTTATAAATCTACCATTCGTCCGTGCATTGAATGGTGCTACAAAATCTGATTTAATAGCCCTACTATATATCTCGAGATTCTTAACAAAATTCAAAGAAGCGTCTGTAATATAATAGATCCTGACCTAATATATTGACTTCAGTCACTTTCTCACCGATATGATGTAATTTTGATGTTTGTTTTTCTCAAATATCTTCATCGCAATTATTCTGATGAGCTTTCATCCTTAATGTCCCGACTGCATGGATTTAAGTGTCTTACTAGATTGGCAACTACATCTCCCCGTTTACTGCTGAATTAACTAGATTAAAACCGTATGTTCTATTCAAATAGTTTCTTCTTTTAACTTACAAGTCTGTGGAAGTACTTTCTGATTTATTGCATTTTGATCACCTACAATATTCAAACATTTAAAGGCAACGCCAATCGCCAATTTCCGTCTTCCTGAAACCAACTCTTTAATTGTATTTTCTCCTCACTAGAGTCTTATTCCCTTTCACCCCAAGTAACCTTTTGCGTCCTAGTGGCATTATCACCTTGCTCGGGATGAAATAATCTTAAGATAGATAGATAGATAGATAGATAGATAGATAGATAGATAGATAGATACGAGCACACATGAAATAGATAGATATATACACTGCTGGCTATAATTATTAGGCAACCCCAGTTTTAAAAAAATTATGTATTTCATACTATATTTAGTATTTATTGCCAAGTGGATAATTCTAAATGAAAATAGAATGGTTCTTTGGTTATTATTAATTTTACAAGGCATCTAGGAAGCCTTTGCTTCGGCCAGCCAATAAGAAGAGACTAGAATGAGGAAGAGAGTACAAAAACTGGACACCAGAACAGTTAATTTGATGCACATGTTGTTGTGCAGTATTAATTTTACAAGGCAGCCAGGAATCCTTTTCTTTGGCCAGCCAATAAAAAGAAGAGACTACCATGGGGAAGAGTGCACAAAAACTGGACACCAGAACAGTTAATTTGATGCACATGTTGTTGTGCAGTATTAATTTTACAAGGCAGCCAGGAATCCTTTTCTTTGGCCAGCCAATAAAAAGAAGAGACTAGAATGGGGAAGAGAGCACAAAAACTGGACACCAGAACAGTTAATTTGATGCACATGTTGTTGTGCAGTATTAATTTTACAAGGCAGCCAGGAATCCTTTTCTTTGGCCAGCCAATAAAAAGAAGAGACTAGAAAGGGGAAGAGAGCACAAAAACTGGATACCAGAACAGTTAATTTGATGCACATGTTGTTGTGCAGTATTAATTTTACAAGGCAGCCAGGAATCCTTTTCTTTGGCCAGCCAATAAAAAGAAGAGACTAGAATGGGGAAGAGAGCACAAAAACTGGACACCAGAACAGTTAATTTGATGCACATGTTGTTGTGCAGTATTAATTTTACAAGGCAGCCAGGAATCCTTTTCTTTGGCCAGCCAATAAAAAGAAGAGACTACCATGGGGAAGAGTGCACAAAAACTGGACACCAGAACAGTTAATTTGATGCACATGTTGTTGTGCAGTATTAATTTTACAAGGCAGCCAGGAATCCTTTTCTTTGGCCAGCCAATAAAAAGAAGAGACTACCATGGGGAAGAGTGCACAAAAACTGGACACCAGAACAGTTAATTTGATGCACATGTTGTTGTGCAGTATTAATTTTACAAGGCAGCCAGGAATCCTTTTCTTTGGCCAGCCAATAAAAAGAAGAGACTAGAATGGGGAAGAGAGCACAAAAACTGGACACCAGAACAGTTAATTTGATGCACATGTTGTTGTGCAGTATTAATTTTACAAGGCAGCCAGGAATCCTTTTCTTTGGCCAGCCAATAAAAAGAAGAGACTAGAATGGGGAAGAGAGCACAAAAACTGGACACCAGAACAGTTAATTTGATGCACATGTTGTTGTGCAGTATTAATTTTACAAGGCAGCCAGGAATCCTTTTCTTTGGCCAGCCAATAAAAAGAAGAGACTAGAATGGGGAAGAGAGCACAAAAACTGGACACCAGAACAGTTAATTTGATGCACATGTTGTTGTGCAGTATTAATTTTACAAGGCAGCCAGTAATCCTTTTCTTTGGCCAGCCAATAAAAAGAAGAGACTAGAATGGGGAAGAGAGCACAAAAACTGGACACCAGAACAGTTAATTTGATGCACATGTTGTTGTGCAGTATTAATTTTACAAGGCAGCCAGGAATCCTTTTCTTTGGCCAGCCAATAAAAAGAAGAGACTACCATGGGGAAGAGTGCACAAAAACTGGACACCAGAACAGTTAATTTGATGCACATGTTGTTGTGCAGTATTAATTTTACAAGGCAGCCAGGAATCCTTTTCTTTGGCCAGCCAATAAAAAGAAGAGACTAGAATGGGGAAGAGAGCACAAAAACTGGACACCAGAACAGTTAATTTGATGCACATGTTGTTGTGCAGTATTAATTTTACAAGGCAGCCAGGAATCCTTTTCTTTGGCCAGCCAATAAAAAGAAGAGACTACCATGGGGAAGAGAGCACAAAAACTGGACACCAGAACAGTTAATTTGATGCACATGTTGTTGTGCAGTATTAATTTTACAAGGCAGCCAGGAATCCTTTTCTTTGGCCAGCCAATAAAAAGAAGATACTAGAATGGGGAAGAGAGCACAAAAACTGGACACCAGAACAGTTAATTTGATGCACATGTTGTTGTGCAGTATTAATTTTACAAGGCAGCCAGGAATCCTTTTCTTTGGCCAGCCAATAAAAAGAAGAGACTAGAATGGGGAAGAGAGCACAAAAACTGGACACCAGAACAGTTAATTTGATGCACATGTTGTTGTGCAGTATTAATTTTACAAGGTAGCCAGGAATCCTTTTCTTTGGCCAGCCAATAAAAAGAAGAGACTAGAATGGGGAAGAGAGCACAAAAACTGGACACCAGAACAGTTAATTTGATGCACATGTTGTTGTGCAGTATTAATTTTACAAGGCAGCCAGGAATCCTTTTCTTTGGCCAGCCAATAAAAAGAAGAGACTACCATGGGGAAGAGTGCACAAAAACTGGACACCAGAACAGTTAATTTGATGCACATGTTGTTGTGCAGTATTAATTTTACAAGGCAGCCAGGAATCCTTTTCTTTGGCCAGCCAATAAAAAGAAGAGACTACCATGGGGAAGAGTGCACAAAAACTGGACACCAGAACAGTTAATTTGATGCACATGTTGTTGTGCAGTATTAATTTTACAAGGCAGCCAGGAATCCTTTTCTTTGGCCAGCCAATAAAAAGAAGAGACTACCATGGGGAAGAGTGCACAAAAACTGGACACCAGAACAGTTAATTTGATGCACATGTTGTTGTGCAGTATTAACAAAGAACCATTCTATTTTCATTTAGAATTATTCACTGAACAATAAATACTAAAAATAGTATGAAATACATCATTTCTTTTAAAAAACTGGGGTGGCCTAATAATTATGGCCGTGACTGTAGATTTAGAGATTGCATATTTTATATGTAAACTAATAATGAATCTGATAGACTTGTAACAACTTTTTTTATATATAAACTTGATTATAAATTAAAATTACCGAACGCGTTAGTCTCATTTCACATAAAAGGGACTGAGCAGGAAATTTTCATTATTCCTTTTTAATTTATCTGAAAATAATTACTGTATGAAAGAACATTTATAAAACACGTAAAAGCGATCCTGTCCCGTTCAATGTAATATAAAATGAAGCAGTTAAATAAAACCTTTCTACTCATACCTGTATCCACATACAATAAAAATATGTCTATTTACCTATATGTCTTTGCATATAGGTAAATCGAACTTTCTCTCTCTCCACCCCATCTCCTACTTTCTCACTTTCTCTCTCTCTCCTTTCCTCTCACCTCCTCTCTCCCTGTCTCTCCCTTTCTCTTAATTCATCCTCTCCTTCTCTATATATCTTTATATGTATGTGTGTATTTACAAATGTATATATATATATATGTGTGTGTGTGTGTGTGTGTGTGTGTGTGTGTGTGTGTGTGTGTGTGCACAAAGTATGTAACTGTCGGTGCACATTTCTCCACCTGTGAGTGTGTGCACACGTCTACCATTCTGTGTGTGCGTTTGTGTGTGTGTGAGCGTGTAGCTAACAGATCGTGCATATGTACCTTTGTGTGCATGCTTATGTGTTTGCATACGTATGTATATATTCAAGAATTGTCCTTAAGCGTCTCCTGATGTCTGTATTCGTTTGAATAGAAAGACAATTTATGATTAAACACCGTCATGTGGCTATTGCAAACAGTCCTGATGAAAGACGGCTTGGCTAATCATGTTGGATCAATGGCCGGCAGCATTTGCAGCAGACACGATTAGAGCCAGCCTGTTTGTACAGATTAGAGACTGACTGTGAATTGTCGCCTTTTATCTGGACGTATTATCCAACGGGACGCATAATAGACTACCACCGCAGGCATTTCGCCGCTACACACGACACGATTGTCGGCAGAGCGGGAACCAAGGCGCAATGCATCTTTGCTGTTTCCAAATGAATAACAACGAAAGAAAATGGCAGACAAAAAATATTCTTTCACATCTGAAGATGATCCTTTCAATTTTTTTCTTCCACCTTATTTAATGATTCTAAATTGTTTCAAATTTTTAAGGCATGCAGATTATTTATATTAATGAATATCTAGCTTGATACTGGGATGTTTCAGTTTAAACTCAAGTGGGAAATAAAATTGTGGCAAAATCATATTCGTCCGTAAATGCATGCACACATTTTTCTAAATTTTCATCCGAAAAGTAACTTCATATTTACAAGAAAATTAAAGGCATTGATAGGAAAGATAAAAAATTAAAAATTAATAAGTTTGTGCAAAATAAATGCTCTTTTCATCAGACATAAAACACACACACGCATATACGCACACACACACACACACACACACACACACACACACACACACACATATATATATATATATATATATATATATTGTGTATTTAGACAGCAATCTCTCTTTTATGCAGGTTTCATTAAATATTGACAGACAATGTATAGTGGTTAAGCTACAGCATCATTCACATGTAAAGAAAAAGAAAGGTAAAAATAATGGAGCATTATGAATGAAAAAGAAAAATCCGACATTAAATAATATCAACCACGAACACGGCAACAGCGTGCTTACCGTGTTCGGAACATAAAACACACACGACTCACCAAATATACATAACACTTCATATATTCAGTCACGCCTAATATAAATTTCAACCTCGATAATGGCTACAGCTAAAAGCGCTCGTAAAAACAAAATATATGGAAAATTTCTGTATAATTTATGTCCTGAAATGAAAAACTCATAAGATTACTTGAAACATTACATAAAAAACTTAACCACAATACCTTCTCTGTCATTTTTAATGAAACCCTCTCTCTCTCTCTCTCTCTCTCTATATATATATATATATATATATAGAGAGAGAGAGAGAGAGAGACAATTAATGTGGAGAAGTTTATCATTTAACTGAGTAAAATCTGTTTGCCAAAATATCTTTTTATCAGTAAACCACTGAAAAAACACCAATCTTGGCACTAAACATTATCACAACTTATCACTATATATATATATATATATATATATATATATATGGGGGTAGGTAGGTAGGTAGGTAATTGTGGTATCCTTTAAAGAGGTTACAAACACACAAGGTGGTACTCGAGTGAAAGAAGAACAAGTGCGTAGATGAAAGCAGAGAGGTTTATTGTAAAGAGAATACTCTACGGCAAGACAGGAAATCTAGTGGCAGGATAGTAATTGCCGAAGCAAGTCGCAGGTATCTCCTGTGCTCACTATATATGACTGCTAATATAATCAGTCTACATAGGCGTTATGGAGTGTGTGACATACCATTACAACACTCCCCGCTGAGCTAATTTTACCATGAAATTTTGCTCAATACCTTTTCTTTTTGGGGTCAGGACATAATTGTTTGACTTTTTCCCTCTTCTTGGTTTCTTTTCTCAACAATCTTTTTTGCTGGTGAAATTTGAGGCATTAGTGATTTTCGGGAAGCTGACACTTCCGGCACTGGAGGGGTTAGAGATACTTAGAGATACTTCCATCGATATTGGTGGAGATATGGGAACTGGTATTTCGAATGCGTCATATATTACCTCCATTGCTAATTCTTCATTAGGCGTGACATATTTCATATGTCTTGGCCTTAACTGATTTAAATGTCTCTTACTTTCAAATCATCTTCCTTTGAGTATGTATATTACTCTGTAAAGTCTTTTAGTGATAATTTCGTCCTCCCAGAAGCTTTTTCCACCTTCATAATTTCTGAAGAAGACTCTGTCTCCTGGTTTGTAAAAATTTGGTCTTTTCTTTGCACTAGGCATAATCCTGTCAAATACTGACCGAATTTTTCTTGCAAACATCAGTTCGGCTGGTGATAATCCTAAATCTATGTTCCGATTGGGAGTAATTCTGTGAACCTCCAAAAACTTTTGTATAGTCCTCTCATCAATGTCCATGCCTTGATTCTTTGTTAGAGCTCTTCTAAAAGTGTCTACGAATCTTTATGCTTGCCCATTTGATCTCGGGTGGTAAACAGAGGTCATAATGTGGAATATGGACAAAGATGTGCAGAAATTCATAAATTCTCTGCTGATAAACTGTGTTCGGTTGTTACATTTGAGGATGTCGGATGTCTATACTTGAATATTTCCAGCCACTTACAGAAACTGTCCACGATTATAAGGTAGTATTAATCATTTACTGGTCCAGCGTAGTCAATGAGTAACCTCGTCCATGGGACATCCGTTTTAGGCCATGGCTGAATTTTCATTGGTGGTGCATTTAGAAGAGAGGTTTATTGTAAAGAGAATACACTACGGCAAGACAGGGAATCTGATGGTAAGCTAGTAATTGCCAAAGCATATCACATGTATCTCCTGTGCTCAATGTATATGGCTACTAATATAGTCAGTGCACATAGGCGATAGGGAGTGTGGGAAATTCCGTTATAACAGTAATATAACGGCTAATACTGTTAACATTGTTATTATTCTAAAACATTGGGTTTACAAACATAATTTATATAATTTATATAATTCACTTTTTGTAATTTACGTCCAAATTATACACCATATTTTTATTTCTAATGGTGCCAATACTTGCAAAAGCCAAACGTATATTTTTTCAAAGGCATGGAAAAACATTCTTTGGTAGAGCGAAGCCAATTTTGGCTCAATGTCCAATATATGGAGAACGAAAGGAGAAAAGAAATCGTATGCAATGACAAGAAAAATCAGCAAAATGATCTTTACTTTTCAGCAAATGCTCAGATTGGAATTCTATAACGTCTTTGGCACGAAAATAGATCCATCAAGCGTTCAAGAAAAAACGATGTCAGTAATAATGGCTTGGGAGATCATTACTTGACGATAGGTCTCTGATGCGAGTAACATGTAATTTAAGCCCTAAACGAATCCCGAATGCCTGTAATTATGGTTAAGCCAGCCTCTTTGTATCTCGCATGGAGTGCTTTTAATTAGAATCCTGTCTTCTTGCTGTGTATTTCTAAAGGTTCAGTGGGTGGAAACGGGTAAAACGTGTTTCAGAAATGTGAGTAAGGCTGAAGGACTGGCATGGGAGTAAAGTCGAAATTACAAGTAACACAAAAATGGTTTGATAAACATTTTCCTGACTTCTAATTGACATGGGGGTGTCCTCCAGATTCAAACTCCATTGGGCATGGGGAGGTGACATGTTTCAGACATCAATAAATTATCTGCAGTTACACCAAACCAGCACAACTCACTTATGGACAGCCTTCGTATGTGCCTGGATAAATGTAACCATGTAATGATGACAGCGCCTTGTAGACTCCGATATTCCAATGGATGCCATGTTTGCCAGAGTAATACCCCCATTGGGCGGGTTGGGGATGGGGTTGCATGTTGCAGACATCAGTAAATTCCATGCAGTCACAAACAACAAGTACAACTCAATTGCGGACAACTTAGGAATATAACAGGATAGATTAAAAAATGACTCAAGTATTACAATGACCTCCTAATACCCAAACACATTCTGTATGTATGTGCGTGTGCGTGAGAGAGAGAGAAAGAGAGAGAGATACCGATATATATATATATATATATATATATATATATATATATATATATCAACAATGATATTCGAGGGTGTATGACAAAGTGGGAAAAGATTTCTGTTTGACGCGTTTCGACCGATGAAGTCTCAAAAGAACGAAACTCCTCACATGAAAATTGCTTTCCATTTTGTCATACATTTCCTCAATATATATATACTAGCATCATAGCCCGATGTTGCCCGTGCAACTCAGAACATTTTAGTAGTAGAAAAAGATGTGAATGAGAAGAGTAGAATAAAAATGAAATATAAAGGCTCATTTTTTTTTCATAAAAAATATTTTAGTCGCGTTTAACACGTGTGATTTGATTTCTGTGACGTAATTTAGTAACCATCTTAGACTTTAGATGTTTTACGGAGCAAATGTAAACAATCGGCTCCATTGGCCAAAACGTGTGAAAGGGAAAATTGCTGAACTTAATCTCAAAAAGTATGTCGACCTGGCTTCCCTGTAGTTATGATTCCCTAGAAAGTTTGAATGGCGTAGCTTAAAAAATGTAGGCGTGCATAGGGAACAGTCACACACAGACTCACAGATTGTATATATATATATATATATATATATATATATATATATATGATTTAGTTTAAATGCTAAATCTCTCCCTACCAATAACTTAAATCATAAAAATCTGCTGACTCATCATCAATCTATGATAATTCTCATTTAATAATAATTTCTATAAACAAAAAATGGATTACCGGTGGGTTCACCTCTGAGTTGAGTTTTTGCGTGTATTTTCTTATATATTCTTGAATCTAATGCATTCCAGAGTATTTGATCTCAACAATCAATTTCCGACATACTGATTACGTTCTGTATATATCGCCATAATATATCATTACCTGACTTTGTAGACAAACTAAATAAAAATAAATATACGATATATTTCGCTTACGAAACAGAAACAAATAACACTACACTGAACTGGCAATGACCTAAATCTAAGTTCATCGTAAATCAACTAATAAAAATGATCTCTTAAATTTCTATTCTCACCATAACAACAAACTAAGCCCAGAATAACCATTAGATTCTGTTTAAGAGCACTGATAATTTGTAGTCTTTACGATTTATATGAAAAGGGGAAATAAATTATAAATACATATAAGCTCCTCTAATACCCTGATTATTTCATACTTAACTCTAAACAAAAAGCTCAAAAGAATATTTCGAAATAGAAGGATGGACCATTTTGACAAACCCAACGAATCCAGATATATTGTTTTACCCACCAAATCCATCACAGCTACATCTGTAACATCGAAGTTCTACATAAAATGCGTAGCAACGACTTCCAAAACAATAAAAGTCTAAATAATACAAAACAAATTAATTATGAGCTAAAACTTGAAGCAGGAATTTATTCTATTACGAGTAATGATTGCCACGGGAAATACATAGGAGATACTTCAAGACATTTAGGTAAAAGATGATATGAATACAAAAGGGATCTTTTACAAAACCCGCACACTCAGTGCATTAATTCCTCACCGTAATAAGTCTGACCAAAATTTTAATTTTAAAATGCTATTTTAATTAAAAGAGGAAGCCATTTACTAAGACGAAAGTACATTGTTTACACTGCTCAGCGTTGATTAATTCTAGTGACCTGACCCAAAGAGTTGTGAGTCCAATACCTAGCTACAGCAGTGATGAACAAATAACTTAGAGAGTTATGTTAAAGGAAGATAACTACTTAGCAACGGAAAGTAGCATCACACATGGAATGAGAATGATATACCCTAGTGGATGTGCGTTGTGGTGCAGTGGATATCGGCTCGGAACAAGAAATCGAGGAGCCGAGTTCGAATTCCAGCTGAATTCATTTCATTCACTTACGCGCAAATACCCTTGGGAAATGTATTAATCCGTATATTCCTTCCATGTATGGGTTAAATACCAAGACAGATTGGGTTCTATAGCCTTGGTCGGCAACCAGTCTACTGCAGAAAGCAATGGCAACCTACTGCAGGATAATCTTCTGCCAAGTTAGTCATGTCTCTTTCAAGACATGATCGCCCAAGCGTGTATCACGTATGGCACTTAACTGACTGACTGATACCCTAGTGATCGAAATAAAGGGTTCAGTTCGAAATTCCTAGCACTTGAAGAAAGCCGGAGTGTACAACGGTCAAAACGTCTTAAACATGACAATAAAGATGTGGACAACAGTCCGAGCAAATATTGCAAATACTGCCTCATCTCAAAAGTAGAGATAAATACTAAGACAGCAGTTTATCGAAGACGCTTTAATCGCTAAAATCATCGACAGTAAATTTGCATCCCGATTCTCACAACATTATTTCTTCCTTGACAAATCTTCTAGCATATAATAATTCTGCTTGTTTTTTCTTTAGTTACTTAGTTACTCTGTCTGTTATGCCACTGAAGAAAGATAACACACTCTCTTCACGAGCTTTTCCTTCCCCTCTATCTTTTTATAATCTATAAACGATACTCTCCTCGGCCTTTCTCTCACCTTTGCCGAACAGAAGGGTAGTAAAGAGTGAGAGAGTAGGAGGAGAGAGCCTATAGCATTACCGTAGCAGTAGAAGATTAAGCTGTGATTGTAGCAGTAATTGTGTGTGTGTGTGTGTGTGTGTGTGTGTGTGTGTGTGTGTGTGTGTGTGTGTGTGTGTACTGTACAATATAGTAAACATAGGTAGGTTTGTTGTCGTATCCCGCGACATAATAACGAAATTTCTGGCCTCTACACCCTTGGCCATTACTTAGTTGGTCTTTTCTGTTTACAATAGACCCGGGAGCCATGATTTTTCAGTAATAAAAAAATATTTTCTCTTTCAAAATCTATCTCAAAATAGCGTACAGTATTTTGGTTATGGTCTGTGCATACGTCACTTAATATAATATAAGATTACAGTAAAGTAGCTTCGATGGACATTATTTTTATAGATATTTTAATAAAATTACACTCAGTGTTATCGTTATTTTATTATCCAATACCTTTATGTTTGAAGACGTTACTATCATTTGTAGTATGACAAAGTAAAATTTTTTCAGGAAATCATAATTATCCTTCTGTGGAAATTTCACGGGTTCCGCTGGTTATCATAATTATTAAGTAAATAACAAAAGTTATAAAAATATCAACCAAAAAACTAAATGAAATTGGCTAAATTACCGTAGATACTTGCGTATCATGCGACTTTTGAAAACCTAATTTCGATGCTAATTTAAAGAGAGTTACATCAAACACGAGATATAAAATTAGCGTATGTACTGAAATCAGTACATACTCAAATCAAAATTATGTTTTCAAAGATCGCATGGTACGTGTGTATATACAGTATATAGCCAAAAGAAGGATTCATATCTTTCGGAAGAATATTTGAATTTAAATGAATGTAACGAACTCGGCGTGAATTCGACATCTGCTTTCTTATACGTCAATCCGAGCTGCTATCCATTCCTCTAGCTCTGGTTGGGAACCGCTCCAGGAGAAAGATGATTTTTAATTAAAAAATTTCAATTGTAGATTGAATAGTTACCTCTCAAACCGCCAATTGACGGATCGTGACGAGTACAGTCAACCCTTAAAAACATGGCCAATCCTGGAAAAGTTTTATCCAACAGGAGTAAGAAGGCCGTGGATATGGATCTGGTGAGCTTTCGGCGACACTTGGGGAAAATGTCCAAACAAATATTTTAAAAAAACTAATTTTAAAAGTTTAAAATTTCAGCTCCCCATCTTCTTCGAGGGCGTGTGAAGTCGCATCAACGTTAACATCACAAATTTAGTCTGAGGAAGTCCTAAAGAACAAAACACATTTTTTTAATTTTTTTATTGATTTTCCTAACATATACATATATATAGAATTATATGAGTTGAAGATATAGATCGGAATCCGGCAAAGATGATAGAATAAAGTTAAAGAACAAAATACATACACATAAAATTTTCCCCACACATACAGTCAGACATACTTATCTACTGCTTTAATACACGTGACACATATGTGACCAATAAAAAACAAATGTCACTTTGTTATTTTTCATTTTTCTCTCGGTCTCTCAAGAAACTATAATAAAAGTGAAATATGTTAGATTGAGATACATTTCCAATTTTGTTCTTTTATTTTATTACACACACACACACACACACACACACACACACATATATATATATATATATATATATATATATATATATATATATATATATATAAAAATAAAAATAAATATAGTTTTCAGATATGTAATATTCATAGTGTAAAAAATGCTCAGTATCCAGGATATAGCGTATGTAAATCGCGTTAAGGCATGAAACATACTGTCAATATTCGGGGTTGAACTCTGTATCCACACTGCTTATATATATATATATATATATATATAGAGAGAGAGAGAGAGAGAGAGAGAGAGAGAAGAGAGAGAGAGAGAAGAGAGAGAGAATCAATGTGGAATTTCTTGAAAGCATTACCTTAATGTCATCTTCTTCGGGGTTTAATTTTTCTGTTGTTGCTGTTACTCAATTTTTTTTTTTTTTATTTATATGAAGTCTGGTATAATTTTGCATATTTGTGTGTCAGTGATTGTCTTTGCTTCATGAATAGTGTTTCTTAAGTAGTGAAGGATTTGCAAGTGTTTCATTGCTTTTTATTGAGTTGACCTCTTTTATGTGTGCTTATGTGTATGCCTGTTTAATTGCTTTATATTGAGTTGAGCTAGAAGCCGGCATGACTGAAGTAAAACTGCTCAGATAAGCGATAAATTTCTCCATATTAATTCTATTAACGCTCCATCATCATATCGAACACTTTATGACAAAAAAGTCTGCTTGCCTAAAACGCCTTTCTACAAATAAATTACAGATATTTATTTATATCGATCAAACACTTGCATTTGAATTATATCTGATCCTTATCTATCTTACAAATGTCTGCATCATCATCATCATGTCTTGGTTAATCTAAACTAATTTACTCATCTAAATTTGCTGTGGATTCCGGATGAGGAACCACACAAAATAATGAACAACAAAAACAGATATTGAGATAAAAAAAAAAAGTAGGTTATATTGGACATAATCTACAAACTTGAACGCAGGTTAGTAAATCCAGGAATACTATTAGTAAGAAATACATATATACAAGTCTTGAAATGAAGTCGTTGGAAATAGTATATCCGTGTATATTATTCTAGCTGAGTGGAGCTCAGAGCTATTCTGATTTCTGATGCGGTAGTCTCTGCGTAACTTCGGTAGCTCTCGGTAACTTACGTATCAGTTCCGGTACTCTCCGATAACTCTAACAGATCTCTACGATTACTCTTTCTACTCTCAACTCTATGGCAGCCCCCGTATCTCACTATGGCAGGAGTATATGTATACTCAAGTCGAGTTCATTATCATAGAAAAAGGGGAGATCCTACAACAAAATTATTTTTCTTTCTATCTTTTTCATCCCTGTTCGCAGTTCTTCAACCAATCTCTTGTATATTCTCTTTTCATTTTTTTATCACCTGCACAGTTTTCCTTTTGATCTCCAACCAATGCTGACCTTCCCTTCCACCATCACATATGACCCCGAATGAAGTTGTAAAAAAAAAACGAAACCTCGAATTTTATTTCCGAAACTAATTTTTATTCTAATATTGAAAACGAGTTGTATGTTGATTACAACTCGCTCCACTTAGTCATTTTCTGCGTGATGTCTGTCCTCTTTTTTACGGATTGAAACGTCTTCTGTATCTCTTTCATTATAATAAAGAAATCTTTCTCTAACTTTGCCTGTTTTTTATAGAAATTCTACTACAAACGTCGTGGCATAGGACATACGAAAATGAAAAGTTTAAATTTGCTATTTTCTGCATATTACAGATTAAACAAGTGTCACCATTCACTTGAACATTGAAATCTGATGGATTTGTAAAAAAGAGTTAAAAGCCAAAATTTTCATGCTGGATTTGAGGATCGAACCCGATAGATGGAATCAATATTTGAAGCATGTGAGCCATATGACTTGCCCCCACCCCGGGTGATTTTATTGCTAAAAAAAAAAACGAAACTGATGAAAACTGCGAAGAAAAGTGACGTAATTCAGGTGTGTTTTTCGGATTCCTGGCACTTATTTCTGGAAGCGCTTCTAGCTTTATGAAGAGATTCGATACGCATCAAAAATTGTTCGAGACTGACAGAGTAGCAAAGTCGGTGGCCTTGAGAAAAATGGTTCCTTTTCAAAGAATCGTGGGGAAAGGGGGAGAGATTTTACTGTTTGCGCATTTATTTGCTAATCTCTGCCCCAAGTTCTTTCGTTTGCTTTCATTTTCAGCGAAAATTCTAATGGATTCTTGAAGAAAATTCCGAGCGAAAAAATTTTGTGCACAAAAAATAAATAAAAAAAAAGAGCGAAAGAAAGAAGGAGTAAAATAGAAAAGGAAAATCGAAAGGATGAGAAGCACAATTCGATAACATTGGGGAGGGAAAGATTGAAGCCCTGTGATAGAAGAAAAACAGAGAGGCAGAAAGAAAAAAAATGAGAGAATAAAAACGAATCCCGTAAAAAATAGTTTTTCCGAGCGAAACCTAAATGCTGCAACGAACTGATAAAGTCTCTTTGGCAAGTCGTCAGATTCTTGGAAGTTCTCTTGTTTTTTGCTTTTTTTTTTTTTTTTGATTTTTTGAAAGGCGTTTTTGTTTATTTTTGCTTTTCACCGCTCTTCTTTGGCGTTTTACTTTCACCAGAGACTTTTTTTTTATTTTAAGTTGAAGCCATGAACAGGAGTGAACCAGCAAGCCTTCATTTACTTCATGTGTGTGAAAAGATTCATTTTGCTTTTCAAATGGAATCGCAGGGAAAGGAAAGAGATTTTAGTGTTTGTTTGTGTTTGACTCTCGATTTATCGATGCACGTCTTTTCCTTTAAAATCTACCCATGTTCTTGGGTGTGACATTTTGCTGTAGACCCTGGTCACGACATATCGGCAAATGGTTCACCCCTCTGACTCTGTTACTTCTCGTATCGTGAGGAGAGGAATCTTGACAACACACATTTGGGTAGACACACACACACACATGTGCACACTCTTACACACACGTGCGGGAACAGTTACACGCGTTCACGCGCGTACGCGCACATGCAGAGGCGAAGACATCGAGAATGACATTGACCAATTTCGTTTTAGTCAAACAATGGAGCAAAAACGCAGGTTCAGCCTCATTTCCCATTGTTTTGCACTTGTCTCTCCGCTTAAAGTAACTCCTTGATTTTTCTTTCCACTTGTCAGAGAAAAACATGTAATTGTATTTTTTGTCTTTGTTTTTTTTTTTTCTTTTTTTTTTTTTTCATTTCATTTCATGGAAATGACCTTAACTATAATTGGGACTCTGGAGAACCATTGAGAAGCGCTTATTTTCAAGCCTCGCGACGCCTGTTTCTTCTTCAAACCATTATAATATTTCAAAAGATCTTTTCAAAATGATGTGGTGGTGCAGTGGATATCGGCTCGAAACGAGAGCTGAGGTTGAATTCGTTTCATTTACTTGGGAAAGGAATTAATCCGTCTCTTCTGCCTCCAGCTATGTGTTAAATAGTAGGACAGCTTGGATTCTATAGCTTTAGTTAGCAACCAGTCAGACACGTCGAAATTAAAGTTTCATGAAGACACTCTTGTAATTTCTTCACTCTTCAGGGTTTTTTTCCTGTTGTTTCACGTTCAATTTTTTATTTAAACCTGACAGTGACAGGTTTTTTCTTTTACTTAAAGCCTAAGATCCATCCAAAATAGTGAGTTACTGAATTAAATGTGTCATATGAAAGTAAACGAAAGAAGTGAAAATTATGAGGATATGGTGGATAGATAATGATTGAACCTAGATTTGAAGAAAATTATAGTGTTTCAGAAAGTATCCACGGAGGAGTTTGTGCCACAAAGTAGCGGTATTCAAATAAGAAAAAATATTTGACACCAAGGTTATTAACGTTTGCTGAAAGAATAAAAGTATCTCCCTGATAAAAGTAGTCTCTCATCCCCACTTGACACCAACGGTAAATGATACCGTCACAAGCCAGCGAGGGTGATCGACAACGACAGAGTGAATATCTAAGTCAACAGCCAAACAGGCAGCGTACTTGGAGATATGAAACTAGATGTCATCGTTTCTGACCAAGAAACTAAAAAATGCCTCCTTATCGACATAGCGATTCCGGTGACTATAATATAAAAATCAAAGAAATTGAAAAACTATTTACATGCCATCTATTGTTCTCATCTTTTTACGCCATCACAAACTTTCAGCCGCTGGTCCCTCCGGCCTTCATCAAAGGTTTGGTGACCTGATAATCTCCAGGGAATTTTTAAGTGGATACTTTATTTAATCTACAAAACGAAGTTGTTAGAAATTTGGACGTTAAATCCAACATCACCGCAGGTATCATTGCTGTGTCGGTGTTCAAGGGTCTGCATGGTTTATTTAGCACTTCAAATATCCTCCATAAAGTGCTCTCTGTCTGAGGTTGTACGACTTCATGAAAATCTATAGTGAAAAACCTCCAGTTGAAAACTAAAACCGTGTGAACAATAATAATAATAATCAGCTCATATAATAATCCAGATTCAAATGAGAACGAATTTGGATGTTGATCGTCTGTCCAGTTCCCATTGAGGCAGAGGATTAGTTCAACTAGAACTGCCCTAAAAACCACAACAATCGGTATTTAAAGATGCTTGGAAACTGTAGAAGACTGGATGATGGAAAATGGAATTTCAAGTGGATGAAGAAGTGCAAATAAACTATAATCGATAAAGAACATAAAAATAAGGCAAAGGCAAATGTAATGTACCAAATTCAGAAACGGTGACAAGATAAGCCTCTTAATAATTAAAGCTCTGCACGTACCAAATCAGTGATTACGTAGAAACCGAAGATTTCATTCATTCAGCATTGGACCAATTCTTGCTAACTAGAAATTACTAAGCTCATATACTAAAAAATGAACATTCTGTGATAAATATCCATGAGCAATTGGCCATCTTGTATAAGGTTGCACAGTGTCAGCGTCCATTGAATATAATACTCGGAATGATAAAGTCGGCTAATATCTGACATGGAAAATATGCAACGAAAGGAAAATGCAAGAAACTCTTATGAATATCATCCAAACCTAATGACGGAAATATATAACAGAGACAAACCTAATGACAGAGACTTATAACACTTTTATGTGAAGTTACAAAACAGACAGACAAAACAAACAAAACTAATCACACATACATCGTCATCAAAGACCACAAGAACAGATAGTGTTTTCTTATTGACAATGCAGTTCCGGCAAGGTTTAATATATCTTTGAAGATCTTCAAAAAACTATCAATATGCAAGGATCTTAAAGTGGAAATCTAAAGACTTTGGCACATGAGGATATCAATAATTCCACTTGTAGTTAGAGTTTTCGGGTGGATTGGAAGAGGATCCAATAGACTCATTGAAGATTTTCCTGGTAATCCATTCTTTACAAAAATACACAAAACGTGGCACATGAGGACATCAATATTTCTATTTGTAGCTGGAGCTCTAGGATGGACTGGAAAAGGATCCGATAAACTCATTGAAGGGTTTCCTGGTATTCCATGCCTTCAAAACGTGATACATGAGGACGTCAATAATTCCATTTATATTTAGAGCACACGGATGGATTCGAAAAGGATCCGATAGACTCATTGAAGGGTTTCCTGTTATTTCATGCCTTAAATAAATACACAAAAGATAGCACATGAGGACATTAATAATTCCACTTGCGGTTGGAGCAACTCGGATAGATAGGAAAAGATCCGATAAATTCATTGAAGTGTTTCCTAGTATCCCATGCCTTAAATAAACACAAAACGTGACACATCAGGACATCAATAATTCCACTTATAGTTGGAGATCTCGGATGGATCGGAAAATGATCGGATACAATCATTGAAATGGTTCCTGGTATTCCATGCCTTAAATAAATAAACACAAAACGCGGCACATGGGGACATCAATAATTTCACTTTTAGTTGGAGCTCTCGGATGGATTGGAAAATGAACCGATAGACTCATTGAAGGTATTCCTGGAATTCTATACCTTAAATAAATACACAAAATGTGGCACATGAGGACATCAATACTCCCACTTATATTTGGAACACTCGGATGAATTGGAAAATGATCCAATAGGCTTATTGAAGGGATGCCTGGTATTCCGTGCCTTAAATTAATACACAAAACGTGGCACATGAAGACATCAACGATTTCACTTATAGTTGGGGCTCACGGATAGATTGGAAAAGATCTGATAGACTCATTGAAGGGTTTCCTGGTATTCCATGCCTTAAATAACACTAAACGTGGCACATCAGGACATCAATTATTCCACTAATACTTGGAGCTTTCGGATAGATTAAAAAATGATCCAATACAATCACTGAAATGCTTCCTGGTATTCCATCCCTTACATAAATAAACCAAACGTGTCATATGAGGACATCAATAATTCCACTTGTAGTTGGAGCTCTCGGATGGATTGGAAAACAATCCGATAGACTCATTGAAGGGATTCCTGCTATTTCATGCCTTAATAAATGCACAAAACTTGGCACATGATGACATCAATAATTCCACTTGTAGTTTGTGCTCTCGAATTGATTGAAAACGGGTCCGATATACTCATTGAAGGGATTCTTGTTATTCCATGCCTTAAAGAAAAAATATTTTACTCACAAATACAGTTCACACGTTATTAAGAACTTCTTTGTAAAATGTGATCTTCTTGGGATTCTTTTAAAGGGATCAGTGGATCAGTTATTTCTGACCTGTATTTTTTTTGTATTTGCATCAAATGAATATAAATATCGTCATGATAGAGTGGGGCAATATTTACACTGGACAATCTGAAAACACTATGGAAAATATATAAACAAACACTGGTATGAATATCACCCAACACTGCTTGCAGAAATATTCTATGGGATTATACCATCTACACGGACAGAAAAATTGAAGCAAATGTGCCGGATATTCTTGTCAAAAACCTAAAAGAAAAAAACTTGCCTTCTAATTGATATGACTTGTCCAGCGGATTGTAGCATAGCAACCAAGGAATTCGAAAAACTGTCAAAATATAAAGAAACTGAAATAGAGTAAAATGTGGAAATTAAAAACAAGAATCACACCAGTGATAGTAGATGCACTTGGAATTGTAAAAAATGGAACAAAACAACACATTGAAAGAATCTCTGGAAACCCCAGCTTAAGAGATATACAAAAAAAATGTCTTGTTAAGTACAGCCCACACACTAAGGAGAACTTCGTCTATGTAACGCTAAGGATGTTAAGGGAGATAGAAAAAACATGAAAGGGAGCCATAACACACCACGACCTGCCTTAGGTCTTCTTGCAGTCTTGGTGCGACCATAGCAGAAATCGATTTATAATGAGAAATGACATAATAATAATAATAATAATAATAATAATAATAATAATAATAATAATAATAATAATAATAATAATAATCAACTCATTTAATGAGTAACAATGAGATTTAGATTGAAATGTGAACGAGTTGTAAAATCGTAAACAAAAAGTTTCGGGTTTCGAATTACAAATTGAATGAATTTAATCTTCAATGAACAATTCGAAATGAATGCCATGACATTGATAGTGTTTTTACCAAAATACGAAGAGAAGTACAGAAAATTTTATGGGATTTACCATCACTCAGTTTCCACAGATATCTTATGTAAATACCTGAAATATAATTATTTTAAGTATTGTCGATGATTTAAACGCTTTTCATTTCCTCATTTCTATTTTCTAACCAACATTATTATCTCTATTGTTATTGTTGTAGTTGCTACTAATTTTATATTTGCCGTTAATATCTTTACCGGTAGGAAGAAAAGAAATTGTGAAATTATTTTTGTTTAAATAAAGTCAACATTTTCTTTTCAAATGTCAAATAAAGGATTAATTCCCGATGTGCGAATATTTTCATATTTTTTACCTTCACTTATTTCGTGCCTTCCGTTTTTATGTCACCTTTTGCAGGTGAGCGCATTGTTTCGTCTGACTGAGACAATAGACATCTCTGAATTAGTCATTCAATGTCGATGGAGCGTTCGTGTTTGCCGCTTTGCCAAAAGAAAGATTTGTGTTGCTGTTGTTGTTGTTGTTGTTGTTGTTGTTGAAGAGTGTAAAGTGATATTTAGAGCAGGAAAGCCTTTTAGTTCCATGGGAAAGAATTTAAACAGAAAATAGAAGAGCGCGTGTCAAATTTGAAAAGAAAAGAAAAACAAAACAGTAATACTTAACTTATGCAAAAACGCAGATAGAAACAAAGTGAGATAGATAGATAGATAGATAGATAGATAGATAGATAGATAGATAGATATGAATAGACTGAGATAGATAGATAGATAGATCTGAATAGACTGAGATAGATAGATAGATAGATAGATAGATAGATAGATAGATAGATAGATAGATAGATATGATAGATAGAATAGACTGAGATAGATAGATAGATAGATAGATAGATAGATAGATAGATAGATAGATATGAATAGACTGAGATAGATAGATAGATAGATAGATAGATAGATAGATAGATAGAATAGACTGAGATAGATAGATAGATAGATAGATAGATAGATAGATAGATAGATAGATAGATAGATATGAATAGACTGAGATATGATAGATAGATAGATAGATAGATAGATAGATAGATAGATAGATAGATAGATAGATAGATAGCCTTTATACATATTCATGTGAGTATCTGGACTGATTCCCCTGTGCGTGACTCTTTCAAAATGGTTTTCGAAAATTACATTTTCACGCACCCTTTTATTTCATTCTATTAATTATATTTTACATCATAGTTAATTACATTTTTAATTTAAAACCACCAAAATTTATTACATACACGTACTTTTTGTAACAGAGTAAATGTTAACATAGATTGATGAATGATAAAAAATTTTCGCAACATCCTAAATATTCGTTGTGATAAACTCGGTAATAACGTATCTAAACGTATGGTTAATATCGATGGCCGGCGCTCTATGATGAAATATAAAGAGATAAGTGTGAACACGTTTCGAAATGATGAGTGTATAAACAATATTCACACCCTGTATTAATGCAGGGCATAACCACTTGGGATCTTAACATATATATTCCGGCATCTATACAACCGCATGTGTGTTGTGGTGCAGTGGATATCGACTCGGAACGACAAAGGGGGGAGCCGAGTTCGAATTCCAGTTGAATTCCTTGCATTCACTTACTTACGAATACCCTTGGGAAAGGTATTAATCCGTCTCTTCCCTCCAGTTATGGATTAAAATAATAGGACAGACTGGGTTCTATATCTTTGGCTGGCAACCGCAAAAAGCAATGGCAACCAACTGCGGGATAATCTTCTGCCCAGTCAGTCATGTCTCTTTTGAGACATGATTTCCTAAAGAGTGTATCACGTATAGCACTTAACTGACTGAAGTGAATATTCCAGTTAAATTCCTTGCATTCACTTAGTCACAAATAACCTTAATACGTCTCTTCCCTCCAGTTATGGGTTAAATAACTGAATAAATGTGGCTGTAATAAAACGAGTATTGTAGGTGGGCTAACTGAATGGGCCACCTCTCGTCACATCCTGTCCTATAAATATTTTATAGAAGATTATCCCGAAGTAAGTTGCCATTGTTTTCTGCGATAGACTGGTTGCCAGCTAAGGCTATAGAACCTAGTCTGTTCTATTATTATCAATACTCGGTACCCGTCGCTAAAGATGCAGAAAAAATGGTCGGTTCTTTGTATCGTTTTAGTAAGTATCTGGCTACTCCTGTTATCATCTAACTTTATATTATGGTGAAAAACACCTGTTCCTCAGATAATGGACTCTCCCTCCTATATTAATAAGAGTTAACAGGAAGTTAACTAGAGAAGTTCTTGAGAAGTTCTTGGGAAATTCATAGGAGTTCTTAGAAGTTCTAGAGAGTTCTTTAGAGTTCTGTTGGAGTTCAGTAGAACTACTGGTTAGTTCCAGTTTGGACATAGTTCGACTAAGGCAGTTGATTTTAGTCGGTAGTTAGCCGAATACTAAGGAGTCAGCTTTCAGTAAAAGATTACCAAGTTCTTAATATTTTGGGTGCGTTAAGTCGACATAGCACGATTATAACCTTCAGTGCGGAAGCTATTCCACAACACTTAACAAGAGCCAGAATGAAGTATTACTGCCATATTTGGGCAAAAACGGCTCAGTCTTCCCTTTCCATTATCGATGAAGTTCAAAACCATTGATAAAATAAATATTGTAATTATTAGCATTACTTCCACAATGTTTCGTTGATATAATTGATATTAACTATATGTTTGTGTGTGTGCGCACATGAGAGGATATATTTCATAAAATAAGGCTGCAGAATAATTTTAAAAGGATTTATACACTTATACATAAGCATGTATGTTAATGTGTCTGCTTATAAATAAATTCTGCCTTATATACATATATATACAGAAAGAATGAGAGAGAAAGATATGTAAAGAAAGAAAGCGATAAAGAATATATCGATAGATTATCCATACATTCGCAAGCAAATTTTGACATGAAATTTTCGATAAAAATTGCGTCTTATACCCCGTGTTTGTGTGGTGGGGTGTAAATATATATATATATATATATATATATATATATATATATATATATATATAGGGAAGATCAAATGGTTACGCTATCATGTTTTCAAAATTTTCGGTTTCGTCAGACAATTTGTTGGCTTAACGGTTAATATTAAAAGCTAAAAAGCTACTCTTTGTGCCTTTATATATATATATATATATATATATATATATATATATATATATATATATATATATATATATAAGTACAAAGAGTTTATCTCTTTAATAGAGCAAATTCATACCGAAGTTTCGTGAGGGCACCTATGATGTTCTCACTCATCTGGGCTGTTTGTTGTTATTCCCGGGTTTTTTTCTTGTTAATATAGAATATGGTGTGATATTGTGCGAGTGGTCTTGTTTGTAGTTTGTTACTCTTTCTTTCTTTCTTATACTTGGTTGATTTTTCTTTTTCTTTATTTTCTTTTTTATCCTGTAATTGTTTGATTTATTTTATTTTTAGTGTATGCGTGAATGGGTGTTTGTTTTGTTGGGATGAACCCTTTTGTTTTATTGACCTTGGTTTGAAATTTTTCTTAATGTGTTGGTATGTCTTGCCGCCTGGCGGTTCATTAACTAATGCACTGAACTTAGCAAGACAATATATAAACATATCAGAAGAATACATAAACATTATCAAACCTTGCAGAAAGTCTATTCTATATCATAATAACAAAAGATGGCAGAAAGACGCAACACGACTAACAACAATGCTAATAATGACTACAACTTTGACGTAGCGATGGGAAGTTACGACGGCTCAGAAATATGCAAAATTATAGGCATTTACATAATCTACAATCTTGCAAAAATCATCAACAAAATGATATAGGTTTATACAGGTCCGACGGACTCATAATTCTAAGAAACTGTAAAGATAAAACTACAGAATATATAAGAAAACAAATTATAAAAATATTCATCACTCTAGGATTCGCAATAGACATGAGAACAAATCTAAAAATAGTAAATTTCTCAGATATAACACTCTAACACTCAGCTTAAGCAAGAGCACATACAAACCATACAGAAAAGAAAACAACCCGGTATATATCAACAAAAATTCCAATCACCCTCCAAATACATTCAGACACATACCTATATCTAAAAACAAAAGACTTACAAACTCAAGTAACATAAGTATATTTAATGAAAACAAAGAAATATGAGTCACCACTAAAAAATGGTGGATACTCAAATAACTTGAATAGACAAACAAAGAGAAACCAAACACAAAGAATAGAAAAATAAATATAATCTGGTTTAATCTGGTTTAATCTACCCGACAACAATATAAAGACAAAAATAAGTGTTGTGGATTCTTGTTTAGAACCTACACAAAATAATAATAACAAAAACAGATATGGAGAGAGAAAATGTAAGTATATTGAACAAAATATATACAACCTGGAACACGGGTTAGTAATTCAGGAATACTAGGAATACTGTTGGTATGAATCAATATATACAATCTTGTAGATAAGAAGTAAGTCCGGGTAATATCTCTATAGTTTTACTGTCCAACTAAGCGTCGGGTCCAACTATTCAATGGAACTCTTTTACAACTGCTGCTCTCAGTATAAGCAGGATTATTTGTGCACCTTAGACGAGTCCATTTATTGTGCAATAAAGGGGTGATCCGCAACAATATGAAAAATATTTTTCAACATAATAGAAAGACACTTTCCCAAACAGAACAAACTATCCAAAAATTTTAAATAAAAACACAGTTCCATGGAAAACATGAAAGAGATAATAACCAAATCAATACAAGAAAATACTTGATAAAACTAATACCAACAAGACAATACAAACAAATTATTGTGGGGACCTACCTACGAATCTACGAATAAACTCGTCCACACCTTTATAATATGGCTACCAACACTTAGTGGAGAGTCACTGAGTAGTAGTGTATGAATGAATGAGTGAGTCAGGACGCCTGCGAGAGAAAGTGCTCTCCCGTCTAAGTTTACCTTTGTAATACATTTCCCGAGAATATACTTTTCAAACTTATATCCGAGTCAGTGTTATCTTTCTATGGCCCTTCGGTCATAACACTGGCGACGAAAAATATTCGAACCACAAAGAGAAACCTTTACCGAAAAAATTCCACAAAAAGGTTACGCCATAACACTGGCGACGAAGAATATTCGAACCAAAAAGAAAAATCTCCAACAATTGTACATTAAACACAACTGATAACTAAAAAAAAAAACGAACACACCAACCGAATAAACAGGCAACGTAAATACGAAAAAAAGAAAAACACAGCTTCAGACATTTGATATATTAGAAAGAAGGGAAAAGCATAGAAAAATAATAACTCAATCCCTTTTTCGTGAAACCAACAACTCAAAGAATACTTACTAGTGAAAACTGTAAGACTTTTTTCTTCCCCCTCGTTGCTATAATCAAAAGCATTTCATTGTTTTTCGCTTCCCTCGACCACACAGAAAAAAAAAGGAAGAAAAAATATATTTTCCGTTTTGCAGCGTTGGTTGTTTATGCAAAAAAATAGAAGAAACCAGAATGTATTGGTAAAAAAAAAGATTTTTTACAGTTATCACCATCCATAGCTGAGAAATTTTAAGGAAACGAATTACTTATCATTTTCCCCCTCCCACTTAACAAAGAAAAATTGTCTAAATTCGATTTTTTTCTCTGAAAACGCTTATTCGAAGACATTATGGAGGACTTTAAAGCAATCGTTGTTTAGATGATGAAGGCACAACTTGATCATCGACAGAAGACTGAGGAACGTATACTACAGCAGCAACAAATGTTGGAAGAAAAATTACTCCTACGGCAAAAAGAAGAACAACAAAAGCACAGAGAGAGAGCAACAACAGCTTTTCCTTGAATTCCAAAAACAAGAAGAATTACTTCTAAAAACATTTAGTAAGAATGAACTTAGTGAAAACAACACTGCATTTTCTCACAACACAATTTGGAATTCTATGAAGACATTTAATTATCTTCCTGACGAAAATAAAGTATTTGAAGCTTTTTATAGAAAATATGCAGATCTTTTTACGGTAGGCTGTGAGGATTGGTCGAACGCTAAAAAAGTTCGCTTACTTTTGAGAAGTAAGTTCGTCGATTACATTCTTCCGAAAAAAACAAGTGAATTAGTTCGATGAAGCAATAAAACTTTTTTCTGAGTTATTTAGCCCAAATACAACACTATTCTACAAAAGATGGAAGTGTTTTAACTTATCAAAACAAGATGACGAGGATTATCTTACATTTGTGTCCAAGTACTGTGGCGATTTTCGATTGGTAGAATTGTCAGCTGACGATTTCAAATGCTTAAGATTTACCCAAGGTTTAATCTCCACAAAAAAACTCGGAGATAAGACAGGGAGTTCTATCAAGACTAGAAAGTGAACCCGGTCTCACACTGCAAAATCTGGCTGAAGATTGCCAGCGAGTAATCAGTGTTAAAAGCGATTCCAAAAACATCGAAGAATCAGGAATATTGTATGTCAGGAGAATTACGTACAAGCCAAAAGATTACTCCCCTGGAAAAGGTAGAAAAGCAAAGAATATGCTCATTCACAATCTAAATGTAAACGACCCTTTCAGAAACAAAAATTATCCACAAGCCCATGAGCGTTGTGGTGGACAACATTGGGTGGCAGACCGCTTCTACCGAAACAAGACATGTAATAATTGTGGCAAACTTGGCCACAAAGGGGCGCACTATAGAAACAAAAAGAACAACAGAAACAGTCAGACAAACTAGATCAAATGAAAAAGTAGATAAGAATCTATGAAATTACGTCGTAGTCAACATACTAAACAAAACAGTTAAGCTGCAATTAGATTCTGGCTCGGCTCTCTCAATTATTAGTCTTCACACTTGAAGGAAATTAAAAAAACAACGATGAAAAAGGCAAACGAAACAGGTTGTTCAGTAACAGGAGACAAAATCAAATTTGAAGCTGAGCTAACGCTACCTGTAACACTAAATGGCATAACAAAGAAACTAAAAGTTTTCGTTCATAAAACCTCTGAGAATTTATTTGGAACGGATTGGATGGAGCGGTTTAGGTTGTGGGATTAACCAATCAACAGTTTTTGCCAAAAGGTGGAAAATATGACAACGAATGCCCAAGACCTGAAAGACGTATTAAAAGAAAAATTTCCCGAAGTTTTCTCAGCGGGGCTAGGAAAATGTACTAAGGCAAAAGCCAGATTTGAGCTAAAAGAAAACGTTCAACCCGTTTTCAAAAGAAAAGGAAATGTCCCATTTGTGTCAGTAGAAAAAATAAACGAAGAATTAGACCGACTAGAAAATGCCTGTATACTGTCCAAAGTGAGTTTTAGTGAATGAGCTTCCCCCGCTGTATACAGTGATACGCATAAGTATTGGATACATGTTGTTTTCTGTTTATGTTCGCCATTTTGCCTGATATACCGAGCATTTAACAATCAATCCCAAAAAGAAAAGATATTAAAGTTTAGAAAAATAATAAACCCTTTTACAGAGTAAAAGGCTTGGGAGGTATTGTGGGCACCTACCTACAAATAGACTCGTCCACACCTTTAGAATATGGCTATTTACTCTTAGTGGAGAGTCACTGAGTAGTAGCCACAGAGTGAATGAGTGAGTGAATGACTGAGTCAGGACGCCTGCGACAGAAAGTACTCTCCAGTCCAAGTTTACCTTTGTACTACGTTTCCCAAGAATATACTATTCAACCTTATATCTGAGTCCGTGTTATCTTTCTATGACCCTTCGGTCATGACACAAATGTAACTGCCGAAAGAAGAACAACCAACTCTCCACTTAATAATAAATGCCTTACCCACAACATAATATACAAAGCAAGTGAAAAAAATAACACCAATACAGAAGAAAAAATTTACATAGGAGCAACAGAAACAGCGTTTAAAGAAAGATTTAATAATCACAAAATATTGTTCAACACAGAAAAATACAAAAATAACACAGCATTATCAAAACTATGGAACCAGAAAGAAAACAACATTCCCACTAAAATCAAATGGAAAATAGTAAAAAAAAAAAAAAAAAAGCACCACCATACAATAGTAATAGCAAAAGTTGTAAATTATGCCTAGAAGAGAAGCTAGCAATAATCAGTTTAAAAACCAAAGTAAAATGTTAAACAAAAAAAACGAAATAATGGGAATATGTAGGCATGCGAATAAATACCTACTTTGCTACACACACAAATAAATAACAACAAAATCAAACAAAAATTAGGCATATAAACAATATAAATAAAATATTAAAAAGAATAGAAAATTAAAAAAAAATTCAGGACTAAAAAATTAAATATATAATTATAAATGCAAAACCATGATTAACAAAAGCAAAACATACAACTAATATAAATACGAAAAATAAAAATTCATAGAAAGATCTAGTCACGACAAAAATAGAAAATTATGCAACCACTAAACGAAAAATATAAATAAAATAAATAAATATATATAAATAAAATAAAAGCAAAAATAAAAACAAACTCACGTAAAACCTACAAACGCAAATGCAGTAACACCCAACCATAACCCAGAAAAATAAACTGTCAGGCGGCAAGTCATACCAACACATTAAGAAAAATATCAAAACGACGTCAATAAAACAAAAGGGTTCATCCCAACTAAACAAACACGCCTTCACCCATAATAAAAATAAAATAAATCAAACAACTACACAATAAAAAAAAAGAAAGAAAAATAAAAGTCAACCAATCATAAACAAGAAAATGAATGACTAACCAATCACAAACAAAACCACTTCCGCAATATCACATCGTATTCTATATAAACCTAGAAAAAACCGGGACTTAACGACAAACAGACGTGACGAGTGAAAAAATCATAACGGTGTTCTCACGAAACTTCTACGTCGGCATGAATCTGATCTATTAAAGAAATACATTTGTACCTATAATCACTCTGTCCACACCACGACATCGATTACTTTTCAATAAAAAAATCTGCTTGCCAAAATTCGTTTCATCAGTAATAACCACTGAAAAGGAACAACCTTGGCGCTAGACACTATCACAATTAAACACTATATATATATATATATATATATATATATATATATATATATATATATAGTGTATCGTGGCAGCAGATAATTTTCTAAGCATATACTGTTAAATATAAGAGACAATGAATGTCTATTATGTTTAATCATGAACCGTTCTAAACATCGTATTTTAATAAAAATACTTAATAAAATCACGTTTAAATCTGGTCATGACATTACATTGCATTTAAATATATGGTTCTGTTATCATTTCGAGCTCTGACACGGTGTGACGTCATAGAACCGCATTACAAATTTACGAACTGCGTTTGCTATTTTTGATAACTGTTATTGTTGCTTAGCAAAGTTTTATGTCAACAGGAGATAAATCGTCGCTGATGGTAGATGTGTTTATGTTAACGTCCCTGTAACTTCTCTGAAGATGGCCCATGTTAGCCGAAAGCTTAGAATCAACTTAATAAAAACTTATCCAAATGTTGGAAAATTTTTGTCTTTATTTTGACCTGAAATTAAAGCTAAAATACGATGTTTAGAACGGCTCATGATTAAACAAAATAGACATTCATTGTCTCTTGTATTTAACAGCATATGTTTAGTATATATATATATATATATATATATATGTGTGTGTGTGTGTGTGTGTGTGTGTGTGTGTGTGTGTGTGTGTGTGTGTGATATATTCTATTAACGCTCTATATATATTTTGATATTGAGCACGTTGTGAAAAAATCTGCTTGCCTAAAAATGCATTTCTACCAATAAGCTACTGAAAAAATAGCAATTTTGGCGCTATACATTCTTACAATTTAATACTATATATAAATATATATATATATGTGTGTGTGTGTGTGTGTGTGTGTGTAGTGAAATTGAGAGACGTTTGAAATTTATATATTGTCACGTGAAAGTCTACATATATGCGAAGTGTGCAAAAATGTTCTTGCTTCCCATAAGTAGGGATATTCAAATAAGTTTGGCTATTTTTGAAAATTGGTAGATAACTTTTCAGCGCATCTCATATATATATATATATATATATATATACGTTTGTTTGTGCGTGTCTGCGTGTGTTAATGTGAGCCTCAGATTTCATATGAATGTGCATTTTTTTTATCCCGACATTTAGAAACACAGCATCAAAATGTCTTGGGAAAAAAGTTCCATTTTTCACTTCATATCTGCACGCTCGTTTGCATGCCCACTCATTCGTTTGCTCTGAAGAAGTGACTGCATTAGACAATCTCTTCCCATTGATCACATCTTCTTTTGTAGCGACGCCTGCTAATGCTTACCGTGCATGCAACCAGCGTATGAATACGCATAACTAGACAACTAAGTGAACGAAGCACGTCACTTCCGGCACCTTTGCAAACCCGTTTCGATAAGAGGACCTAAGATAACGGAAACGGAAGTCCCCATAATGCACCCTTGCTGACACTGTCTTTTTCCGTTGTTAGAACTGATGTTGTGATGACAATTTTTTTTTCTTTTTTTGCTTTGTGGCATTGGTGATGGTGGCGAATATCTTTAAATAAACGTTGTTAAAATCTTTGCTGATGTTCTAGGCATTTCTTTATCATGCATTGTCGACGGATTTTATTTATTGAACTTTTTAGTTTTGCCATGAACATCACGAACGTTGCTGTATAATCAGACTAACGTCCTCGAAAAATTAAACGCAGTTGGTTGCAAAGAATTAAAAGCATTTTCAAACAAAATGGATTCTGTTTGTGTTGTTTTTTTTTCTTTCTTTCTTTTCAGTATCCCCCCCCCACACACACACCTGTTCATGTCTTTCTTTCTTGAGATGTTTTAAGTTTGAAAACCCGCTCCAATTCCATATACGAAAGAAAATACGAAAATAAATATATTAGGCTATCAAGAATAAAAAAAATTTACTGTCTTTTGAGTGATGGCCAGTCAACATTACGATGGATCAGATGTTGAATACTCATGTTGAATTAAAAAGTTCAAGTCATAAATTACACTGAAGCCTTTCTCTTATTTGCAGAGCTTGGCTGTTTTGAAAGAATCAGTAATCAGCAGAGGATTACTGCGTTGTCAGAAAATTGTCAGTCCTTCCATTGTCGCATACTTGTAGTATTTTTTAGTATTTTTAATATCTTTTTTTCTGATTAATATATCGATTTCCAAATCGATTTCCAAATCGATTATCGACTATCATTTAATCATGTCGGGTAGCTGATCCATGTCGTCGGCCGTCAGTGTTACTAGGTAAAAAATGCCGACTGTTACAGATTATGAATAATAAGGAAAAAAAATTTTTTTTTGCTTTGTCTTTTCATTTCATTATTGAGATTATCAACCTATGAAGGTTTCGTTAGCAATAAATCTGAATAACATAAAACTGATTTCAACATCATTTGAAATCAGGATGTTGTTCGCCGATTTTATGATAACAAGCATCACCATCCAAGCATTAACTAAGTTCAGACTAATCAAATCCAGTCCATTAAGTTGAACGCAAGATACTAATTCTGTGAAATTCTGATGTTTCATGATTTGATGATATTTGTCGAGAATATTTCATCACTCCTTATATATGTATGTGTGTATATATATATACAATACTAAATATATATATGAGTGTGTATATAATTTTTAATATTTTTTTTATTTTTTTTAATAATTTTTTAATTTAAAGAAGTAAACAGGGAAGCAGACAGATACCTATGTCTCATATTAGAAGACATCCTCTCCATCTTATCTGAGTTGAGAGTTTAAAAGTTGAAATTTAGCCATGTCAGGGGGAATAGAAGTGGTAGGGTGAACGGAAAGAAAAAAGAAAAAGAAAAGGAAAAAAAGGAAAAAACGGGGAAGGTGTAGTTGGCTGAGAAGTAAGCTAAGAAAAGAAAAAAAATTCCCAGAAGAAAACGGCTACTATCAGTGTTGAAAAAACATTGAAAAATTTACAAAAGATATTTTAGTTTGAATAAATAATGAGTTGGTTAACTTTTAGCAGATCCCTTACAATAAAAATATAATAATTTCGTTCCTTTCGTACTAAGCCGCCTTAAATATAGTTTCTTAAATTTTTCAAAATAATTAAAATTAAATTTAACTCGTGAATTGCGAATATCCTTTAGCTTTTTAAGTAAATTATGTTCGGGAATTTGTATTTGTGTGTATGTGTGTGTGTGTGTATGTGTATGTGTGCATGTATGTGTGTATGTGTGTGTATACCTGTAGTAATGGATTCTTTTGAGATCTACCTTCGAAGTTAATATTTTTAATTTTAAATTTTAAATTTATATTTAAATTTGTGTGTCAAAATTTTTTCGATAAAATTTATCCCAGTCATTATTTATGTCCTCGTAGAAATAGCTATCCAACGGATTTAAACATCAAAATTTTCTTTCACTTTTTATATTTACCTCTATAATTAGAATATAATATTTGCATTGAGCCCTCCACCTTGAGCAATTTTAATATTAATGAAATTAATATTAATTAGGATCGGTTTTTTGGGATTTACCTACCTGAGTAACCTTTTGGCTTAAAAACATAATATATATATATATATAATATGTATTACTTTTTTCTAAAGCATTAATGCATTTCATTTTAGAATTGTCAAAAATTACCTTATTACTAAAGTTAGTACTTAAAGAAATTAGATAGATTTGTGTAGGTTGTTCGGGATTATCTGGGGGTAATTTGCTTATGTATATATATATATATATATATATATGTGTGTGTGTGTGTGTGTGTGTGTGTGTGTGTGTGTGTGTGTGTGTGTGTGTGAATTAGAGTCAAATCTGGATGTAAGTCCGATAGAATGATAGAATAAAGAATGAAGAGGAAACGTTTATAAATGTGTAAACCTCTTCTATTTGTTCCTTATACATGTATATGTATATATGTATCTGTATATATTACGAAAAGTTCCGAAGATTTACGAAATGGATTCGCAACCAACATGATACATATTTTCATAAAATTATTTCTCGAAAATATTCTAGCCGGTAGAATTATATATATAAATATGCTATTTAATTAATAACAAAATATCTAATTAAATATGAGCATCTATTAAAAATAATGTTCGCACAAATAAATTAAAACTATGTCGGTTGGTATTCTATTTCGTTAATCTTCGGAACTTACATTACGATAAACTTTCAGAGAAGAAATCAATATTATGAGAAATCAAAACTTTGTGTTTATCAGACTTTATTCGGCATCATTTAACTGTGAAATCATTCGAGGTTGAGCGGTTCAGACGCATCAGATCATCTGATGGGTTCCCCTGTGCTGTTAGAGGTCGTAGGTTGTACAATGCCTTGGTTGTGTAGATGTTGCGGTTCATTCCTGATTTCCAATGAAAATGATAGATTTTTGTCAAAAAGTGTATTTTGCACTGGGCGAAGCAGGTGCAGGTTGAGATTTTGTTTCGACTAACGAGGTCAGAAAGGTCAACTCTCGAGATTGTACGAAGTGCATTGGAAGCTACGGGTGTCAGTGAGGACAATTATTTAAGTGACGTCGGCTGACACGGAGAGTCAGTTGAATATTTAGTTTTGCAGTTGAGTTGCAAACTGTAGCCAGGCATTGGATGGTTGACAGCCTCGATGCGTATGTAATCGCATAAGATCCGGCGAGACCAAACCCTTCAATCCACGGTCAAGTCACCGTTTTGTTAAAAAGAAAATTTTAAATAAAAATAACTGATTAAGTATATGCAATATTTTTTATTTTATACATTGATGTCCATCGATTTTATCAATTGGGAGATAAAAATCATTTTGAAGTCATTTTAATTCCAGTATATTTCGTCATTTATCAGTGAAGAAGACATTTGGTTCTAGCGAATTCTCGTCGAATTGTTACGAAAATTACGTGTCGACATTTATGGGGAAAAAAATGCCGTCGGGTCGAACTGGTTTCGGTTTGTTGTTGACGAAGTAGAATCGGTTTATTCCCGACATTTTGAAGAGAAGAAGATTGTGAAATTTGAATTATGAAGTTTAATCTTCGTCGTCGTCGGCGAAGTGGGTACGCAACATTCCAATCTTGCCGAATGATACATATTTTCTTAACAAGCTTTCTAAAAAAATATTCAAGCCGGGATAAATATAAATTTTAACTTTTAAACTCTCAACTCAGATAAGGGGGAGTGGATGACTTCTAATATGAGACATAGGTATCTGTCGGCTTCCCTGTTTACTTCCTTAAATTCAAGAATTATTAATCCCATCTCATTTTATTTTCCTGTGGATGGATGTTTTTTAGGACTTCTACCGGTATAAAATCTTTTGTGTAATTAGAACATAATATTTGCATCGAGCCCTCCGCCTTGATCAATTTTAATATTAAGGAAATTAATATTAAATACAATTGGGTTTTGGGCATTTACCTACCTTATTATCCTTTTGGATTAAAAAAAAAAATATATATATATATATATATATATATATTGTTAGATAAACATCGTAATTTGGCTTTAACTTCAGGTGAAAATAAAGACAAAAATTCTCCAACATTTGGATAATTTTTTATTAAGTTGGTTTTAAGCTTTCGGCTCACATGAGCCATCTTCAGAGTGGTTACACGGACGTTAACATAAAAACATCCACCATCAGTGACGATTTTATCTTGTGTTAACATGAAACTTTGCTAAGCAACAGTAACAGTTACCAAAAATAGCAAACTCAGTTCGTAAATTTGTAATGCGGTTCTATAACCGCGTGAGAGCTCGAAATGATAACAGAACCATATATTCAAATGCAATGTAATGTGTTATAACCAGATTAAAACGTGAGTGTGAGTTGTTTGGATTTAATGTAGATGGCCTCCAATATCTGAAGGTTCTTTTTACTGTGTGTATGATAAGAAAGCTTAGAACCAACTTAATAAAAGATTATCTAATTGTTGGAGAATTTTTGTCTTTATTTTCACCTGAAATTAAAACCAAAATACGACGTTTAGAACGGCTCATGATTAAACATAATAGACATTAATTGTCTCTTATATTTAACAGGATATGTTTAGAAGATTATCTACTACCTCGATACACTATATATATATTGTTTAATCAATAACAAAATATCTATTCAAGTACGAGTATCTATTAAAAATAATGTTCAAACAAATAAATTAAAATATGTATATGTATATTTTTTATCTCTTACTATTGTTGCTTTTTTTTAACATTGAGTACTTTTGACAAAAATTTTCTCGCTTTTAAACGCCTTAATTTCCAGTAATTTTTGTTGTTGTTGTTGTTGTTTTTGTTATGATTATTATATAAAAAAAATTCTAAATATTTCTCCTATAAGAGAGTTGCAGTTGCTGCTTATGATGATGATGATGTTGGTGGTGGTGGCTGTGCCAGTGACTGTAACAGGCGGTGGTGGCGATAGTGAATACAAATTCATAATTTTCAAAGCATGATAAAAAAGAAAACTCCAAAATGAAATTTTTCGAGATCTATAAGGAAATAAAGGAACTTTAAAGATATGAAAATCAGTCAACCAATAAAGAAAGGAAACTTTTACAAACACAAGTCACAACAATCAATGGTGGCGGTGGTGGGGGGACTCAAAGGCGCTTTTCTTTAAAAAGAAAGAAAGAAAGAAAGAAAGAAAGAAAGAAAGAAAGAAAGAACAAGCACGAAAGTGACGAACAAAAGACACAATGACAATGAAGTAAAACTCAAATTCGAAAAGTGCTGTCAAAAAAAAATCCTAAAAGTCAAAAGAAAAATGTAAATCAAAAGCAAGAAAATTGAAATTGATTTCTAGCATTTTCGGATAAAAATGTTTTTTCTTTAGAGACAGCAATGACTTTAATGATTCGAGGTGTTCGATTTTCAATTTTTGATTTCTTCCCAACACACCAACATTCCCCACACCCACTTCATGTCTCTCGTCTCCCCGACGCACCAACACACATACACCTTCTCTTTCCGGATTTCCATTTCAATTTTCCCCAATTCAATTACTATAATGTCGCATTATGTCTTTGAATTTTTTCTCTTGATTCGGTCTTTGTGATTCGCTCTTCCTTTGTCAACATATTTTTAGCTATTTATTTATTTATTTATCGTTTCTTGTGGTCATTCGCTTTATGAACCAGAAAGAATGAAACAAAATAGGGATCAGTTTTTCTTATGTCCAGTATTAGATTCAACCGCTTCTCCCCGGCTTATTCTTTATTTTTATTTTTTTAATTTTCCATCCTTCGGGAACCTAAGGGGATTCAGACAACGATGGATCATGATGCAGGAAGGATTAAAATTTCCACTAATTCTATCAAATCTTCAAATTTCATTCATTCATTTATTTCTTCTTCTTCTTCTTCTTCTTCTTCTTCTTCTTCTTCTTCAGCTTCTTCTTCTTCTTCTTCTTCTTCTTCTTCTTCTTCAGCTTCTTCTTCTTCTTCTTCGTCTTATTTTTATTATTATGTTGTCATTTTTCATCATGTTAATTTCTGCTATGGTCGCACTACCTACCAAGTCTGCGTGAAGACCTAAGGCAGGTCGGGGTGTGTTGTTATGGCTCCATTTCATGTTCTTTCTATCTCCCCTATCATCCCTAGCGTTACATAGACAAAGTTCTCCTTAGTGTGTGGGCTGTACTTAACAAGACAATTTTTTGTATGTCTCTTAAGCTGGGGTTTCCAGGGATTCTTTCAATGTGTTGTTTTGTTCCATTTTTTTATCATTCCAAGTGCACCTACTGTCACTGGCACGATTCTTGTTTTCAATTTTCACATTTTTTCTATTTCAATTTCCAGGGCTTTATATTTTGACAGTTTTTCGAATTCCTTGATTGCTATCTTACAATCCGCTGGACAAGCCATATCAATTAATAGGCAAGTTTTTTCTTTCTGGTTTTTAACAATAATGTCCGGTCTATTTGCTTCAATTTTTCTGTCCGTGCAGATGATGTAATCCCATAGAATGGTGACATCTTCTATTTCTGTAACCGGTGCTGGCGGATATTCATACCAGTGTTTGTTTACAGATTTTCCATAATGTTTGCACATTGCCCAATGTAAATATTGCCCAACTCTATCGTGACGATGTTTATATTCATTTGGGGCAAGTACAGAACATCCTGAGATTAGATGGTTTATTGCTTCTTAATGTTTATCACAGAACCTGCATTTTGGATCCACATTATTATGTATAATATTTACCTGAAAGTTTCTATTGAAAAGAATTTAGTCTTGCGCTGCAAGAATAAAGCCTTCAGTTTCAGACTTTAATCCAGATGCACGTAACCATCGATGAGTATTAACTTTATCAACATTGGATTTATTGGCAAGTTCTGGATATTGGCCATGCAGAGGTTTGTCTTGCCAGCGCTGTTTCATCTGTTCAAGAGCTTTATCTTTGGCTTTCACTTTCATTCTTTTTTTTTTTTTTCCGCAATAGTTGGTTCTTGGCTTCTGTTTTGCTTTTCTACGGAATCTACTAAATGTAAATCTTGTTTGTATTTACTGCCTTATTATTATTATTATTATTATTATTATTATTATTATTATTATTATTATTATTATTTAATTCTGCTTGTTCCTTTCTTAGTTAGTTAGTTACTTGGTTACTTAGTTACTTAGTTCCTCCGTCCATTACGCCACTGAAGAAAGATAACACACTTACTCTCTACGTGAGCTTTTCCTTCCCCTCTATCTTTTTATAATCTATAAACGCTACTCTCCTCAGTCTTCCTCTCACCTTTGCCAAACGGAAGGGTAGTAAAGAGTGAGAGAGTAGGAGGAGAGAGCCTATAGGATTACCTTAGCAGTAGCAGCTTATGCTGGTGGTTGTAGCAGTAATTGTGTGTGTGTATGTGTGTGTGTACTGTACAATATAATATAAATAGGTAGGTTTATTGTCGTATCCCGCGATCTAATAACAAAATTTCTGGCCTCTACACCCTTGGCCATTACTCAGTTGGTCTTTTCTGCTTTCAATGGACACAGGAGCCATGATTTTTTGGTAATTGTTGTGGGGAGTTATTTGTAGTATGACAAAGTAACATTTTTCCAAGAAATCATAATTATCCTTCCATGAAAATTCCACGGACTCCGCTAGTAATATAAGATTACAGTAAAATAGCTTCTATGGACATTACTTTTATAGATATTTTAATAAAATTACACTCTGTGTTATCGTTATTTTATTATCCAATACCTTTATGTTTGAAGATGTTATCATCATTTGTAGTATGACAAAGTAAAATTTTCCAGGAAATCAAAATTATCCTTCCATGAAAATTCCACGGTTTCCGCTGGTTATTATTATTCCTCTTCTTCTTGTTCCACTTCTTGATTCTTTTTCTGCTGCTTTTTCTTTCTTTTTCTCTTTCTCTTTCTCTTTCTCCTACTCTTCTTTTTTCTTTTTTCCTCTCGCTTCTCCTTCTCCTCCTCCTTTTCTTCTACCACCTTATTTTCCTCAATTTCTTCTTGTCTTCCTCTCTTTATTTATAAATGAGATTGTGTGATACAAACGTAATATGAAGTAGAAGGAAATAAAGGCTGTGAGGATAGGAAGGATAAATAGTAACTGATCCTGAACTTGAAGAGATTTAAATTTTAGAGTATAATCTGCGCGTTAGATTGTTCCCACAAGGTAGACGGTGTCGCAAAATAAGATGCCTAAAGAGAACTTCTTTGTAAATGAATTACATAGAAAATGACCAGTCCTAGTTGAAGACGTCCTGAACTGGAAGAACTAAATGGTGGGGCGCTCATTTGAACATATGACATGGAAATAACGAGAGAGTAGCGATTAAATTACAACATTGAGTTTGTGGGGAAAGAGGCTGTAGTCATCCCCTACAAGATAAAATTGTGCAGCTCCACTTCAGATATGGTACCAACACTTCATTTTTGGTCTAATCTTATCCTTACAAAATCAAGTACTTGCTGGAGCAATACAAGGAGCTGACCACTTTTCAAGCCATCTTTCCATTTCTATACCAGTTGTCAAGCAATTGAGAAGAAACTATTAATAAAAAAAATATATTCAAGTGAAAATATCGGCATAGGTAATCTCTTCGAAAGAGTCTATTCAATAAAATATTCCTCTTTTTCAAGAACGGTGCCTATGCATCTTCGGAAATGATTGCGCATTTCCAGATCAAAGAATTCTCACTGATATTGGCAATCAAATGGTTGAGCTTCGATGAGCTCTCCCGATGGCGTCCCAGAATCTGTCCTTATTCAAATCAAAGCACATGTTGGAAGAAACATGATAGGGAAAATTGTCGGTCAGCCACCTGTAAGTCATGTGAAAAGAAGTTGAGTAATGCTGAAACGCGTACGGTCTCCCCAACAGATCCAGGGCTAGACCACCATATTCAACGTCTAGTAATGGCATTGATCCAAAGGCCCTGAGGAAAGATGAATGGTAGAATAACATGATCTTTGTTGCTTACAACCTAAAAAACGATGCAGACTCGGTGTGCATCACTGCAGATACATACGTGTGGTCTGTGCAGAGTTAATTTTTCTTTTCTTTTTTTCTTTTTTGGTCCTGGTCGAATTTTTTCTCATCGGAACAAGCATTTTTATCGTACAACACGGTTTCTTCTTTCTTGTCTTATGGGATATAATTTCTGCTTTTGAGTTTCTTGTCCGATTTGGGCCAAATATTTCACCATTTCTATCCTTCCCTACTTTGGCGTTCAGGTCTACCATGACAATTGTAATTTCTTGCGATTTACATTGAACTTTAATGTTGTCTGGTGGAGAGTAAAACACTTCAATTACTTCTTTTGTACTTTGTGCTGTCGGTGCATAAACAATTATGATGGAAATATTGGAAGGCTTTTTCTTTTAGTTTAAATACAAAAATTATTTCTATTTAACAGTATCCCAGAACACATTTCTTCAGGTCTTGGTCTAATCTTTCATTTTTCTACATTTATGATCCTGCGTTTGTCACTGATCAATTTGCCATTGTTTGGCTACCTTGCTCTACATATGCCTAAAATATTGACCTTTAAACCGCTCATTTTCTACTTTATATTTCCTAACTGGCCACATTGGTTTAATGATATGATATTCCAAGTCACAAGAATAATTTTCCTGTCATATTCACACACATACACACACACACAGACATATGCTCACACACATACATGTTCACACACACACTAACACGCTCACACAGACACACACTCACACACACACATGCATGCTCTCTCACATACACATACATGCTCACACACACGCGCTTAAGCAAAAGCATATTATATAGCAAAAATGAATCTTCATTTGTAGAGCAAAATTGACAAGAAATCCAACGTGTATGCCAAATAAAAAAGTGCCAATCCAAAAGACGTCAGCCCAGTATAATTTCCTAAAAGGTGAAAAGACTTGAGGTAATAGAAATGCAACTCTACAGGAGGATGCTAAGAATACTATGAACCGAAAATGTAAACAACGAGGAAGTTTCATAGAAAGTAAAAAAGATGTTTATGTTTAACATTAGGAAGAGACAGTTGTAATTTTTAAGAAACATAGTGAGGAAATATGACTTTGAAAGTTTGATACTCATAGAATAGACTGAAGACAAGAGGGACGTTGGTAAAACAACGTATAATCTACATGACGATCTTGCGTAAATGGTTAACAGAATAAAGTGTAGGAGAGATAAGAAAATGGCAAAATATACTAAGAGCTACAGAGGACAGGAAAGTATGGAGATCCATGGTCACCTATACCATGAAGGGATACGGCACATAGAAGAAAAATAGGGTTGGCACAAAACTAGCAATGTTCGCATCCATATCTATCTCTAACTATTCATCTATCTCGGTCAGTCCATATCTAGCTCAGTTTGTTAATACCTATCTATCTATAAGGTGGAAACGAGTTCTAACTGTTTAGGCATACTAGGATATATATATCGGGGAAAGAGGGCTTGGAAAATCTGATACTCAGAGGAAAGATTGAAGGCAGGAGGAACAAGAAAAATAACACATAACCTATTTATAGAGGTTGAGTAAATAGATTGAGCAACAAGGTTTAAGAGAAATAAGAAAAGAACAAATTTTATTAAGAACTACAAAGGGAAATGTGGAGAGACATGATCATCTATACCCTAATAGGACGCGACACATAAAGTAGAATTCATTGTTGTTTCTTTCTTTGATTTGATTAAGAATTCAAAATATGTAAACCTCGATTTTATGCAGAAGAGTAGCAAATTCAAGTACTAATGTTCGATGACGTGTCATATTTGGTAAAACTTTCCTGATGGTGTGAGAAGTATCGCATTTCTTTTGCATTTTAGTCAAACTCAGTTTACCAGGCAGACAAGAAACCATGATTGTTTATATATTTTGATGTGGTTTCTCATTAATACGAGGGTCATTCAATAAATAAGGTGAAGTTTTCGGTATAAGGACTTCTAATACACATAGAAGCTTACTTTTTTTATTTGTTTCCTTTACTTCTTTTTTTTAAAGGGATTTAGTTTGTTTTTTGTTTTTTTTGTTTGTTTTTTTTTGTTTTTTTTTTGCAGATTGAAAACAAAACTTTAAGAATTTTGGAGATTAACAAAGATGGCCGACCAAGAAGAATGCTGCAGGATTGAACAGAAATCAGTTATCAAGTTTTTGGTTGCTGAAGTGTGCAAACCAGTTGAAATTTATAGGAGAATATCAACTGTGTATGGTGTTACATCTTTCAGCCAAAAAATGTCTAGAAGTGGGCTAAATTGTTTAAAGAAGGACGGAGCAGTTTTGAGAATGAAGACAGGCCTGGGAGGCCTACGGAAGAGAGGTCTCTTAAGGTTATCGAATCAGTCAATGACCTCATTCAGTCTGACAGAAGGGTAACAGTGGATGACATTGCAAGGGCTTTGATTCTATCTGTTGGGACAGCACACAGAATTGTCCATGATGACCTTGCCAACTCGAAGGTCAGCTGCAAGACCTTACACAGCAGCCCAAACGGTGAGGACCATCAACGAACTGGGCTGGGAACTGCTCCCCCTAACAGCCCAGGCCTTGCCCTTTCAGACTTTCAACTGTTTGGTCCCTTGAAACCATTCACGAGAGGCACGAAGTTTGAAAGTGACGATGAAGTTAAAAGTGCTGTGAGCGATTGGCTGAGAAATCAGTCCAAAGATTTTTACACTGAGAGAATACGGAAGCTTGTGCACAGATGGGAAAAGTGTGTAACACTGCTGGGAGACTACGTTGAAAAATTAAAACAAAAGTAAGCTTCTATCTGTATTAGTAGTCTTTATACCGTAAAATTCACCTTATTTATTGAATGACCCTCGTATTTGGGATTATCTGATCTTCTTAATTTCAGTTTCTATGTCCTAATATCGACTGAAATGTTTTCATCAGCAGAGACTATTATCTCAAAGAGTAAGCACTTTTTTCCAGCAAGTCTTTGGCAATTCCATCCGGCTTATTAGCTACTAGCAGTATAGCCCGGCATTGCTCAGGTGTAATAAAAGCTTTAAAACTAATTCATGGTCCTGGAGCTCAGGCTTAGCCTAAAGAATATTTGTGTGAAATTTGGTAAGAATCGGATAAAAATTGTGGATTTGTATAAAGGACATACAGACAGATAAACAGACACACACACACAAACATCTTGCCTTTTATATATATATATTATCGATTTTCTGCACTATTGTAAGAACTGCAACCTTGAAACTTCTGAATATCGTTTCTTACGTCTTTGTCTATGAGTGTATCAAATTTGATTAAAATCGGAACACTCCTTCTATAACCCGATTTTTTCGATTATCGATTTACGTTATTTATGGGGGGGGGGGGGGGGTACCTCGACACAAAACCTAGCTAAGAACACTCGCAGACGATTATAGTACAACTGTGTAAGTTTTCAAGAAAAACTTGGTCATATAGGTCACGGACACACACACACACAAACACACACAGACAAAGTTCCATTTATAAATAAGTTTAGATTATTGTTCTTTTTGTGTGCCTTGTAAAATTCAGCCGCACAGAATTTGTTTTATATTCTCACCAATTATTATGCCGTGGTTCGTTGTACTTTTTGCCCAGCGAATATATTGACATATCTTGACATGGCGTGGAAAGTATTCTGTCGGGACAAAGAACGTGCAGCCTGACATTAAGAGGTCAATAGTTTTGGGACGTAAACCACAATTCATGCATAGGGTGGCGTTGGGGTCTGATATCATTTTTGATAAAGTTATGCTAATAGTTTCTAGTTGTTTAACTTTGATATTGTGCGGGTTTCTACAAACCCTTCTGTTAAAGATTTCAGGCGAATTGTTGGAAGCCAGTATCTGGTGAAACTTATATAAAAAGTATTGCTATTTATTCTTTGCAGATATTTTCTATGTTAGGGATTTAATTTTTCCAATCAGTCTCAATTTCTCCAGGCTTTATTATTAGTAGTAGTTTATCTTCACCCGTCAGACACTGACATGGGTCATTTAAGCAATCTTATAACTGTTACGTTCTTTATTGTTTATATATACAATACTTCATGAATATTAAATTAAATAAATTCTATAAAGTATTGAATTATTATAATTTCTGATTTATTTTTAATTTATTTGTTTAAACATTACTTTTTAATGGATACTTGTATTTGTGTAGCTAATCTGTTTTTTTTTTACAATTAAACAGTATAGTTATATATATTTACTGGCCTGAATAATCAAACGATCTTGTTAGGAAAGTACGTGTCCTCTTGCAGGATTCAAACTTTTGTCCTCTAAGAGAAACTGTCAATTGATCTGATGTCTTTGACCGCTCAACCACAAAGGAGTTAAAATTAGATAAAACCCGAAATAATGCCTCTAAACACACGTTTTCCTGATTTTCTTTAATATTTATATCTGCTCTGTTTTTGTATCCTAATGGAAACAAATGGAAACAAAGACAATTTATTTATGAAATCCGTAACGAAATGCATTACAAAATGAATTAACTCCGACATATTTATAATTTATTTGTTTAAACGGTATTTTTAATGTATACTCGTATTTGAGAAGATACTCTGTTTTTGTTTTGTAATTAAATAGTATATTTTATATATATTTACCGGTCTGAATAATCAAACGATCTTGTTAGGAAAGTATGTGTCCTCTTGCAGGATTATTTGTTTAAACATTATTTTTAATGGATACTGAGACACGTCAAATCAATTAACGGTTTCCTCTAGAGGAAGCAGGTTTGAATCCTGCCAAAGGGCGCATATTTTCCTGAAATGATTTCTCGATTACTCAGACCAGTAGATATAAGTATTCTTTAAAAATCATTTTTAAACAAGCACAATAAACATATGGCGGAGTTAATTCATTTCGTAACGGATTTAGTAAAATTTCCTAAATAAATAGTTTTATAAAAATTCTATTTTTTGTGCGACAACGTAAGAATCAATTGCATAGAGATGGTCAACTATTTTACCAGAGCTCTTCCCTATATAGATATTGGGACTTTTCAAATGAATTGTAAAAAAACAAAATTATATATATATATATATATATATATATATATATATATATATATATATATATATATATTAATTTAGATACTTTAATCCAAGCGAAAAAAGCAGGAAGGTAATTTCCAAAAACCCGATCCTAATTAATATTAAAAATTTTATTTTAATATTAAAAAATGATACAGGAAGAGAGCTCCATGTAATAAAATATTACAGAGCAAATATAAATTAAAAAAGGATTAATTCAATGATGTTGAATGACCATTTCGATATGAAGATCCCCACGGGGGATTACCCATCACCTCAGCAACGGTTTCTGAAAGGATTTTTCTGTTGGTGAGGTGATGTGTTATCCCCTGTGGGGATCTTCAATTAATCCTTTTATATATATATATATATATATATATATATATATATATATATATATATATATATAAGTATGGGTGGAATAATATTCCCCATCCAAAGAAACACTATTTTTAAAAAGTGCTCAATACAAAGTAGAGCTAATAATAATAATATTTATTAATAAATTATAACATTGATATGTTATAATATCACTACAAAAGTAGCTATTTTGTTTCGACACTTTTGTGTCTTATCAAGTGATGTGGTTATTTCAAAATGAATGGCTTTAAAAGGTTAAGAACAAGCAAGACCTCTTTCATCAGGGAGGCATTATTGTATGTACAATGTGGACCAATCAGAGTAAAGCAACTTTTACTTTGGAGAATATGTGGGAAGACTTAAAATTAATCTTGGTGGGCATTGGTATTAAAATTTTATAAAATTAAGATCAGCATTATTAATTAACTATTATATCTACTAAATTTTTATGTGTTCATGCATTGAAATATGATTATGTCTATCCTGACCCCATTCATATGAGGCCAGTGATTTTATGAATCCGCCGTGACTGTATCCAACATGTAGCAATTTAGTCTGCCTAAAAGTTAACAGACAAATTGACATCTCGATAAAGACTAAATTTTGAAATTTGTGTATGTATATATACATGGGTGTATTACTATGTATATGTTTTTTCTTACTAATGTTTGTGAATATTTTTCCATATGTGAATGTTTGTAGGTTTATTCATGTAAGCGTTCTTTTTCTCTCCCCCGTCTAATATATTAATAACTTTCTAAATCTACGAAATTGTTAAAATATATATATATATGTTTGTTTGTTTTTTTTTGTTTTTTTGTTTTTTTGTTTAGCAACAAAAATTTAACCCTGTATTTGAATTTTAATGGGTTTTTTAGGAAAATCACCCCTGTACTAATACTTTTGCACACTACCGGAGGACTCAATGTAACTAAAATTATTTACTTACATAGCCAATATATATATTCAGTCAGTTAAGTGCCATACGTGATACACGCTTGGGCGATCATGTCTCGAAAGAGACATGACTGAGTGGGCAGAAGATTATCCCGCAGTAGGTTGCCATTGCTTTCTGCAGTAGACTGGTTGCCGACCAAGGCTATAGAACCCAATCTGTCCTGCTATTTAACCCATAACTGGAAGGAAGAGACGGATTAATACTTTTCCCAAGGGTATTTGCGCATAAGTGAATACAATGGATTCAACTGGAATTCGAACTCGACTCCCCGTTTTCTCGTTCCGAGCCGATATCCACTGTACCATAACGCACATCCAATATATATATTACATATAAAAAATCAAATTTTACAAGATCGTATAGCCATTTCAGCGATTGAAACCGCTTTGTCGTATTATTATTACTTGAGTGATTCGGTAAAGACAACGGAAGTAGACGTCGCGAAAAGAAAAGGAAAAGGAGAAAGGAAAGGAATGGGAAGGAGATAGAAAAAAAGAGAAAAAAGGTTAAGGAAGGAGAGGAAGAGAAAGAAGTGTGTCAAAATGACAGACAGACGGAAATTCTGGCAAAGCGGATATATTGAAAAAAAAAGGTAAAATGTTATACAGAAAAGAAAGAAAAAGGCGAGCTAGGCCCGGCTTTGTCAGATTTTTTTCACATTTTTTCCGTTTCAAATCAAAACAGGGTCTGAATATTGTTACGATCAAAATAATGTACGTTAAAATTTACCTCAGGAATAAGAAGGAAGAAAACCGGAAACTAAACTATAATATAAGCAAATAATCTACCTAAAGAGAAGAAAAACAACTATTGTAAGGAGAATTAAAATTTAGATAAATGTTAATTAAATTAGAAATAAATTTAAGATGGTATCAACACTTAAATAATATTTCTATTATTATTAAAATAATATTTTTGATATAAATAAATTTTTAATTGGAGAAATAATAGAAATTATTTTATAATATATATAAAAAATTATATAAATATAATTAATCTCCAGTAATATTGCTGATAAGTGGGGAAACTCTTAACTAAAGTAAACTAGATTAATTAAAATTACTAGGAAATAAATTAAAATTAATTAAATTAATTTAAGATTATGACAGCATTATACTAAACCAAATGTGTTAATTTTCACTTTTAGCAAATTAAAAGATAAGGTTAATTAATCCTACAAAAAGTGATTTCTGGTTAGTCTCTAGGGTAATTATTAAAAGAATAACCGAGGAATTACGATCCGTTTTCCACCCCAATCTCTGGAAGGTCTCTTTTGATACCATTAATTGGTTCACCAAGATTAAAGAAAAAACTAAAACTTCTTTCCCTAAATTTTTATTGTAGATTTTCTATTCTTCTATCTCCAAGACCCTCCTAAATTGTTGTTTTAACTTTGCTAAAACTCATGTAGAGATCACTCATAGGGAAATTAAAATTAGTTTAGCAGCTAGAAAATCGATTTTACCTTTGACAATTCCACCTAAACCAAAAGTCCCTGCGATAGCTTTGATGTCCCTATATGGGCATATGATTCAGCCTAAGTTGCTGATCAGGTAAGTATTTATATATTAGACACCTTTAGTAGAATTGTAGACCCTTAACAAATTTGCTAATACCATAATGACAGCCTTATGTTCATCCCTAATAGGAATGGGCCCTTAACCAATAAAATCGATAAGGAAATTATCGGAGGCCGTTACATTTCTTGGCTTTAATACGTAAGTTTCTTCTAATCTATAAGTAATCAATTATTTGGACATCACCCTAAATCTTAATGACGGTTCCTACTAACCTTACCTCAAAGGATACCCCTAGCGATATTAATGTTAATTCTAACTACCCTAACATTATAAAGCAAAAATATCCAAAATCGTTAACATTAGAATTTACTGATTCTCTTCAAAGCTCAAAATTTTCAATGAAAATAAAAAATTATATAATAAAGTCTTCCAGGAAAGCGGCTTCAAGAATGGATTGGTATATGTAAAACCAGTTTTTAATTCTGAGCTAACTAGTGCGAGAAATAAACGTGGAAAATGGAAAGTAATATAATTGAACGCTCTCCATTCTGTAGACTAAATGACATCAATATAGGGAAATATTTTCCGAAAATGGTAAGTAAGCATTTCCATACCAATAATCTCTTCCACAAAATCTTTAGTAGAAATATTATTAAAATTAGTTATTTCTGCACACACAATATATTTAAAATTATCTATTGCTTTAATACGCGTGACACGTGTATTAAAGCACATATACACATATATTAACAATCAGCATTTGTTGCTGAGGTGATGTGTTATCCCCTTTGGGGATTCCATGTCGAAATGTGCATTCAACATCTTTGAAAAAATTTAATTTAATTTATATTTGCTCTGTATTTTTTATTACATGGAGCTCTCCTCCTGTATCATTTTTTAATATTAAAATTTAATATTTAATATTAATTAGGATCGGGTTTTGGAATTTACCTTCCTGCTTTTTCCGCTTGGATTAAAGTATTTAAATATATATCGGATTAAAGTATTTAAATATATATACACGTAACAATATATATATATATATATATATATATATATATATATATATATATATATATATATTGTTACGTGTTGGAAGTTGGAAGTTGTAACAAAAGAAAAGAAAATTATTTACCAAAACACAACTAAATCACAAACAAATATTTAATTTACTAAAAACACAAAATAAAAATTTATAAAAATATACAATTGTAGCATTCAAAACAGACAACGGTTTACTGGCGAAATGTTACGAAGGAGAAGAAAAGGTGTGGGAATCAAGTATCTTTACCACATTAGGGCTAGCGAAGTAATCTGACTGCTATTACTGGAAAGCCACAAATATAATTATATTGAGATGAATTTTTAGTTTTATCAATGAAAATATTCAAAACTTCTATTTAACAGGTTAGTTCCAGGAGGTTCTCTTTTTTGGGTCTTTTCATAGAGATTCTTTCGGCTGGATATAATCATCCACGAATCAAAGCCGAAGTTGATAATACCAGAATTTCCTTTTTAACAACTGACAACCCTCTTCAAAAAATCTATTTTATAGGGGCTAGCACCTAATTAGCATATTTCTCAAATCATCTAGATTTTTCTCGAATATACTGGAATGATTTAGAATCTTCCAAACGTTCTATTTCTAATTTCTTTATTTTACAACTACTTCATGAATGAAAACTTTTTTGTATTAACAAGTAGGTCTCAGAAGAATCCCGTACTATAAATTTTAACATTTTGTTGACTTTATTAGTATTTTTTATATAAAAATGCACCCTCGTAACAATATATATATATATATATATATATATTGTCATCCGCAGACAGATCTGTTTCGCCGTATCACAGCTCATCAGTACGGTTAGACTCCGATGGCTTTTTTTACCCAAGATTGAAACCCGAGAGAAATGGTGTCAGTCAGCGACTCTCCCCCTGGGCTATGGGCGTTCGGTGGAAGTAGGAAGACTTTTTAGCGCATATCATTATACGCGCCCAATAGCTAGAGCGCTCTAATTCATTTCATTGAATGAGCTATGCGTACATACCAGAGTAGCTGCTGTTTATCAAAGTCTACTATTTTTCCAGAGTGCTCAATCAGAGTGTGAGAGCGTAAATATATATATATATATAACGAATTTTTTCGTCGAATGCGAATGGAATCCAACGATGAGTATAAAATTTAAGAGGAAAGAAGAGGATTGAGTGATTGTTTTGATGTTTACATCTTATCAACTCTTTGTGCGTTATTCAAAGCAGGAACATGTTTTGTAAGAATAATTAATTTTTTGTGATGCATTAACGATTTTTAGAGCAGTAATGATTTTCCCATGTACAAATCCAACTATTCAATCCATATTGAGAAGGTAGAGATGTGTTCATATCTTTCCCACCGGCATTTGCATCTAAGTGGATGTAACGGACCCGGCTAGAGTTCGAACCCGGCTGTCCGATTCCTCGTTCCGTTCATTACTCAATTCATTACGAAGAAGCGAAAGAAGGAGAAAAGGAGAAAATAAAGTAAATGACAACGAAGAGGAAGAGAAACAAGAAGCGTTAAATGGCGTAGAGTGAAAGAAAGAAAGAAAAGAAAGAAAGAAAGAAGGGCGAAAGGCAAGATAATGAGGCCAATAGAAAAAGTAACAAGAACGAAAACAACATGTTGCATATAGAAGAAGAAGAAGTAGAACAGCAAACACAAGAAAGGGGAGAAGGAAGAGGAATAGGAGAGTAGAGTAGAAGAAAAATAAGATCTGAAGAAAAATAAAGCAGAAGAAAGAAAAAAAAAGAGGAGGAGAAAAGTACCTCTTTATAAATGGGTCAGCATCAATTCCTCCTATTTTCCGGTTTTTCGCTTTGCGGCGGGGCCTCCAGGCCTGCATCCAAGAAGAATGAATGCAACTCTTGCAAAAAGAGACAGAAATGCCCGCGGACCTGATGTGTAAGTGTGTGGAAAGAGTTGAAGGGGAAGGGTAGCAGAGAATTAATAGGGATGCTGGAGGGATAGACAGTCGAGAGGAAGTAAGGTGTGGGTTTCCTGCTAGGGCAGGATTGAACCTCGAACGATGAGATTCAATTAGAAAGGAACCTGTAGAAAACGATGTTCAGTGTTTATTGTTTGCAACTGACCCCGGGGGCTGCCCTCGGAATACAACACAAGGCTAGATTGGAGCGCGCCATTGTTCACCGGAGGCTGGCTTCAGAGGCGGGAACCGTTACTAGTCATGGAAGGGAAGGAAAGGAAAGGAGAGAGTTCAAAAAAGAGCCTGCGGTAAAAAAAAATCTTTCCCACTTACATTGGCTTTTCTATTTATTTCTTTTTTTTTTTAAGTTTTTTCCTGTTGTAGTTTTCTTTCCTTTTTTATTCTATTTTCTTCATCTGAAAAATGTTACCTGCCTTCTTTTATGATTCAAAATATTTCCATTTTTTTTAATTCTCTCATTTTTTTTTTTACTTTTACTGTTCCCATCATCATCATTATCTTCTTTTTCTTTCTTTAATATACTCTCTATTTTTTGTTTTTATGTTTTGTTTCTTTTTTTTTTCATTCTAGTTCTTTTTTATCTTTTATTCTCTTCTTCATTCTCTTTATTTTTTGTTCACGTTTCTTCTTATTTTCTTTTTTTTTCACCTTTTTTTATTCTTGTTGTTTTTACCTACTTCTTTCACTTTCATTCTCAATTTGCTTCATTTTATATCTCTCAATTATTTTATATTTCACTTCTTCATTGCATCTTTTTTTTTCGCTTCCACTTTTAATAAGATTTATTACGTCAACATTTTTTCTTATTTTTATCACTATTTTTCTTTTCCTTTTTCTTTCTTTTACATATTTTTCTTTGCTTTTTCTCTTCTTGTTTTTCTTTCTTCTTTTTTCTTTTTCTTGTTTGTGACGTTTTCTTTCTTTTCCTTCCTACTTTTTCCTTCATTCGTAATTCTTTTTACCTTTTCTTCATTATCTTTATTTTAGTTTTTTTAATTTTTCTTTTTCTTTTCTTCTTTTTTCCTGTTCCTCTTTAATGTTTCTTAGTTTTTTTTAATTTTCTTTTCTTTTTCTTTCTAATTTTCTTCTTTTTCTCTATTTTCTTTTAACCATTTAAATTTACTTCCCTTTTTCCTCCATTCTTTTCATCTTATTCACTTGGAAATCCATGATGTTTCAATTACTTTAGGCAATTTCATTTTATCTTCACTCTTACTATCCCCTTTTAACTTTTTATATCTTTCTTTTTTCTTTTTCTTTTTTTTCTCTTTGTGACTTTCTTTTTCTTTTTCTTTTTACTTTTCCTTCTTTTTCTCCACTTTTCGTTGCATTTCTTTTGTATAATTCCTTACGTTCTCTAGTCTTTTTTCTGAATAGGTTTATTCTCTTTCTGCTTTTTTCTCTGCCTCTTTTTCTATCTTATTCCTTCTTTTCTCAATGTTTTTCAACGATCATTATGGCCAACATCTTCTCAGTTCATTTTTATCTTTCTCTCCTTTGTCGATAATTTCCAAGTTTCTACGCGGCTACACTGTACAATCGACTGCGTCTAATGAGAGAAATTCCACTTTTTCTTTTCGATTCTGGCAATATATCTACACTAAAATCCTGGTTGCTCTCAGCGATGTCCTAACTTCCTGACTCTCCTCGTCCCCTTCATTACATTCACCTTCATCTAGCCACTGGCCAACAGCATCAACTTCTACCACTAAGCTTCCGGACGTGGAGCATGCAAAGAGTAAAAGTACAAGACAACCAGAAAATAGAAAGTAAAAAACACGTGACAAAAAGAAAGGTCATTTCAGTCATCTGGCTTTGTGGTTTATGATAAAAGAAGCATTGGTCAGCCTGCCCAAAGCTCGTTAACCATCAGAACAACTGGCCAGTGTTCATAATGTGAAAATGTGCACAAAAGAAAATATTCAACAAGAAAAAAAGCACCAAGATGTCTGACTCATTGGTCAGAGGAAAGGACAACTGAAACATCCAATTCCTAATTTTGTAGACAAGATCAGGGAGAATTGTTAATAAATTTCAATACTTCTATATTATTATGTTGACAATTTTCATCATATTTCGATTTCTGCTATGGTCGCACAACCTACCAAGTCTGCGGGAAAACCTGTGTTTTTATGGCTCCATTTCATGTTTTTTCTATCTCCCCTAACATCCCTAGCGCTACATAGACAACATTCTCTTTAGTGTGTGGGCTGTACTTAACAAGAGAATTTTTGTATATCTCTTAAGCTGGGGTTTCCAAGGATTATTATTATTATTATTATTATTATTATTATTATTATTCCCTTCTTCTTTCCTTTTCTTCTTTTCCTTCTCTCATTCCTTTTCTACTTTTTTATTCTTCTCCTCTTCCCCCTCTATTTCTTTTCTTCCCCCTCATTCTTGTTTTCTTGCTCATCTCTTCTTCTTCTTCTTTTCTTCTCCTCCCACTCTTTCTCATTCTTCTTCTCCTCTTTCTACCCCTTATTCTTCTTCTTCAACCCTTTCTCCTCTTCTTCTTCTTCTTCTGTGACATTTATTATGTCTTGTTGAAAACAACTAAGCTTTAAAAATATCTAAAATGTAAAAAAACAAGTTGCGTAATTATCAATAAAATATAATGAATTCAAAGAATTCAAATTCAGAGAATTGAATTTGAATAAAAGAAATGCAAAAGATCCAGAAATAATGCAAAAGAAAGGAAGTTGTGGTGAACCTTGAACAAACATGGCATATATTTAGAGAGAGAGAAAAAAAGATTGACTTCGTTTTGTCTCAGCTCTGTTTTCTTCAAACCGAGTGATTCTTCAATGGCGCTGATGATATTCTTTGCGAAATATCTGGCAAAATGACAGGACAAGAAGTCGATTCACATCTTTGCCACATAAGATTTCATTTATACAATCACGGAAATCGATTTCGGAAGGGTGAAACATTTGAGATGTCCGGATATTCAGGAAGAAGAGACAAAGTAGAACTCCAAAGACGAATTCTCCTTATAATCTGGCAATAATTCTAAGTAGAAGCTTATGAAGCGATAATTAAACTCAGTCTGTTTTAATGATGAAAAGGTATATTGTGATCGATATTTATTGTGATCGATGCTGATAAGAATAACGGGATAAGCTTAATTTATCACCACACTCCTAACATTCTTTGCTCAAATTTATTCATTCATATGATCAGATTCGAGACACTAACTTGCTCTACGGCTACCTTACTGTATTTGAATACTGATTATATTTTTTAGAATTAAAAAAAGGTGATGTTCAAAAATTTGTGCGTAAATAATAAATATTAATTGAAATGAAAAATGGAGTCATGATTAAAGTAAACAGTCTTGTCAGGTTTCTAATACCATTGTAAAATTTGGGTTCTCAGGCTGTATAAGTAACTTCTTCTGCAAATAATGCGAGTCTATTTCTTTGTTTCTTCCTAGGCGGGGAGCAACCAAGATTCCTAACCGGTCGAGTTTCGAGTTATACTGACGACGTTCCATCAACCCGTATGAGTTTCATTCCTTTCAGCAATAATTAGCAGCCAATTAAAAAGAAAAGATGCAAAGGATGAAAGACAACACAATTACAGAAGGGAAATAAAAAGACAAAGAGCTCGGGAAAGAAGAACGAAGAAAAATGTATTCGATAAAAATGAGCACGGCGAGATGAAAAGTCAAATGGAAGATGGCCGCGGGTAAATTGGAAAACGAATAAAATGAAAACTGAAAAAGAAAGAAAGAAAGAAAGAAAGAAAGAAAGAAAGAAAGAAACAATATAATTAAAGATGAGAGAAAATTAAAAATCATGTAAAGGGAAAATCGAACATGCTGGAATAAATATTAGCTTCTCTTATCAAAGTCAGAACGGAAGACAGACAGAAATTGATCGGAAGAAAACAAAAGAAAAGCTGGCTTATATCGAATGATTGACACAACATCATCTTTGGTTTCTATTCGTTTCCCTCTCATTTTCGTTCCGGTAATCTGAAGATTCTTTTGTTCTATTTCAAGATGTCATTCTTGTTGTTTGTTTTTAGCATTCTTTTTACTGTTCGTTTATTCTCACTCTCTTTAATTTAACTCTGTTTCCTACACATGAGTCGGTGTTGTTCGTGTGTGTAGCCAGAAGGGGTTGACTAATTATTACGGCGTCCGTACCGAACCACGCTGACTTGTTGGCTGAGCTGCACACGAACGACAGCTAATGACGCCATCTTGCTTCCGGCTTATTAGCGCGAATTTTCACTGCTTTTCAACGAACGCCTTCTTGGCTTTCTTTTTGTTCAGTTTTTTTTTTTGTTTCATTGTTGTGACTGTTGTTTTACTATTTAAAATATTTTTGTTTTGTTTCATTTCTTCAAATTCCTTTTTACATTTTTCTTACAAATGTTTTTATCTGTTTTTGATTTTAGCTTTCCCTTCGAAATTCTTTTACCTCCTTTTTATTCTGTTTTTTCTTCTGGCTCTCGCTTTGTTTATGTTCTACCAAATTCTCTCTCCCTCCCGCCCTCTGTCTCTCTCTCTCTTTCTCTCTCTCTCTCTCTCTCTCTCTCTCTCTCTCTATATATATATATATATATATATATATATATATATATGGGGGGGGGTAAAGAAAAGAAAAATATAAATATATATATATTTATGATATATAAAAAGAAAACAAAAATGATAGAAAGAAAATTATACATATATATGTATATATATAGATAGTTACGTGAATTAATTAATATGCATATGCATAATATTTTTATTCATATCTTAATAAAATAGTGCTAATGTATGAACAGAGCTATTTTATATATATTAATAAATATACGTATTGTCCTACGTCGATAAGAAGTAGGACAATATATATATATAAAGAAAAGAAAAATGATTTTAAAAAAAAAATATATATATATAGTTTTCGTTCTACCGTTTTCCTTTTCTTTTTTTCGCTCTTTTTCTTTTCCTTTTTCTTTCGGTACTTTTTCTTTTTCCAACTCTTTTACTTTTTTCTGTTCATTTTTTCGTTCTTTATTCTCTTCCATTTGTCTATTTTTTTATTTCTTCTTTCGTAAAGTTCTCCTCCTCTGCATCCTCTTTCTTTTTCTTTCTGTTCTTTTTTTCTCGTCTATTCTTTATTTATTTGTTTTCGTTTTTTCTTCCTTTTTTGTCATTTTTTCTTTCTTTTTCTTTTTTTTTCTATTCATTTTTCTCACATTTCTTCCATCTTTTCTTTTCCTCCTTTTTGCTCTCCCTAATTTCCTTTTTCATTGTTTTATCTCTTTTACTTTCTTCTTTTCTGTTTTATATTTCCCTTTTTTCTTTTCTTTTTTCTTTTTTGTTTTTATTGCCTTTCCTTTTTTCTTTTCAATTCTTTTGCTTCCTTTGCCTTCGTTTTTCTTTCTCATCTTCTCCTTTTTGTTCTCCTAGTTTTTTTCTTTTCTTTGTTCTTTTTTTACCGTTTCTACCATTTCTTTTTCTTTTTCTTTCCTCTCTTCTTTTACGTATCTCTTCCTTTTTCCTGTTCTTATCATTTTTACTTTTTTCAAAATTCTCTTTTCATTTCTCTCTATTAATGACTTGAATTACATCAGTCTCTTTCTTTCATTCTTTATACTAACCTTTTTTTTCCCCTTTTTCGACAATCTGTTACTGAGCAAGATCCCTCGAAGACAAACTGTGGAAGCAAACTTTGTGAAAAAATTCAAATAAAAATAAAAATAAAGACTTTCCCTGCTAGCAACAAAATTGCTGAGCTCAAATTGTTGGCTCAGTCCTTGTGTGTATGTAAGTGTCTATATTGATAGACACACACACAGAGGCACGCACAGGTATATATATATATATATATATATATATATATATATATATATATATATTAATTCAGATACTTCAATCCAAGGGAAAAAAGCAGGAAGGTAAATTCCAAAAAAACCGATCCTAATTAATATTAAAAATTTATTTTAATATTAAAAAATGATACAGGAAGAGAGCTCCATGTAATAAAATATTACAGAGCAAATATATATTAAAAAAGGATTAATTCAAAGATGTTGAATGGCCATTTCGATATGAAGATCCCCACGGGGGACGACACATCACCTCAGCAACAGAAAAAACCTTTCAGAAACTGGAGAAAAATTAGTCTACTTTTCCTTTTTAAATAGATTGCAAAGAAATTAAAAAATAAATAATAAAATAAAATAAAAATAAAAATAAAGGGAAAGAAAAAGAAAAAGAAAACGAAAAAGAAAAAGAAAAAGATAGAATAAAATCAAATAAATAAGAAAAGAAAAAAAATTGACATCGTCTGGGTTCACAAAAAAAAGGGAGAATGTAACTAAAAATTAAAAATTAAAAATTAACAGACAGCCGTGTTAAATCGACGTAAGTTTAAGCAACACGGAAAAAAGGTGGTAAGAGAGATAAAAGAAGGAAGGGAGGGAAAAAGAAAGAAACTAAAGAAAAAAATTTTTTTAAATATAACAGACGCTGGACAAATTCAAAAACCTAATTTCCCCAAAACGTTGAAGTATTAGAAAAAGGCCTTTACTTAAAAAGGCATAATTATTAATAAAAGGGAATAAAAAGATATAGGATTTAAAATAAAATTATTTTTTAAAAAATTAGGTCATTTGAAATTAAACTAAATAAAGACAACACTAGGTAAAAAATAAAAAATAAAAATTAATTACAATTATACATACCTATAGAAGTACAGACATACATACATATATATACACACAATTCTACGAATAAGAATACATATATACATACACATACACACACATACATTCAATTTATTACACACTTATATACATATACATGCGCATACACACATATATATGTGTGTACACACCTATATACAAAACATTCATATACACATAATATACATGTGTACACATACATGCACACATATACACACACACACACACGCACACACACACACACACACACATATATATATATATATATATATATATATATATATATATACATATTCCATATGCACTCACACACATACATATTAATGAATATTATGAAAAGGAGCATTTAAATAGCTAAAAAGTTTTTTTCAAAATTACATATAGCCCACATACATAAATACATATATACATATATATACATATATATACAAATATGCACATCCACACACAAACATACACATATACATAAAAAAAAAAAATTAAAATTAAAATTAAAAAATTTTTTTTTAAATATTAAAAAAAATTATAGAAAAATTTAGAATTTAAAAATTAAAAATTAGAAGTTAAATTTTAAAATCCGCCCTATCGCGGCACTTGTTTATAAATTCCCTCCTAAAGTTCAAAAGTAAGTCCTGATGAGGATACTTCAAAATCAGAATCTTCTCCAATAAACACAGACGACACCTATCACGAAAACTTTTAGGAGTACAAGCTGAGCCTATTAATTTCCAGCTGATTATAGGGTCCTGCCCTTCCTCCTTCATTTCCCAGAACCTACGTGATAGTGCCGTCTGGAATCTCTGTTTGGGGTTCGAAAACGAGTACCTGTGATTATAAAGCCTCTGTTTGAAAGAGCCCGCGGACATGCCAATATAGGTCCGGTAATTGTCCTTGTTATTAGATGGAGAAATGCGGGCTTCATAAATTACATGGGTGGATTTACATTTGCCTTGCACCGGGCAGGCATCCACCGAATAACAATTGCATTTGTCGACAATTCCGGATTTAGCTTCCGTATTATTTAGGTTCATTAAAATTTGTTTATTGTGGGAATTAATTATATTATCTATATTTGAGGTGCAAGAATAACTAATTTTTAGGGTGAATCTATTAAAAATTTTATTTAAGGGATTGTTATTATTATTAAAATGTTTATCGATTAATCTGAGAAAATACTTACCAATATTTATATTAGTTAGCTTACAATAAGGAGGGTTAAACCAAATTATCTTCCTTTTTCTACATTTTCGGGTGTTTTTAGTTTTTGATGATTCTGGGTTTATAGCAGGCTTATCATACGTTAACTTATTAACAAAACCGCTTTTCTGTCTGTTAATTTTTAGTTACATTCTCCCTTTTTTTTTTTTGTGAACCTAGACGATGTCATTTTTTTTCTTTTCTTATTTATTTGATTTTATTCTATCTTTTTCTTTTTCTTTTTCGTTTTCTTTTTCTTTTTCTTTCCCTTTATTTTTATTTTTATTTTATTTTATTATTTATTTTTTAATTTCTTTGCAATCTATTTAAAAAGGAAAAGTAGACTAATTTTTCTCCAGTTTCTGAAAGGTTTTTTCTGTTGCTGAGGTGATGTGTCGTCCCCCGAGGGGATCTTCATATCGAAATGGCCATTCAACATCTTTGAATTAATCCTTTTTTAATATATATATATATATATATATATATATATATATATGTAAAAAAAATTTAATATTTATATTAAAATATATATATATATATATATATATATATATATATATATATCACACAAAACATATCAAATTACACTAAGCTTCATATAAATACGAAAAAATGGGAAACAACAGCAGAAAAAAACACTGACGAGAAAAGACGTTACAAAACTTCGAATTCGAAATGATACTTAAATTCTACTGCTCAGCAGTGATAAACTTCTCCACATTAATTCTATTAACGCTCTATTCTTATGTTGATATCGAGTACTATATGACAAAAAAACCTGCTTGCCTATAATATCTTTGTACCAGTTAACTAATGGAACAAACAGTAATTTTGGCACTAAGAATCATTACAACTTAACATCTTCTCTCTCCCCTCTATCTCTCTCTCTTTCTCTCTCTCTCCTCTCTCTCTCTCTCTCTCTCTCTCTCTCTCTCTCTCTCTTTCACTCTCTTTAAACCGTTGTAATAACAAATCACAATATTAAGCTCTACTCTGTATCGAGCTCTCTTTATAAAAGTAAATGCTTAAACAGTGGGTTTAATCTACGTGTTCTTCCACTTCTGGTAATATATATATATATATATATATATATATATATATATATATATATATATAATGATAATTTATGAAATTATTATGAAATGAGCTAATTTAGCTTATTGAAATGAATTATAATTCATAACCAATTTAAATGACGTGTTGAGTTTTCCTTTATATATATAAAGGAAAACTCAACACGTCATTTAAATTGGTTATGAATTATAATTCATTTCAATAAGCTAAATTAGCTCATTTCATAATAATTTCATAAATTATCATTCATTGCATAAGCTAAATTAGCTCATTTCATCAGACCACACAATATTGTGTGGTCTGATAAAATGAGCTCACTTAGCTTATTGAAATGAATTATAATTTATAACCAATTTAAATGACGTGTTGAGTTTTCCTTTATAAATATCATATTGCTCTGGATAACATCCATTGAGCTCTCTATATAGATATAACACTTACTATTTTATATTAAGTTGATCTTGTTGGATTATCCTCACCTTTTACGCACTGGACACACACACACACACACACACACACTCATATATATATATATATATATATATATATATATATATATATATATTTCATTGAATACGACCAACAAGCAAACCAACTATTTATTCGAATGCCTACATTTCTCCATTATCTCGTTCTTTTTTGTTTAATAATTAACTTTGGTTTTTAAAAGTAATTCGTGATATTTTTCTTCAAACATAGTTTTCAGGTTCTTCTATTGCAATTGTCGAGTGCTCTTTTTATATGATTTCCTATTTAATTTAGACGGTGAGGTTATTTACTTTGTTGCTTCATATGTATTTTGATAATGTTCTGTTTATTTTTTCTTTGTTTTTTTTTTTGTATCTTTCTATTTTGATTGATGTTTTGTGAATGTTGAATATTTTTTTAATGTTGTTTTTCTGGCTCTTGCGTAAATTTGCCCAAACACAAAATATCAAAAATTTTCAACAAAATTGTCAAAATCAGTTAGAACTGCATGGACAGCATAAAGATAATAATAACCAAACACACTAAGAAAATACCCAACAAAACCTTAAGAACAACAACAACAACCAGCAAAACAACACCAATAAATGCAACTGACGAAACAAAACAACTGCCCACTTAGCAATAAATACCTAAGCAACGCAATAATATATAAAGCTACAGTAACAAGTAAGAACACAGACGAAAAATTTACATAGGATTAACAACTTGAATGAAAGAAACAAAACATTATTAAATTTTAATATTATCTGCTCCTCAGAACTCTATTTTTTAGCAAATTCTTCTCCAAATATAATTCTGCTTACTTTCTATAATTTTCATTTTTATATCTCTCAAAATGATCAGGCATACTTCCCCTTAAAGAAATTCAAAATTTCATATAATAAATGATCTTAGACTCCCTATATATATTCGTAGTTCTTAGAAGATGATGATGTTAGTGATGATCACCATCATCGATTCCATGACCGGGTGTGCTTAAACATCGCTGCGCAGTTGTCTAGTTCTTTCCGCTTACCTGGGTTGAAAGCCGAAGAGGGAAGGACGCCGAACAAGACGTTGACTTCAGTCTTGGGAGACCTTTCCCCCACCACACACACACACACCCTAACAGCCAATTATCAAGCTCTATTGCACTAGATGGCCTTTGACCTGAAAAGATAGTTCTTGTTTGAATTCTGTTCGGTGTCCAGTCACTCTCCTCATCAGAGAAGCCTGTTAAGAGAAACGCTTTTTTTATATGGAGTGTTGTTCAACAAAATCTTAAATGCATAACTAGGGCAATTTTTATATGGTGTGTTGATCAATAAAATCTTAGCTACATAGATATGTTAATTTTTATATGGAGTGTTGGTCAACAAAATCTTAAATACATAGCTAGGGCAATTTTTATATGGTGTGTTGATCAATAAAATCTTAGATACGTTAATTTTTATATGGTATGTTAATCAATAAAATTATAGATACATAGATAGGGTAATTTTTTATATGGTGTGTTGGTCAACCAAATCTTAGATACATACATATGTTAATTTTTGTATTGAGTGCTGATTAACAAAATCTTAAATACATAGCTAGGACAATCTTTATATGGTGTGTTGATCGATAAAATCTTAGATACATAGATACATTAATTTTTATATAGTTTGTTGGCCAATAAAATCTTAAATACATAGATAAGGCAATTTTTATATGGTGTGTTGGCTAATGAAATCTTAGATACATAGAGCAATTTTCTAAAGATGTAATAGATTTCTGTTAACCTACCAGATTTTTTATCACTTTAAACGTTACTTTTAGTGTATACCTGTATTTGAATAGACTCTCTACTTATTTATTAAACAGTAATTATTTGTTTTCATCTACCGACCTGAATGTTCGAAAAATCTTATTAAACAAATGTATATTGCTAAGTACACTGTCTCTCAGTCGGTCAGTGCGTTCTTGATCTAATGAGAGTTTCCCTCTAAACAAGGAAGGTGCAGGTTCGCATCTTGCCGGAGACCGCATATTTTACTTTAATAAGATTTCCCGACCATTTCTAGATAGATAGATAGATAGATAGATAGATAGATAGATAGATAGATAGATAGATAGATAGATAGATATGAAAACACTGAGATAGATAGTCGTTAGAAATCGATTTATATAAGGAAGACAACCAAAATCGATCGAAACATTTAAAAACTAATTATTAAATAGATGTGGAAATGCGTTGTGGTGCAGTGGATATCGGCTCGGAACCAGAAATCGGAGAGCCGAGTTCGAATTCCAGTTGAATACGTTGCATTCACATACGCGCAAATATCCTTAGGAAAAAGTATTAATCCGTCTCTTTCCTCCAGTTACGGGTTAAATTAAAAGACAGGTTGGGTTCTATAGCCTTGCCGGCAACCAGTCTAACGCAAAAAGTAATGACAACTTACTGCGGGAAAATTCTTAGCCAGTCAGTCATGTCTCTTTCGAGACATGATTGTCCAAGCGTGTAACACGTATGGCACTTAACTGACTGAATGTTAAATAAAAAGATGAGTAGACTGAGATAGATAGATAGATAGATAGATAGATAGATAGATAGATAGATAGATAGATATGAAGTGAATGAGATAAATAGCTAGCTAGTAAGATAGATAGATAGATAGATAGATAGATAGATAGATAGATACATACATACATACATACATACATACATACATACATATGAATAAATTGTGATAGATAGATAGATAGGATAGATAGATAGATATGGATAGACTGAGATAGATAGATAGATAGATAGATAGATAGATAGATAGATAGATAGATAGATAGGATAGACTGAGATAGATAGATAGATAGATAGATAGATAGATAGATAGATAGATAGATAGATAGATAGATAGATAGATAGAAATCGACACAAATATGCAAGACAACGTAAATCGATTGGAAGATCTAAGTACTAAGAAGCAGATTGCAGATTTTCATTCTTTGCAAATTGCGATTTTATTGCTAAAATTTCTGAACTTTCCTTCTTTGGGATGTTGTTTCTCATCGTCGACGTAATGTGTATGAAACGAAAAGAACCAGATACACAAGAACACTTCCTTTTCTTAATACTATTATTTATACAATTGTATGTTAATATATGTGTTTATGTGTGAGTGTATAATGAAAGAGTTGTCATTGTGTGCATGACAATATGGACTTGATTTGTAAACTTTGTAGCAAAGATCAGCAGTTAACCAACGTCTGCTAATATTGTTTATCTTATAAAAAAACGGGGGATATAATTATCATTCAGATGAGCAACTAGCGACCAGAGCAAATCTGAAATGACAGGTTTATAAGTGTAAGATGAGGAGCGGGATTGAAAGGGTGGCGGCGGTGAGTACTTGCATGTTTAGGTGAGTGGTAGAGAGGGAATGATCAGGGCGAAGGAATCGAGGCAGGTCGGCACAACAAGACACGAGTTTTAAATAAATCTTATTCCAGCTTCATCCGTTCGTTTGCACACGGGGACGGAAGCCCTTCGGGGTCATACGTGTAGAACTACCTATGCTTATTTTCCCCCCAGGGAATGTGTCTTCAGGGAATGAAGCATCCCTCGGGGGACAGCCATGATGAATCACTCCCCTACCTCATTACGACAGCAAAGCCACCACCACCATCACCACCTAAGGCAGCAAGAAGATTTGCTTACGGCAAATGTCTGAGACAAAATATGACGAAACAACGGGAAAAAAGTAGGAGATAAAGTTTGAAAGTAAGAGAGAGAAGGAGTAGGCGCTGTGTGTGTGTGTGTGTGTGTGTGTGTGTGTGTGTGTGTGTGTGTGTGTGTGTGTGTGTATTTAGATATGAGCATGGGTTTTTTGCCCAGGTAAAAAAAAGCTTATATTCGTATATGTCAATGTAGATACACACACGCATGTGCGTGTGTGTGTGTGTGTGTGTGTGTGTGTGTGTGTGTGTGTGTGTGTGTGTGTGTGTGTGTGTGTGCCATTGAACAAGACTGACAACGTACTTTTTTTTTAGTTATTTATTATACGAAAAAGTTATGGATCTGCCAAGTAGCCAGAATATGAAAAATTGGATTCTTTATAGCAAACGACGGAATCTGTCTTGGAGGAGCAGAACCGTGGAGAATGACCACATCTCTGAAGAAACAGCTAGATAAGTGTTACGCAAGAAAATTCAGGATGGCACATTATGTGTACTGAAAAAGTCACACACCAAATGCTAAGCAATACAACGAGCTATCAAATTAATGTCAAGGGTGAAGCAAATAAGGATGTATCTGGCTGGACACTGTACCCGTACGGTGGCGAAATTGCTGTCAAATGTGTTACTCTGGTTAGTAAAATAGAGAAGAACAAGAAAAAGAAGGAAGACTCGCGTTCGTTCATACACTGCTACAAGACTCAGGGTTAGAGACGACACAAGAGCTGAAAACCATCATGGTAGACCATGCTGAATGGAAGAACCCTGTGGATGCTTCGGGGCATCACTGTGAACGACCTAGTCTACTCATCTAATCGCCAGTCGATTATGTCTTTCTTGCATACGTTTAAATGTTTTCTTTTGGAGACAATGAATGTAAAATTCTAGAAAAGTTTGTCGTTTTCGAAAGCTTTCAGCTAAACCGGTAACCATTTTTAACCGACTCTAAATAACCAACGAACGCGGCCACAATGTAATTTAAAAATTAAGAATATATCTATTTTCAACAATTTTTCTACCATATACAATACTACTTCACTTGCATTTATTATATATTTATTTATTTATGAAGTAGAAGGAAAAACTTTGAAAATAGTTAACAATTTAGCCGAAAGCGATTGAAACGAGCAAACCTTGGACAGCATTTTACATTAAAGACAAGAAAAGAAAACTCTTGTACGGAAGCAAGAAAAATAATAAAAATCTAAACAAAAGTCACACTTCAATCTTGTTCAACGAAACATGTATAAAAGAGGGATTGCTGCATAAATTCATAATATGTACATATGAGTACGTGCGTGTGCTACACAGCCTTTGAGATTTCACTCGCCCGATCGACTCAGACGATTAAAAACTTAATTGGGCAATTAAAGTTTATTGCTTTACTCACTCGCGCTCGATTAAAAATCTCGCAATGAAACGTGTCCCTTCAAATATAGAAAAAGAAAATCTGATTCCTTTTACAGCCCAAAAGTATGCCATTGAAGTTTCACAAGTTACTCAGAATTACCTACAATGACATAGTTGAACTCTTTGGTCTTATGCATGGCGCCTGATTTACGGCGAACTGTGTGGTTAAACAAAAGACAGTGACATCCTGCAATCATCAAAGCAAGATCTGACAAATGGAATTTAGATTGACAAGCTCCTGTTTCTTTCTTGCACCACACAGCCAGTTTTAGACCCACTGGGGTGATAGAGGGTAATCGATTTCAGTTTTTTTCATCATATTAGATCATTTGCAGTAGTGTGCAGTAATATGAATCTGTTTTCGGGGTGTATGCATGATGAAATTTGTTTGTCTTTGAAAAATACTGCGACATACGTGATTGCATCAGAATTTTATCACGCCAAGACACTATTGTCTCGACTGTCGATTAGTTGTCCTACGGCTATGGTCTACGATGAACGTTACTCTAAAGAAACGTATGAAAATTGTAACGCTGTACGAACACACTGGCAAACCTTACAGACTGCTCGCGAATATTGTTAGTATCAAATTTTCAATTGTCAACCGTGCCACCAAGGCGAAGAAACAAACTGGATTCATCAGTCCAAAACGTTAAGAAAAATGCTGTCGGCAGATAAAAACAAAGCTACGAGACGACGTATACGTGATCAGGGAAAGTGTGAAAAATCCGGGGAATACATTATTCGTTTCGTTAATTTTCACAAGCGTGTATATTTATTTATATCCATATATATATATATATATATATATATATATATATATATATATTTATATATATATATATATATATAAGCATACAGTGTAGATATAGAAGAATCCAAAGATGTATCCTGTACATACAGTGATTCGTGTAAAATCTTCTGTACAATTAAGAGGGAAGCAGATGATGGTTCACCTGAAATAGGCGTACACTTCCGATTTAGCATAAAATAATGTGTCTGTCTTATTTTTTTTCTTATATATATATAGTACTCTGCAAAAGTATTAGGACAAGAACTATTTTATCTTTTATGAAGCATCAAAATAAAGTTTAAACCCCCCACCCCTGTCTTAACACTTTTGCACACTACTGGTTGTGTGCAAAATTATTAGGACAGGGGTGATTTTCCTAAAAAAAACTCGCTGATATTCAAATACAGGACGAAAAGCCAAGTAAATTGCTAATAACTATTGATTATTTAAAACTAGGTGTAAAAGAAATGTTTATAAACAAGTTTCCTTTATCTTCGTTAATTTCCGTAACATTTTTACATTTGTGGACATTACGATACATTTCAGAGCAGATATGGTTATTGCGAGACATCGAAAATTGTGTTATATAGGCTTGATTAAAACATCGTTTAGACTAATGGTCATTCGTAGTCGAGAGGTCTAAGACGTGCCAGATCACATGGGAGCTTCCCCTATTTGGATCGGGGTCGCAGGTTCGAATCCTGCCGAATAACACACATTTTCGTAATAAAAATTTATCGTAAATAATCAGACCGGTAGATATAAATATATAATACTGTTTAATTAAAAACAGAATATCTACTTAACTATGAGTATCGATAAAAAATAATGTTCAAACAATTCACATATATATATATTAGGACTCTTTCTTCTCTTTTTTCATTTTGTGTAAGAGTATTTAATAAACCCCTTGTTCTTTGTTTTCTCTATCTAATTATAGTCATTGTAGTAGAAGAGAGTAAGAAATACGCCGATTCGTACGCTCCTTCATTGATATATTGATACAGAAAGAATGAATTGAAGGATGTGGGATGTGAGATCAGTAGGCCACGTTCTTGCGTTTACATCTGCCAAATGCTTTAGCGAAAGATATGAAGCCATCGATAAAGGCAGACTGTTTCCATAGCGGTAGTTGACAACCAGTTTTTTAAAAAAAGAAGAATTCTGAATTTAAAATCTTCGCTACTTTGCGGCTATACCTACCTGTAGAAAATATTTTTTAAGACGTCAACATTAGAGAAATCTGAAGTCTGAGCTCCTAAGTCAGTTCTTAGTTTTACTCGGCGTCCTATGACGGCGCTGGGTCCCTGTGTGTTGGCACTTGACTTTTCATTCGATCATTTCTAGTCAGGTGTAAAGAGGAAAACCACTATACGGTTAACAAACTCTCATGTCTACCTTTCCTTGCTCACTGGAAAGACGACGGAAAGTAGGACCGTAACAAAGAGAGAAAAACTACTAAGGGAGTTGGGGAGAACTAGAAACACTAATGTCCTGAGACGTGGCACATAGAAAAGAACAATAATTTATTATAAAATGAAATGCACTATTGCTATATGAATAGAAATCTACTTTGAAAATCGGTTGAATCAAACCAATTGTCGTGCTTGAATAATAAAATCTAACATTGCGTAGATGCATTAATGAACTTGGAAAAGCAATGAATAAAAAGAAAATGTCATTTGTCGAAAAGACATTGTAGGAAATTGCTTGGTTCAGAAACTGTTTGGCCTCTATTAGTCAAGATGAAATTTCTCTTTTCAAATCTCCTTAGAACGTCCATGTTCTTGCCTTTTGAGTTAAATCTTTTCTTTTGTTTGTCTTCTGAAATGTTTGTTTGTTTGTTTGTTTGTTTGTTTTTCATCCCTTAACATCATATGGCTAAGTGGATATATGTGTTGGTTAGTTTCAGTGACCTGATCCAAAGATTTGTGAGCAGTGAGTTCAATACCTGGTTACAGCAGTGGTTAAAAAACAACTTAGAGAGTTGAGTTAAAGGGAGATAACTACATGGTATTCGGAAGTGGCATCACACGAGGAATGAGAATTATATACCCAAGTGATCGAAATAAATGATTGGGTCAAAATTTCTAGGACCTGAAGAAGGCCGGAGCGTGCAACGGCTTCTTGTCAATTCTGTTGCAGATGTTGACTTTTGACACGGCCCGTCTTAGCCTTTTGAAGAGTCCTCAAATTCTTTGCAAAGCAGAGTTGAAGACACATCTTCAATCCGAACGAATCTTCTAAGCTCGTCTTCCTTTTTCACATCTCACCTGCCACCATTATCTTTTGGATGCAAATTATTTGTAGAGGTTTAGGAAAGATTTCACCAGAAAGATACTGAAATGTTCATTTAAGGTAAAACAAAAAATGAAAGAGCGTATGACCCTCGTAAAATTATAGGTGCTTATATAAACATGCATATTTTTGTGCATCTATAAAAAAAAGCAGGCGTTTGCAGGAGGGGTTATTTACAGAAAGATGAAAGAGAGATGCTTATATAAGAAGAGCAAAGTATCTATATTGCCTTATTTATTAATTTGATCAGAAATGGCAGTTGACAGAGATGGTGGAGAGTAATTCTTAACGAGAATGGCATACGTTCAAATATTTCGTTTTTAACAATTCACTTATCACCGTGGAATTATTTTTTATACCAAAACATTTATTAGTTTATTTTTGGAGACATTTTTTTGTTGTTGTTGTTCTTGTTTTAAATGTTTGAAATCTTTTGTGGTATTCTTCATTTTCTTCTTTATCTCCCCCTTCAAAGTACCCAACACGCATATTTACACACACACACACACACACACACACACACACACATAGATAGATAGATAGATAGATAGATAGATAGATAGATAGATAGATAGATAGATAGATAGATAGATATGTATACACTGAGATAGATAGATAGATAAATATATAAATAGATATGTATACACTAAGATAGATAGATAGATAGATAGATAGATAGATAGATAGATAGATAGATAGATATGCATACACTGAGATAGATAGATAGATAGATAGATAGATAGATAGATAGATAGATAGATAGATAGATAGATTAATTTAAAGCCCCTAAATAAATAAACAAATATACTCAACCAAAGATATGCGAATTAAAACCAAGAGAATAAAATTGACAAAAGAAAAGACAACGCCATGTTACTGCCCGGAGGCGACTGGGAATTGTTGAATGAAAGTGACGCCAAGTCGCATGCAGAATAACATAGAAAACAAAAAAAAGAAACTTTATTCGGCCATATGAAAATCAGTTGATCCTCTTCATGGGGAATTATTGTCCTCAAACAAATCTTGTTGAAGGATATTGAGAAGCTTGCGGCCAGTTGGGGAAGTGAAAGAAATTACTGGGATTTCGAAGTGGGGTCTTTGACAGAACAGGGGTCGCGACTGGAAGAAAAAAAAACAAGGGAATAAGAGTAGAAAGGAGACATGAGTTAAAATTAAGAATAAAGAAGAAAAAATAGGTAAAAAAGATGTTCTATGTTTTATGAAATGTGAAACAAGAAAGAACAAAAGAAGAAAGGAAAAACGATTAAAAGGAAAAAAAGAGAAAAAGAAAGAAGTTTAAGAAAGAAAGAAACACGCGAAGAGGAAAATGAAAAATAAAGAATGAAATCGTAGAAGAAAACAATGCATGAAGTTAAAAGAAACTTTGAAAAGAAGAAATGAAAAAATGAGAAACGGCAAAACAAATGAAGGAAAAAATTTAAAAAAAAGAAAATGTGAAAATTGTGAATAAATTCATTCACAGACTGACGAATAAACGTGCAAATGAAAACTACAGAAGTGTCGTTATTCTTCCGTTTTTCATTGAATGAGTGAGAATTCCTGCACGAGATTGATTCGGTGGCGAGAAAGCAAAGAAAACAAAGTGTTGACAAATACAGCCAGACTTAATTGCACAGATGAAGGAGGCATGCAGAATTATTCGCCCAGCAAAACGCAGAACAGAAGCATAAAGTTGAAGTTTACGTTGAAAAAAAAATCAACAAAAGCTAAATAACAAAAGCGATCTGGAAAAAAACGCATTTAATTAACGTCTGCTGCAATCTAACCCAAGGGAATATAAAAAGAGACATTATTGAGTGGGAAAAGTTAATCGCTGGAAATTATGAAAGCGGCTTGAATCCGGTCAATCGAACAAACAGTAAGAGCAGGAATTAGGAATTATCCAGGAGAAGAGCAAAAAAGACATTCTTTGGAACATTAATATTTAGAATTTCTTCGAATTCTTAATCAGAATTCCAGCCATATTTTTCGTGAACCAAGATAAGAATCGATGCCAAATGTTGGTGGGTGCGTTCCGATGAATCACGCGGTCAGCGGTAAAAGCGACGGGTGATTATCTGGACATTTTATGGGAAGTTCAAAGGCTATGGCTCATGAGAGGAACGTTAACAGTCATAATCATCACAACACGAAATCACTATGCGGTGTTTTTGTTTATCGGGACATGACAGTCAGTCTTCTCGTACATATACTCGAGAATTTTGACAACACTGAGACTAACACCAATTGTTATCTGCATTTTTCATGAAATAAAATATATTTACACATAGAAATATTAAATGTTTGTGGTGATAGACTTCAAACCTCCAGATAATAAAATAATACAACAACGAAAGGTGTACGAAAGTAGACATGACTGGGTAGGAAAAGTGATCAACATGAAACTATACAAGTGACTTCAGTTAGACGATTAAAAGTAATTTTATATTCGAGAGTAAAGTAAATATTAGAGATTAAACAGGATAAGATTACTTTTAATTTTTTAATAGTGATCGTAAACAAAGAAAGAGAACTATGCCAAATTAAAGGTTTCTCAAAATAACAGGGAATAAAATTTGAAAGAAATAGTGAAAAACTTGGAAAAATATCTGGACCTTGCAAGAGAACTAAAAATATGAAGAAAACTGACACAAAAAAAAACATACAAAATTTACGTATTAAAAACATTCTCGAAAAACCTTTCAAAAAGGTTTATAAAAAATGTAAAACTATCCTTGTGTGAGAATTAACAAAATCAGATGGAATAACAAGGATTCTGGAACCTATAGGAGGCTTGTTGTTATTTGTTCTCCCTAAATTTCAGCTGAAATAAATGGCTGAGAAAAGTGCGAATTACAAAGAAGAAAACATTAAAAAATAAATAATAATAATAATAATAATAATAATAATAATAATAATAATAATCTTGAAATCATCTGAAATTTATAAAAATCCAAATTGTTATTGGTGCGCCAAGAACCACTCCAAAATATATGAACAACCATAGTTCTTCGTTTGCCTGTTAAAGCGAGTTTAACAGAAATGCAATAGACTGTGATTAATAATAACATCATGAGATGTTTTACCAATGTAACAGGTTATGAAACTCAGCTACTGGAATTCCCACATTTTCGCAGAAAACTAAACTATAAAAAACCTTCCATTATATTCACAGAACCCTAAACATTTGCATGCACATTCCCATATATTCACATAACCCTAAATATTTGCATGCATTTTTCCACATATTAACAGAGCCATAAACATTTGCATGCACATTCCTATATACTTACAGAACACTAAATATTTGCATTGATACTCACATATATTCACAGAACCTTAAACATTTCTATGCTTATTACGACATATTTAAGGAACCCTAAACATTCTTACGCACATTCCCATATATCCACAAAACCCTAAATATTTCCATGCACCTTGCCACATATTCACAGAAACCTAAACATTTACATGCAATTTCACATATATTCTAGAACACTAAATATTTGCAAACACATTTACAAATATTTTACAAAACCTTAAACATTTGCATGCACATTCCCATATATTCACAGAACCCTAAACATTTGCATGCACATTCCCATATATTCACAGAACCCTAAACACTTGCATGCAAATTCCCATATATTTACAGAACCCTAAACATTTACATGCACATTCCCATATATTCACAGAACCCTAAACATTTGCATGCACATTCCCATATATTCACAGAACCCTAAACATTTGCATGCACATTCCCATATATTCACAGAACCCTAAACATTTGCATGCACATTCCCATATATTCACAGAACCCTAAACATTTGTATGCAAATTCCCATATATTCACAGAACCCTAAACATTTGTCTGCAAATTCCCATATATTCACAGAACCCTAAACATTTGCATGCACATTCCCATATATTCACAGAACCCTAAACATTTGCATGCACATTCCCATATATTCACAGAACCCTAAACATTTGCATGCACATTCCCATATATTTACAGAACCCTAAACATTTGCATGCAAATTCCCATATATTCACAGAACCCTAAACATTTGCATGCAAATTCCCATATATTAAACAGAACCGTAACATTTGCATGCACATTCACATATATTAAACAGAACCCTAAACATTTGCATGCACATTCCCATATATTCACAGAACCCTAAACATTTGCATGCACATTCCCATATATTCACAGAACCCTAAACATTTGCATGCACATTCCCATATATTCACAGAACCCTAAACATTTGTATGCAAATTCCCATATATTCACAGAACCCTAAACATTTGCATGCACATTCCCATATATTCACAGAACCCTAAACATTTGCATGCACATTCCCATATATTCACAGAACCCTAAACATTTGCATGCACATTCCCATATATTCACAGAACCCTAAACACTTGCATGCAAATTCCCATATATTCACAGAACCCTAAACATTTGCATGCAAATTCCCATATATTCACAGAACCCTAAACATTTTCATGCACATTACCATATATTTACAGAACCCTAAACATTTGCATGCACATTCCCATATATTCACAGAACCCTAAACATTTGCATGCACATTCCCATATATTCACAGAACCCTAAACACTTGCATGCACATTCCCATATATTCACAGAACCCTAAACATTTGCATGCACATTCCCATATATTCACAGAAGGATAAGTATTTGCATATATTCTTCGACTCCACTTGAAATCATTTTTTAATTTGTTAGCTTACGTTATTAATGAATAAAGTTTGGCATTTCTTCCACGTTCTTTGGCACCAATCATCATCCAGTCTTCTGTCGTTTCCGCATATCGTTAAAGGCCGATTGTTGTAGTTTTTTAAAGCAATTCTAGTAGATCTAATCGCCTGCCCCCTTCGGATCTGGACACATACAGACGATCAACATTAGCCTTAGGATGATATATATAATAACAAATGAGAAGTTTTGTTTTTTTGTTTTTTTTGACATTCATTTGCTTAATATCAGTTATAGTCCAATTAATAAAGTATAAATAATTCTCATTTGATTTCCTCAATTTCTCGCTTCGGTTTATTTTGTTTGTTTTTAACCTTTTATTTGTTTTTTTTATTAATTTTCCAGAAGCTGCTAAAGCTCTTGTATATATGATATTATTTACTTCTTTTTAACAATGTTTGCAACGCAGAGTCACCTGTTTATTTCAATATGTTTATTGGATTTTGTCATATCAATTTTTTCAAGCTGGTCTTTTTTCTGAAATTTGTGTGCGAGTTACTTTGCTGATTATTTGAATAATGTAACTTTTCACTTCAGGGATTTCAATTATGTGGTTTTTAAGGAATTCTACTCTGAAGTCGTTTGATTCATCTTTAAAATTTGAGGCTTCTTTCTCTTGAATCAAATACCCTTAACTAGAACAACTATTCATCAAAATGTTACGTTATAATCAATAAATAAGAAAGAACTAATATTATAAAATTATTTTCAAACATATGAGAGCATTTGATTACATGTTTGAATATTGACAACTCTACCAGACTAACGAGTTTCACCCACTATAAATATATGTCTACTCGCACGCGCGCAAATGCGCGCGGACACACACACACGCACACATACTCACACGTACACACACACACATGCATATATATATATTTACACTGGATGTCGGAGTAAACCATTCGTTATCAAATGTATCATTTTATAAATTATTGAATTATTAATCTTATTATTATGATAAATAATAATGATATAAATCAATGAATGAATAAGAAAAATAGAATTGTAAAATTATTTTCAATTATATGAGCAATTTCTTTAAATATTTGAAACATAAATAATGGAAAAAATTGACTATTCTGAATCAAAAATAAAAGTACAAGTAAATGAAAACGTTACAACACGAAATACCTTTTCTAAAAAAAATGAAAATATGTCGTTTTCTATCAAAATGTTAAAATTAATAAATAAGAAAAGGATAAATGAATAAAATTATAGACAAATATTCAAAATGTTACAATCAATAAATAAGAAAAGGAAAAATGAATAAAATTATAGGCAAATATTCAAGATGTTACAAACAATGAATAAGAAAGCGATGAATGAATAAAATTATAGGCAAATATTAAAAATGTTACAATCAATCAATTAGAAAAAGATAAATGAATAAAATTATAGGCAAATATTCAAACTGATACAATCAATAAATAGGAAAATGTTTAATGAATAAAATTATAGGCAAATATTAAAAATGTTACAATCCATACATAAGAAAAGGATAAATGAATAATATTTTCGGCAAATATTCAAAATGTTACAATCAATAAATAGGAAAATATTTAATGAATAAAATTATAGGCAAATATTCAAAATGTTACAATCAATAAATAAGAAAAGGATAAATGAATAAAATTATAGGCAAATATTAAAAATGTTACAATAAATCAATTAGAAAAAGATAAATGAATAAAATTATAGGCTAATATTCAAAATGTTACAATCAATAAATAGGAAAATGTTTAATGAATAAAATTATAGGCAAATATTCAAAATGTTACAATCAATAAATAAGAAAAAGATAAATGAATAAAATTATTAGTAAATATTCAAAATGTTACAATCTATAAATTAGAAAATGATAAATGAATGAAATTATAGGCATATATTCAAAATGTTACAATCAATGAATAAGAAAAGGATAAATGAATAATATTATAGGTAAATATTCAAATTATTACAAACAATAAATAAGAACAGGATAATTGAATATAATTATAGGCAAATATTCAAAATGTTACAATGATGAATGATAAAGAAAGAAATCGGCGATACTGAACCATTAATCAGATAAAATAAGCGAAAAAACATTTCTACTTGAAATGCTTTTGCTATATTTTCGAAAATTACCACCTCTTTCAGACACAGACAAATATTACGCTTGAATAGAAAAAGTTGAATTATTCGTTCTAATATATAAGGAATTTAACAAATATAATGTATTAAATGTTCTTAATAAAATTATTAGTGGGGCATTTTTCTAAATAAACTAAACTTGCCAAATAACTTCGCTTAAAAAATATAACAATCAATGTATGCTACAATTTATCTTAAAAATAAACAAATATGTATTTTAATTATTAAACAATATGTATGCATAATAATATAATAAAAATTATAATATAATAAATAAAAAATACAAAAATAAATGGATAATTGAAACAAGCAAGACTTTCCTTTTAAATACGACATCGCTTTTTTTTAACCAAGGAAAACACGTCCGTTCACTTCGACATTAGCGTTTCAATACTCTTATTATTATTGTTATGTCATTTTTCATCATATTTCGATTTCTGCATTGGTCTCACTACCAACCAAGTCTGCGGGGAGACCTAAGGCAGGTAGTGGCGTGTTGTTATGGCTCCATTTCATGTTTTTCTATCTTCCCTATCATCCCCAGCATTACATAGATAAAGTTTTCCTTAGTGTGTGGGCTGTACTTAATAAGACAATTTTTTGTATATCTCTTAAGCTGGGGTTTCCAGGGATTCTTTCAATGTGTTGTTTTGTTCCATTTTTTATCATTCCAAGTGCACCTACTATCACTGGCACAACTCTTGTTTTCAATTTCCACATTTTTCCTATTTCAATTTCCAGGTCTTTATATTTTGACAGTTTTTCAAATTCCTTGATTGCTATCTTACAATCCGCTGGACAAGCCATATCAATTAATAGACAAGTTTTCTCCTTCTGGTTTTTAACAATAATGTCTGGCCTGTTTGCTTCAATTTTTCTGTCTGTGTAAATGGTGCAATCCCATAGAATGGTTACATCTTCTACTTCTGTAACCGGTGCTGGGTGATGTTCATACCAGTGTTTGTTTACAGCTTTTCCATAATGTTTGCACATTGCCCAATGTAAATATTGCCCAACTCTATCGTGGCGATTTTTATATTCGTTTGGGGCAAGCACAGAACAGCCTGAGATTAGGTGGTCTATTGTTTCTTGGTGTTTATCACAAAACCTGCATTTTGGATCCATATTATTATGCATAATATTTGCCTGAAAGTTTCTAGTGAAAAGACTTTGGTCTTGTGCTGCAAGAATAAAGCCTTCAGTTTCAGACTTTAATCCAGATGCACGTAACCATCGATGAGTATTAACTTTGTCAACATTGGATTTATTGGCACGTTCTGGATATTGGCCATGCAGAGGTTTGTCTTGCCAGCGCTGTTTCATCTGTTCAAGAGCTTTATCTTTGGCTTTCATTTTCATATTTTTTGCCGCAATAGTTGGTTCTTGGCTTCTGTTTTGCTTTTCTACAGAATCTACTAATTGTAAATCTTGTTTGTATTTACTGCCTTCTTTTATTATTGAATATTTTTTCTTTCTTTCTTCATGTTGTCTTACTAATTGTATCATCCAATCCTTTGTTGTTTCTATGTATGTTAGTAAGCCAATAGTTGTTGTCTTGTATGACAATTCCAGCTGAATAAGACCTCTTCCACCTTCTTTACGGGGTATGTATAGACGGTCTACATCAGCCTTTGGATGATGCATCTTATGCTTAGAAAGAAGCTTTCTTGTTTTAGCATCCATTCGCCTGATGTCGTTTAGAGTCCAGTTTAAGATGTTAAAGCTATATTGGACAACTGGGATTGCAAGGCTATTAATGGCCATAACTCTGTTCTGTGAATTTAATTCAGTTTTTAATATCATTCGTAGCCTTCTATAGTACTCTTTACGCACTATTTCTTTCATTTTTTTATGGTGAATGTTTTCGCTCTCATTTACACCTAGGTATTTATAAGCTTCTTTTGGTTTCAATTCTTTTATTGTTACAGCAGGGTCTAAGCTAATTGAGGATGTTTCTTGTATTGATCCACGTAAAACTGTAGCTTTAGCACATTTATTCAAATTAAATTTCATTCCAATGTCTTCGCTGAATCATTTTACAGTTTCCAGAAGACCTTCCAGCTCATTATCATTCTTAGCATATAACTTTAAGTCATCCATGTAAAATAGATGGCTTATTTTCTTTGGCCTATTTTATAACCACATTCTGTCTTATTAAGTTGACTGGTTATGTAATATAACAATCTGGCCCCACCCGAGGAAGGCTGATGCAAGCGAGGGTGTTTCCGGTCGTTGAAAGGAACGGATGTCGTTTGACCTTATTTCCGGCAGCAGCGGAAATAACTACAGAGGCAAACAGAACAGGTGTCTCTGAGAATTACGTGGGCGTGCGTGGGCGAGGCAAAACCGGAAGAAAAAGTCCCGGTTCTGGAAGATTATAAAAAGACCTCGGCACACGGATTCGCCAGTAGAGAAGCAACAGAGATCGGCCGGTGAAGAGAGAGACACAACAGATAAGACTACACTCCCGTCAACCCATTAGAAGCGCGCTCTCTCAATTCTCTGTTCCCTATTCTAACCGGCTCAGTCATTAAGACACATAATTGGTGCCTAGTGACTTGCTGTTTTGAGACAACAAAACAGTTAGATGCGAGCTGGTTGCCACGGCGACGATTGAAATTCAACGGACTTAAAACTACCAGATAGAAAGAAAAAAGAAGACGAAAATAGAAACAGCCGCACGACTATAGACATCAGCCAAGGTAGGTGACTCTTTGATTTGATAGTGTGTGTGTTCTGCTCTTGTTTATAAGTCTAGTTAGAAAAAAAAATGGAACAGCATACTTTTGCCGATCTGACCCTAGAATTGAGAAATGTGGATTGTTCGGTGTCGAACACATTAAGGGTAGAACGGAGGGGCTGCAGGACTACATGCAGAGAGTAGTACGCCTAGCGGAGAGCGCATAGGTTGGGGTTGACGGGAGGAATAAAGTTGAGATATTTACCTATCTGTAAGTATAAAACATCTGAGTTAATGATTTATTTTTTTTGTTAATATTTTACCATATATGTGAAGTGAGTTTACTGGTATGTTGCTTAATTAATCTTACTTTTATTGAGTAAGTGAAATGTAAAATCATGTAAAGGAAGTTTCTTCTACTCTTTAAAGTGGATAATTGGATTAACTTGTTGATAACAATGTTTTCTTTGGTTTGTGCAGTGTTAGGTTTTCTTTTTTTTTTTGGATTTCTTTTCAATGACTGTACACTACAAAATGATTTGCATTTCTATGTTTGTGAATTATGCTTTTGTGCAGGTTCCCATCAATTCAACATCCTCTGTGAATTTTCATTTATGTGACTTGGGAAATATCTTTTGAAGATATATTAATTTCTGAAAACTTTATATTGACACGGATAGACCTGCAGATTCCACAGTTGATCGGAACAAAAAGAAAGAACAACTGAAAAGTCTTGTAGACTTATTGGCTGATATGCTATAGGATTGGGAAAGAAGCAGTGGGAGGATTAACGATAGTTTAAGTAAAATAGTTAGGAAGATACAAACGTGGAAAATTATTAATAGTATCTAAAGCATAAAGTAAATTATACGTCTCTGGTTCAGTGGTTTGGTCCCCAATTACGCAGAAATTTCCCAATTTTTCAGTGGACACCATGCCGGTAGAATTGCGCGATATGGAGGAGATTCCTATCCGCAAACTAGTAAATACCTTGGAACAGATAGATATGGAAAGATTTAGTGATGGATATGAAGAACTCCCGAAGAAGTTGACGATAGGAGTCATTGCTGGCATAGTCGGCGTTATGATAATCCTTGGAATAATAGCTAGGAAGCGGATTTTTAAGTGTGAAAGAAGCAACAGTGCTTCGGGAAAGGAAAGGGAGTTATCCGTTGTGAATAGTACTCCGGGGTCAACGGGTGTTCAACACTCAAATGTCTCTGCGTTAAACAGAGAGATGTCAACAAATCAGATATGCTTGGATTCGAATCCAGAGGAAGTAGTTCAAGGAATAGAAGACATTGTACAAACTAAGGAATTACGAGTCACGGGTCCATTTTTTTAGACTAAATTAATATAGATGAAACCTCTAATCCTCCACAAGTAAATTGCATGCGGATTAACGTTGGAATCAGGGTAATTTTCTTCATTTTCTATTGAACATTTCTCGGTCAGACTATGAATGATATGTACTGCAGATAATGGCCATTTTTCTGTGTTCAAACATAGTATGTTTGAAATTAAATTAAATTAAATGAAGTTACATGTGTAACAATAAACTCGAGCAGAAACACGCATGGTGTTGGTCAAAGGTCATTTACTCGATGTCAGTTTAGAAACTGGGGCGCGGTTACCGCCTATGATCATATGGTCATGCATCGAGGCGTCTACGCTTATGGACAGAGTCGAGAAAGAAAATGAACATTTTTAAGAACTTTGCCCAATTCTGTGAAAATGGATATTAAAAAAAAAAAAAAAAAAGAACAATGAAACATCGAGCTGGTAGAACAATTTTCACGATGGACACGAACATTGTTGGGTTGCCGATGTAGGCTCCCCTATATATTTTTTTGTTGTTTTTTTTTGTTTCGGCATGCACATGTTTTGTTGTTTTGGCGTGCACATGTTTTATACAATTGTCGGGCTTGTGTGGCATGGGGAGGAGTGTGAGGGTGTTGCGCTTAAAATGTTCTTAGGTGAACATTTTGGAAAATGGGACGGCGAGGAATGTAATATAACAATCTGGCCCCACCCGAGGAAGGCTGATGCAAGCGAGGGTATTTCCGGTCGTTGAAAGGAACGGATGTCGTTTGACCTTATTTCCGGCAGCAGCGGAAATAACTACAGAGGCAAACAGAACAGGTGTCTCTGAGAATTACGTGGGCGTGCGTGGGCGAGGCAAAACCGGAAGAAAAAGTCCCGGTTCTGGAAGATTATAAAGAGACCTCGGCACACGGATTCGCCAGTAGAGGAGCAACAGAGATCGGCCGGTGAAGAGAGAGACACAACAGATAAGACTACACTCCCGTCAACCCATTAGAAGCGCGCTCTCTCAATTCTCTGTTCCCTATGCTACACGGTTCATCGTCATTAATAAAAATATAACTTTATATTTTTATATATATGCGTGTTTGTTGTTTGTCGATATATAACAGGCAGTGCTATTAATGATATGCAGAATAGTAAGGGAGATAAAGAATCACCTTGAAATATACCTCTTTTGATGTTTATTTCATCAGACTTATCGGTTCCATTTATATGATTGAGGTAAAGGGTTGTTTTCCATATAGACATGCACTGTTTGATGAAATTGATGATAACGGGCGATATCGTGTATATATTTAAAGTCTTTAAAATCCATTATTATTATTATTATTATTATTATTATTATTATTTCCCAAGCTAACCTGAGTGCGTCACTTATTATCAATGGTAGTATCAACTACGTGATTTCTTTTATAATAAATGGCTATTGATAATCATCCGATTTCGACAAAGAAAAATTCGTGATAAGAATTAAAAATAAAAGTGGAAGAAATAAAAAGAAAATAGAAATTCATTTTTCTTTTTCTTTTTTAATCTTTTTTCACTCATTTTGTTCCTTCATCTTTTATTCTTTCTCATTCTTCATTTTTCCCGCCTTTTATTCTTTCACTTGTATTTCTTCTACTCATTCTTTTCTTTTAAGTTTATTTCCTTCACTTATTTTTCAAAATCTTCTTTATTTTTTCTTCCATTTTCACTCTCTTGTTTGCTTTTCATGTTTTCGTTATACCAAAAGATTTCATCTTTCCCCCCCCCCTCTCTCTCTCTCTATATATATATATATATATATATTGCCTCCTCTCTCTTTTCCACAAATCTCTCTATTCTACTCTTTCATCTGTTATTACTTTTTTTTATAATCATTTCACCCCAAGCAAACCAATACTGCCACTGGTGTGCAAGGGGTTACAATAAGAGAAACTGATGACAGAGAAGAAAACAGTATAGGTGATCTTGTAGAAATGGTAAGAGTGAGGTAGGAATCACGGAGCTAGAAGATGGTAATTGATGTTGCATTTAAAATTTTGGAGATTGTAGCTATTAAGGAAACGAGCATGGGGAAAGAAGTTCCACGGGTCAGTCTAGTTGCACGGGTAAACTGATGAGGGTGGGGCACTAGGGACTAAATCCCGTCAGAGCAGAAGCCGTGAAAATACTTATAGAAAAAACAGATAGAATCCACAGTCTGTCGGTGAGGAATTGGCTGGAGGCGAGCAGCTAAATTGGGACCAATTATATTGCAGATCATCTTTTGGATTTTATCGAGAAAACCGAGATGAACAGCAAAAGTACTTGACCAGATATGGCAATAGTATTCAATGCACGAACGAATGGTAGATTTATAAATGAGCAAGATGGATTCTGACAAGAAAAACTTCCTGGATGGGCCTAGCAACCCAACCTTCTTAGCAGTAAATGTAGCTATTCATTCAATGTATTCATTCCACTTGAGATCAGCTGAGAGAGTGTGGCCAAGGAGGCGCAGTGTATTGCTTTCGGAGAGACTAGTGTGATCCATATTACTAATAGATAGGAAAGATTCTCTATAGGGATTACAAGGGAGCAGCTTTGTTTTGGAAGCATTAAAATTTACAAGTCATTTCTTACCCCAATCCATCAGAGATTGAAGGTTCTTTCCAAGGTCAGAGGCTAGATCTACTTTGTTAGCCCAGGCAGATTTCTTATTGAGTCGGGTGTAGATCGTGTGTCATCTGCATAGATGCCAATTTGGGAAGATCATTAATGAATATCAGGAAGAACGTATGACCTAGAATAGAGCCTTGAGGGACACCTGCGTTCACATGAAAGGGTTTGGAAATATGCCCATTCAAAACGACCATCCTTTTATGATTTGACAGAAACGACTGGATTAAATCGAACAATCGTCCAGTTATAACATAGCCTTGTAGCATTTGCAAAGGTCCAGCATGCCAAACTCTATCAAACGCTTTTGAGATATCTAGGGCTACAGCCGTTCTTATCAATATCTTATATGTACCCGGTGATGGTCGTTATCACATCAGTAGTAGATCTGGCGGAGCGGAATCCATACTGCTTGTTAGAAAATAATTTGTTGTGTGTGAGATGCTGAATCTTTTCAGCATTGATAATTGTCTCGAACACTTTGCCAAAAAATCGGTAAGAAGCTAATAGGTTAATAGTTAGAAAGCTCGAAAGGCCTAGACTACAGGGAAGAACCCCTAACGTGTAGGGAAGCAAGAGGCAGTGAAGCAATAGTTATAGAGTTTGGAGAGGACATGAGCGAATTCAGGGGCACATCTATTAAGGACGATAATTGGAATATCATCAAATTTAAATGCTTTATAGGGTCAAACTTAGAAATAATCTTAAAAACCTGGGTGGGGGTTACGTATATATCACTCAGCTGGGCCTCAGTTCTTGGAGTGACGTCGGGTGTGGGTACTCCAGATAAGTCAAGTGTCAAATTGTAAGAGGGTTTGCAAGTAAAGCACTCAGCCTTGTCTGCTGTGGATGAGAGAACCTTAAAACTATTGAGTAGTGGCGGTATCGAAGGTTTGTTGTTGTTTAGCACTTTTGCAGAGCCGCCAGTAATTCTTAGAGCCAAACTTGCGGATGCTATACGCTGCTTCATTCTATTAGCAAACAAAGGATTAGCATCATTTAGCACACGCTTACATTCATTGTGAGCAGAGACAAAAAAGTGTCTATTATGGCCAGGTGCGTTACTCCGGTAAAGTCGAAAGAAGTGGTTCCTGCAGGCAATGGTGGCCAATCAAGCAGGAGATAACCAAGGAGAAGAATGGGACTTGAGTCGGAACTTCCTGGATGGGATGAAAGCATCGATGCCGGCTTTCACTGAAGAAGAGACCTCGGATGCACAGTCTTCAACAAGGAGACTAAAAACTTTCTCCCAAGGGACTTCACAAAGAAAGTGGTGGAACGCCTGCCAGTCCGCTCTTTGATAGCAGTAGGATATTCTGCTGGCAGAAAGTTCCTAAAAGGAGGTAGAGTGGAAGGAGATATTAACGGAGACCACGGCATAATCATAGTTGCCAAGAGGGAGAAATATGACATGGCAAGAGTCAAAGATAGAAGTGAAACAGAGAACGAGTAGTGAGTCGAGTTCATTAGGGTTATTGGGGAAAATACGTGGGAAAATTCATTACTTGCGTGAGAGATTGAGTGATTGAAAAGTTCATGGTATAGACAGCAGCAAAGATCTGTGACAGAGTTCTTCAGCCACTTGGCATGGTGGGTGTTAAAATAACCGAACACAGACATATTAGCGAACGGATAGGAGGAAATGGCCTTGTCTATATAGTCTGAAATGCTGTCTAGTACGGCACTGTCAGGAGAGAAAGGGGAGCGATAGAGAAAGAAAAGATTAGCTAACCGAGTTTAGTAGAGTTAGATGGAGACACGTGTGGGAATGATCAAGAGAAAACAGAGAAATCACTTTAGCTGAAGGAAAATTTTCGCTGACATAAACGCCAAGTTCATGCATATTCCTAAAGAGGGAAAGGTAAGTAGGAATACACAAATCAGAGGAAGGGATAGAACGGTCAGGTTAGTTGCATTCAGAGCTAAGATGTCAGAAGAGTTTTCGTGGAAAGAGGATTCAACACTGCAAAAGTTGGCACGGAAACCACGGACTGACGTGAAAGAGGCGATGTGGTGTTTAGGTGTTTTTTGTTTAGCTGATTTAATTCTGTTTCTTTGGTTGTGTTTTGTCATGATTAGAGTTATTTGGGAGGGGGGGTCTTTGTTTTTGGTTTTAGGCTTAGAGTTGTAGTATAATTCGTTAAAGGCAATATGTGTGGGAAGCTTACTGGCACACATTGCAGCATAAAGTCTCCTTATTCACACTTTCTTTCAACTTCCGTTCATTCTGAAGTACGTCTTTTTTCTTTTTGTTTGTTTTTTGTTTTTTTTGTTTGTTTGTTTGTTTGTTTTTTTTTTTTGTTTTTTGTTTTTTGTAGAGGAGCTTTCTCCTTTGCTTTCTTTCTTCTCAAATCACAATCTTTGTTTCGTTTCTTCTAAAACTTTTCCTTTTTCTTTTTCTTCTTTTATTCTTTCTTTTCCTTTTCTTTTACATTTTTCTTTCTTTGCCATTTTATCTCTAATTTTTCTTTTCCCCTCTTTTTTTTCTTCAACCCATTTACACTCTCTTTTATTTTCCCTTTGTTTTTCTTTTTTGCCGAATACTCTCTCTCTCTCTCTCTCTCTCTCACTCTTTATTTTTTAAAATATTTTTTCTTTCTTTCTTTTTCTTTCCCTTTTTTTTCTATTGTTCTTTTTTTCCGGATATCATCTTCCTTTCCTTCTCTTATCCTTTCTTCATTGGCTTTTTTCTCGCTTTCCTTTTCACTTTATTTCAGTTATCTTTTTATTCTCTCTTATTATTATAGTTCCCTTTCTCTTTCCTTATTTTTCCTCGTTTCGATTATTATTATTATTTCTTCTTCTTCTTCTTCTTCTTCTTCTTCTTCTTCTTCTTCTTCTTCTTCCCGATTCGACTTTCTCTCACTCACACTGAATCTTTACCCATTCTTAACGCGTCGAGAAAGTTCGCCGACATAACAGCAAATTACATCCGACTGAAGCAACAAACACGGCTCAGAATATTAATTTTGTCGTGACACTTGACCCTTGACCCGTGCATGATCAATCAACTAAAGCTTTCTTTCACATTCAGTCTCCAATGACCACGTGAATAGAGGGATGCGCAAGAGCTGTTCATTTTCGACATGATGTGACTGGTTCTCTCTATGACGTACTCTTCCCTCTTTGATTTTCTTCTCTCCTACCCCATTCGCTACCCGAACACAGCCAAGCAGAGATGCAAACAGGAATGCATGTTGCTATTTCTGATACCCCTCTGCTCATGTATCTGCAATGTGCCAGGAAAATATTTTTATATCTTTTTGAGTAATTCCACTTACCCGATTTCTATCTGTTTCTCGCTATTTCTCTTCCGGGTGAATTCTTTTCTAAAAGAACAATTCGGTTCAAAAAGAGCGCTTCGATAAATTCCTTTAATATTTTGATTATGCTTGAGCAGCTGACAAAATGAAACTAACAAAATAGGTTAAAAGTCACAAAAATATGCCACATCTGGAAAATCTTTGCACCTTTGATGATTGTTTACTGTGTCTCATTTGTATCTCTAGGGTGGAACTTTATCATGCAGTAAAAATCAGCGGTTAGCGTCTTGTTCTGAAAAAAAGATTTCCTTTTTCAATGCGTCATTCAAACAAACCAGTTGTTCACTTTAACTTTGGTTCGCATCAAAATGTTCAGCTAACGAGTTTTTTTTTTTTTTTTTTGACGCCCGGGAAAAAAACACCCAGTAGCTTTGTTAAGGATGTGCGTTGTGATGCAGTGGATATCAGCTCGGAACGAAAAATCGAAGAGCCGAGTTCGAATTCCAGTTGAATTTCTTGCATTCACTTATGCACAAATACCATTGGGAAACGTATTAATCCGTTTATTCCCTCCAGTTATGGGTTAAATAACAGGACAGACTGTGTTCTATAACCATGGCTGGCAACCAGTCTATCGCAGAAACTAATGGCAACCTACTGCGGGATAATCTTCTGCCCAGTCAGTAATGTCTATTTTGAGACATGATCGCCCATGCGTGTATCACGTACGGCACTTAACTGACTGACTCAGCTTTGTTAAAGTTTATTGTAGGTCGTCTTTGGTTTACCCACTATTTTTTCAATATAAATCGTCGTAATAAATTCTTTGTCCCTTGATTTTGTTTCAAGATAAGTAAGACAAAAAACTGTTACGAAAATCTATGTAGAACACAATTCTCCCACTTCTCACTTGATTCTTGTAAAATACCTTCTATGAACCTGATTGGTTTCCCCGCCATTATCTCTATAAGCTGAATATTCTTTCAAAGTTACTTCCAATTCATTAGTCTTTCTTAAGATTTGAACTCTTTCACGGTGTTCCTCGTTCTTTAACTACAAATATTTTAAACTTCGCAATCCATTCTCAAAACATGCTTGCACCTACTGGAGCATTGCCATGATTTCTTCAACCATCCTTTTTTGCTGCACTTTTCCCTAAATTAATCTTGAATAATAAACAGTTGAGTAATATTCAAAAGAACTTCTGAGATTTCTCCAGTAATTCGCAAAACTTTTCTGTCAACCTTACATATGCGTTTGTGTTGAATGATTCCTATTAAGACTTCAAAATATAATCTACAACCTGTTCTCCAAATATATAATCTTTTTAATACTTTCCCAGCAAATTAGGAAGTTTCGAAGAACTCTTCTGTTATCATCAGGATGTCAATACTAAAAAAATTAAATGGCTAAAGTTTCTTCATTTTTTCCTTTTCACATCGAAATTTGATGTTCGTGACTATAAAACGATTCTGATTTATTTATTTTATTCCCATTTCGACAAACAAAAATGATAAACCACGTAGTTTTATTCAGGACGCAGCGATCATGGCTCTCTACATCTTTCTTTAATTTTTTAATGTTCTGTCCCTTCAGGATGTAGGCAATCATATCTCTCACGATTTCCTTTTTTTTCTTGTTATCTGTGAAATACCAAGACTTCATTGGAACGATAGTGGAGTAAATTTCCGCAACTTTTTCCATTTAAAAAATTCAATCAAAGTAGTCTTTCTCCTAGACTGGTTACTATCCAAGGCTAGAAAACTATGACTACTCTAATATTTAATACATAATTGGATTGAGAAGAAATGAGTTTATACCTTTTCTAAAGATATTTGTGCGAAAGTGAACGCAGCCTGCTCCGCCAGTATTTGAACTCAGCTCGTAGAATCCCTCTCCTGAGATTGGGGAGATTTTGTTCCGCTAATTTTCATAAATTGAATGCCTGCAAAATGCTGGCGTTTAGCTAGAATCATTAATGAACGGATGCCAAATAGAAACACGCAACTATTTCAGCGACCGAGTTGGACCAATAGATATTAACAGTGTGTAATAGGTTGATAAAGATTCAAAGATTCAAGAAAAGAAGTCATACATTTTCCCCAACCCTAAATAGTAGATTATTGGCTTTAACTTCCTACTAAGATTTATCTTATAAGCAGACATCTAGCTTTTCCTTTGTTAATTATTTTTAAGCCTCTTTTTCACAATATTGGATAAATTTCTTCTCCAATAAATGAATTGCAATGAATTCGCCAGTAAATCGTATTTTTGTCTATCAGGAATCAGTTTTAGTTTATTTTTATCGCAATGCAAATGAAATACATTTTATAATATAACAGATTAGCAATATTTCAGATGTGTGTTCGTGTGCATATATGAAAGAAACGAGAGAGAGAGAGATATATCTGTTTAGCACGTCTTTCAATTTCATCATAAAAGCGGCCATCTTGTGGTCCTTAAAGTGCACGTCTGCCTCGCAGTGTTCATCAGATGCAACGGCTTTTATACAAACGAATTCATTAGTACGTGTTACGAAAGAAACCGAATAACGCATGCGCACCACAATACACGCAGGTGCACGCATGCGCAAATTAAACGTGACCAAGAAGAACAGCTTGTGTTCTGGAAAACTGCCGTGAGAAAGATGAAATTATGTAATATATCAGATGCCCAACTGGGTTTCTGCCCTAAAGCAATGGGGAAACTTTGCTTTTAACGCTCTTTCCAAATTTCCTTACATCATCATAATTCATATTTATTTTCTATTATCATCATCATCATTAAAAGGATGACACTTAACCAATCAGCAGCATTTTTGTTGATATCATAATCGCCGTGATTTGCATGATTGTTATTTCGAAACAAGAATAAATTCTTATTATTATTATTATTATTATTATTATTATTATTATTATTATTATTATCGAAATTCTGCTTTGATAACACTACCTACTAAGTCTGTGGAAAGACCTAAGACAAGTAGGTTGTGTTGTTATAGAGACATTACATAATTTGTTTTTCTAACTCCCCTAACATGGCAAGAGTTAAAGGGACAAAGAAAGTTCTTTAGTGTATATAGCATCTGTACTTATCAAGACATTTTTTGTATTTCTCTTAAAGCTGAGATTTCCAATGATTCTTTCATTGTGTTGTTTTGTTCTTTTTTTTATCATTTCAAGTGCACCTACTATCACTAGTACTATTCTTGTTTTCAATTTCCACATTATTATTATTATTATTATGTTGTTGTTGTTGTTGTTGTTGTTGTTGTTGTTGTTGTCATCCTTCATCATATTTCGATTTCTGCTATGGTCGCACTACCAACCAAGTCTGCGGAAAACCTAAGGCAAGTCGTGGTGTGTTGTTATGGCTCCATTTCATATCTCCCCTATCATTCCTAGCTTTACATAGACAAAGTTCTCCTTAATGTGTGGGCTGTACTTGACAAGAAAATTTTTTGTACATAACTTAAGCTGGGGTTTCCAGGAATTCTTTCAATGCATTGCTTTGTTCCATTTTTTATCATTCCAAGTGCACCTACTATCACTGGCACGATTCTTGTTTTCAATTTCCACATTTTTTCTATTTCAATTTCCAGGTCTTTATATTATTATTATTATTATGTCATTTTTCATCATATTTTTATTTCTGCTTTGGTCTCACTACCAACCAAGTCTGCGGGGAGACCTAAGGCAGGTAGTGGCGTGTTGTTATGGCTCCATTTCATGTTTTTCTATCTTCCCTATCATCCCCAGCATTACATAGATAAAGTTTTCCTTAGTGTGTGGGCTGTACTTAATAAGATAATTTTTTGTATATCTCTTAAGCTGGGGTTTCCAGGGATTCTTTCAATGTGTTGTTTTGTTCCATTTTTTATCATTCCAAGTGCACCTACTATCACTGGCACAACTCTTGTTTTCAATTTCCACATTTTTCCTATTTCAATTTCCAGGTCTTTATATTTTGACAGTTTTTCAAATTCCTTGATTGCTATGTTACAATCCGCTGGACAAGCCATATCAATTAATAGACAAGTTTTCTCCTTCTGGTTTTTAACAATAATGTCTGGCCTGTTTGCTTCAATTTTTCTGTCGGTGTAGATGGTGTAATCCCATAGAATGGTTACATCTTCTATTTCTGTAACCGGTGCTGGGTGATGTTCATACCAGTGTTTGTTTACAGCTTTTCCATAATGTTTGCATATTGCCCAATGTAAATATTGCCCAACTCTAACGTGGCGATTTTTATATTCGTTTGGGGCAAGCACAGAACAGCCTGAGATTAGGTGGTCTATTGTTTCTTGGTGCTTATCACAAAACCTGCATTTTGGATCCATATTATTATGCATAATATTTGCCTGAAAGTTTCTAGTGAAAAGACTTTGGTCTTGTGCTGCAAGAATAAAGCCTTCAGTTTCAGACTTTAATCCAGATGCACGTAACCATCGATGAGTATTAACTTTGTCAACATTGGATTTATTGGCACGTTCTGGATATTGGCCATGCAGAGGTTTGTCTTGCCAGCGTTGTTTCATCTGTTCAAGAGCTTTATCTTTGGCTTTCATTTTCATGTTTTTTGCCGCAATAGTTGGTTCTTGGCTTCTGTTTTGCTTTTCTACAGAATCTACTAACTGTAAATCTTGTTAATTATTGAATATTTTTTCTTTCTTTCTTCATGTTGCCTTACTAATTGTATCATCCAATCCTTTGTTGTTTCTATGTATGTTAGTAAGCCAATAGTTGTTGTCTTGTATGACAATTCCAGCTGAATAAGACCTCTTCCACCTTCTTTACGGGATATGTATAGACGGTCTACATCAGCCTTTGGATGATGCATCTTATGCTTAGAAAGAAGCTTTCTTGTTTTAGCATCCATTCGCCTGATGTCGTTTAGAGTCCAGTTTAAGATGTTAAAGCTATATTGAACAACTGGGATTGCAAGGCTATTAATGGCCATAACTCTGTTCTGTGAATTTAATTCAGTTTTTAATATCATTCGAAGCCTTCTATAGTACTCTTTACGCACTATTTCTTTCATTTTTTTATGGTGAATGTTTTCGCTCTCATTTACACCTAGGTATTTATAAGCTTCTTCTGGTTTCAATTCTTTTATTGTTACAGCAGGGTCTAAGCTAATTGAGGATGTTTCTTGTATTGATCCACGTAAAACTGTAGCTTTAGCACATTTATTCAAATTAAATTTCATTCCAATGTCTTCGCTGAATCATTTTACAGTTTGCAGAAGACCTTCCAGCTCATTATCATTCTTAGCATATAACTTTAAGTCATCCATGTAAAATAGATGGCTTATTTTCTTTTGGCCTATTTTATAACCACATTCTGTCTTATTAAGTTGACTGGTTAGTGCTATTAATGATATGCAGAATAGTAAGGGAGATAAAGAATCACCTTGAAATATACCTCTTTTGATGTTTATTTCATCAGACTTATCGGTTCCATTTATATGATTGAGGTAAAGGGTTGTTTTCCATATAGACATGCACTGTTTGATGAAATTGATGATGACGGGCGATATCTTGTATATATTTAAAGTCTTTAAAATCCAGGAATGTGGCACACTATCGAATGCCTTTCGATAATCTATCCAGGCAGTACTAAGATTTTTCTTTGTACTGTAGCAGTTTTCCAGGATCATTTTGTTAATTAGCAATTGGTCTTTACAACCATAACAGCCACGTTTGCACCCTTTTTGTTCAAGCGGTATCATGTCATTTCTTTCTAAGAATAAATATGTCTGTTTTGTTAAAATAGATGTTAATAGTTTATATGTTGTCGGAAGACATGTAATTGGTCTGTAGTTTTTCGGGTTGTTTGTGTCACCATTCTTGGGTAGAAGAAATGTAATTCCTTTGGTCATCCATGCAGGAATTTTAGTGGGATCGTCAACCATTTCTTGAAGTTCTTTGGCTAGTTTTTTATGTGCTGCATTTAAATAGTATAGCCAAAAGTTAGGAATTCTATCTATACCTGGGAATTTCCAATTGTCTGCTTTTTTTTATTATTATTATTATTATTATTATTATTATTATTATTATTATTATTATTATTTACCAAGCTAAGTTCGTCACTTATTATCAATAGTAGCATCAATTTCCTGATTTCCTTTCAAATAAATGACTAGTGATCATGATCAGATTTCGACAAAAGAAAAATTCGTGAAAAGATTTATAAATAAAAGTAGAAGAAACAAAAAGAAAATAGAAATTCATTTTTCTTTTTCTTTTTTCTTTTTTAATCTTTTTTCACTCATTTTGTTCCTTCATCTTTTATTCTTTCTTCGTTCTGTCACTCATTCTTCATTTTTCCCGCTTTTTATTCTTTCACTTGTTTTTCTTCTACTCATTCTTTTTCTTTTTACGTTTATTTCCTTCACTTATTGTTATTAGGCTGTACTTAACAAGTACATAACTTAAGCTGGGGTTTCCAGGGATTCCTTCAATGCGTTGCTTTGTTCCATTTTTATCATTCCAGGTGCACGTACTATCACTGGCACAACTCTTGTTTTCAATTTCCACATTTTTTTTTCTATCTCAATTTCCAGGTCTTTATATTTTGACAGTTTTTCGAATTCCTTGGTTGCTATGTTACAATCCGCTGGACAAGCCATAGCAATTAATAGACAAGTTTTTATTATTATTATTATTATTATTATTATTATTATTATTATTCACTAGCATTTTCGTTATCTTCTCTTATCCTAGTAACCAGAACTGAAAAGTTAACAACTTCATTATTGTTAAAAGCGACAATTTTATCACCAATTCCTTCAATAACGTCGTTGCCACAGTAAGCAAAATCATCTTCATCAACTGCATCATTAATAAAAGTATAAACCATATATATAATGTAAGTACTACCTCATCTAAGAAGTATATATATATATACTAGCAGTATTTCCCGGCGTTGCTTGGGTGTAATGAAAGCTTTAAAACTAATCCATAGTCCTGGAGCTCAGACACTTTGGGCGTTGGCACGAAAGACTAAAAAGCAATAGTTGTTTCCAGATAAAGTGAAACCGTAGACTGAAAGAAAAATGAATTGATTTAAGTCAAATTTTGATTTCCTGGTATCGATATCAAATTTTCTGCACTATTGTAAGAACTGCAACCTTGACACTTCTGGATATCGTTTCTTATGTCTTTGTCTATGAGTGTATGAAATTTGATTAAAATCGGACCACTCCTTCTATAACCCTATTTATTCGATTATCGATTTTTGATATTTATCGAGGGTACCTCGACACAAAACCTAGCTAAGAACACTCGCAGATGCTTATACTACAACTGTGTAAATTTTCAAGAAAATCGGTTCAGCCGTTTCGGAGTCTATAGGTAACGGATACACACACAGACACACACGCACACACACAGAGACAAAGTTCCATTTATAAATAAGTTTATATATATATATATATATATATATATATATTAATCGGTAATGGTCGCCAAAGTAATTTACTTGAAAATAAAATCTTGTCCTCAAGAATGATTCATTGTTGTCAGTAAAAGGAGTAGTGTGTCGTTTAGTGCTAGCTTTCGAGCCCAACGGTGCATCTCGCTTCGGGTGTGGTGATCTCCTGATACCTCATTCCCTCGGTAATATACTTCCCGTGTCCTCCTTCCCTCTCCTTTACAATGACCTTCATTCAGTAATCATTGCGCATTTTATTGAGTGACCAAAGGCTAAATACTATTCCCTGGTGCCGACATCCAAGGAAGGATCTGCAATATAATAGGTGCTAACTTACCATCTCGACTTCACTCACTTTCTCACAGACGTGAGGGGGTTTCCCTCTGTCTTTTCTACAAATATTTTCATGGCAACTGCTCTGACAAGCTTTTTCCCTAGGTGCCCCGACCTCATGAATTTACGAGTGCTACAATATTAGCATCTAAGTCCCATCCTTTTACCGTCGACCTCCAAGAGTTTAAATGCAACATTAATTGCCGTCTCTTATCCCCTTGACTCGCATACTTCTCTTATTCTTTCCCCAACACCCCCCCTGAATCTTGTTCTTTCTTTTTCACTCTATTCTCACGCAACTCTCTTCACACCAGCATTCCCATCCTTCTTTCTCGCATTCTCTGACAGCCCCTGTAACCGGTTCCTTTTTCTCTTCACTCTCCTCTTATGTGACACCCTGTGCACCAATGGCAGTACTACCTTGCTTGGGGTGAAATGATTCAAAAAATAGTTAAATGTAATCACTACTTCTACTCAAAGTTTCTCGCACTTTCCGCCTATGGAACTTGCTTCCCTGATAGCTACAATGTTCGAAATTTTAAATGCAACGTCAACTGTCATCTTCTATCTTCTTGAATCCCATTCATCTTTTATCCTTCTCTTAATGCCCCCTGCGCCAAGTCTTTTCTCTAGCTGATCAGTAGTGGCGGTTCTGATTTGCTTGGGGTGAAATAATTAAAAATAGACGTACCCAAGTGTTTTTGGATCAGGCCCACACGAAGAACAACTAGTAAGAAATTACTTACTGCGAGTGAACAATAAATACTAATTTTGCATGGTTACTCCTTTTTTCGGCTGTCCATGTCATACGTTGTTGGTCAGAACGAGTCAGAATTTGATTCAATTAATCTTTAAGAACACGCTTTTAAATTTTCAGTTTCTTTCGCATGATTAAACTTTCAGTTAAAACAAAGATAAGTATATTTCTCTTTCAAAATAGCTCTCATTTGTCATGAAAAATATACATGCTTGACAAAAGTTTTACTTAAGCAGAATCTTAAGAGCGTGAAAGTTCTTAAAGTTTTCCAGCGGTGTGTAAACATCTTTGAGGGAAACTGACAATTCCATGAGCGAGTCAGCAACAAGGAACACGTCAACTCAGAATCTCGAAAGTTGAAATTCAGTTGGAAAAATAACGAAGAAAGAGGGCTTCAAAAACTTAATCCTCACGAGGCATATTGAGGGCATGAGGGATAGAGGAAGTCAGTGAGACAATTACTTGATGAGGTTGGTGGACCGTGGATCGGGTGCCTTAACAAAAAGAGAGAAATTGCTAAGAGTCACACAAGATATAAAGTTGTGGAGAGACGTGGCACACAGAAGAAGGAAGAAAAAGTATTGATAATCATATAAAGGCAAGAGACATTGCAGTTCATATTCACGGAATATCAGGATACACATAAATTCTGAAAATTTTTTAATGTCTCCAACCTTAACCTACGTATTAATAAATTAATATAACAATTTGAATATTATTCTTCTCTACTTAATATCTTCTCTATTAATTTGTATAAACGTCAGGTTTTCTAACATCTATAAACATATCAATCCTGTGGTTCCAATCGTTCTTATACCTGATCACTGATTGGATCACATTCAAGACACATCTAAATATCAGAATATACATTGTAGAGATTAATATAAATTTAGAAATAACAACTGAACATACGAATCTAATTACTAGTATCTCAACCGTCGATATCCATAAAAACGGTTGGAGCCGGGGGGTCAATATTACCTTAAATGGTATGATGACTAGCGTTCATAATCCCGTGAATGTCAGGATTGCTATCGTCATATTCCCCATAGCGTCAGAATTGCTGTTTTCTGCGTTCTACACAATATCAGGATTGCTATCGTCATTGTTCAACACAATATGCGGATTGCCATCGTTATCCTACCACACAATTATCAGGTTTCCTATCGTCATCGTTCCAAACAATATCAGAAATGCTACACCCATCCTTCCATACAATATCAGGATTGCTACCGTCAACGTTCATTTTGTCGTCATTGTTCCACGCAATATCAGATTTGCTATTGTCTTTCTTTCAAACAATGTCAGGTTTGCTATAGTCATCATTTCCCAAAGTAACAGGATTTTTATCATCATTCTTCTACACAATATTAGAATTACCATCCTTTCCCACAAAATTAGAATTGCTATCCTAATCCTTTCACAAAATATCAGGATCGCTATCGGCATCTTTTACCACAAAATCAGGATTGCTATTGTCATTCTTCCACACCTTATCATGATTCCTATCCTCATCGCTCCGCACAATATCAAGATTGCTATTGTCATTCTTTAGCACAATATCAGGATTGCTATCGTCAACACTTCACACAATATCAGGATTGCTATCGTCAACACTCCACACAATATCAGGATTGCTATCGTCAACACTCCACACAATATCAGGATTGCTATCGTCAACACTCCACACAATATCAGGATTGCTATCGTCAACACTCCACACAATATCAGCATTGCTATCGTCAACACTCCACACAATATCAGGATTGCTATCGTCAACACTCTACACAATATCAGGATTGCTATCGTCAACACTCCACACAATATCAGGATTGCTATCGTCAACACTCCACACAATATCAGGATTGCTATCGTCAACACTCCACACAATATTAGGATTGCTATCGTCATCCAATATTTCCACGTGATCTCGAGATTGATATCGTTCCTAAATGTCACAAATTCTATCTCTATTGACTATATTTCATTAATTACCAATATTGTTATCGTCCATAATTCATTTCATGTTAGGACTGCTATCGTCCCTACCGTCTCTATTCCACTAAACATCATTACTGCTATCTTGATTATTCTATGAACTATCAGGTTACTAATGTCCATATTTCATTATATGTTATATATCGCCTATATTCACCTATATTGCCAGACTTGATATCGCCTAGAGTCCATGAAATAAGCGGTTGCTATCATTCCATGAAATGTCAGGTTTTTAAAGGTTAGATGACAGAATCGCAATCGTTTATTAAATGCCAAATTCTTATAGATATCAGTATCTCTAAAAAAAATTTTTGTTTTTTTAATTCAAAATTCGAAATATATATATATATATATATATATATATATATATACTAGCATCATAGACCGGCGTTTCCCGTACAACTCAGAACATTTTTAATAAGATGATTAATGCAGCGTGTTGCGAATTCCAAGCGCTTGTAGTCGCCGCTTCACTTTAAAACTCAGTTATATAAAAAAAAGAATTATATAAAAAATTGTTGCTTAAAAATTGTTCAAAAATTCCATTAAAAAAATCTATTTTCTTTTGTTTTGCGTAAACGTGAGTTGATGTTTTGTGTGACATTGTAAACAACATTACGCTTGTTTTTGTTTCAAAATTACGGTGTAAAATATTTACAATTTTTGTTGACTAAACGAATTTCAGAAAATTTCGAAGAATATTTAAAAATGTAGACATTTTTTAGAGGAAAAAGTTACATTAACACCACACGAATTACAGACAGCTGATTTCCTGCATGAAATATTTAACGAAAAAAAGCTTTATTTTTTTTAATTTTATTTCTGAAGTATGAAATATTAATTCTGAAAAAAAAAAGACTTAAATAATTAAATTAACCATTTGCACTTTTTTTAAATATTTTGTTTTTGTTTGAAAAAGCACTTTTTTTAAATATTTCTTTTGTTTCAAAATTACGGGGAAAATGTTCACATTTTTTTGTTGACCAAATGAATTTTTAAAACGTCGGAATAAAAATTAAATATAAAGATCATTTTTTTGTCGCGTTTGACACGTGTGATTTGATTTCTGTGACGTAATTCAGCAACCATCTTAGATCTTAGATGTTTTACGGAGCAAATGTAAACAATCGGCTCCATTGGCCAAAAAGTGCGTAAGGGAAAATTGCTGAACTTTAACTCAAAAAGTATATTTCGACCTGGCTTCCCTGTAGATATGTATCCCTAGAAAGTTTGAATGGCGTAGCTTAAAAAATGTCGGCGTGCATAGATTACAGTCACACACAGACTCACTGATGCCTTTTATATATATATATATATACATGTGTGTGTGTGTGTGTGTGTGTGTGTGTGTGTGTAATTTTTATACTATTTTTTTAAATTCTGATGTATTGTGAATAAGATTCCATCTCAGACTCACCTCGATCTATTATTCTATTCCTACAGACCAAATTTCTCTCTTTACGAAGTTTAACTTCCCCACCAAAAACAAATGACCCTAAAAGATAGATTTCATAACGTGGACGCGATTAAGTAGAATGTGGCAAAGCATCTGATGGTGGTCCCGACAAATTTGCATTTGCAAAGACTATTTTAAAACGTCGATGTGACTTAATTGAGTCATTGAGTCAGTTAAGTGTCATACAATGTTAGGCGATCATGTCTCGAAAGGGACACGACTGACTGAATTTTTCCGCAGTAGATTGCCATTACTTTCTGCAGTAGACTGGTTGCCAACCAAGGCTATAGAACCTAATCTGTCCTGTTATGTAAGCCATAGCTGGAAAGAGAAATCACGGACCTTTTCTAAGGGTATTTGCGTGTAAGTGAATGCTACAAATTCAACTAGAATTCGAACTCGGCTCTCCGACTTCTTACTCCGAGCCACAACGTACATCTTAATTGAATTAGTCTACCTTATTCTTATGGGAGGGGGATTCTCAGTGTAAGTAAGACGCCATTTGTAATAGGCTATTTCTTTTTCATTTAATATTAAATGTCTGGATTTCCGTAATGACCACATATCTCACTTCGATTTTGCTGAGATACGTAGCATTATAAAATATGAATTTATATTTATTTAAAAAAAAAACTTTCACTTTCCTTTGTTTTTGTAATTTTACTATTTATTAAATTGATATCAACTACACATTTCCGAATGCTAAACCGAGTCTCCATCAATTTCCTGACTCTAGAATAATGAATCTTTCTTTATAGAGGATATGTAGAGGAATTAAGTTGCTATCCAAAAACCTACGATAAAAAGGTTGCAAGATATTGTGTGTGCAACGTGCATTTGCAACACCTACTGTTTTCATCGTCAAATCGCAACAACACAACCTAAAAATAAAATAAAATCATGCAAAATAAAACATAGGTGAATAAAATGAAAACATTTTATTTTCCATCTGACATTTTCAGCTCAGTTACAAATTTCGAATGAAAAAGAAACAAAACAAAAATGGTGGATGCAGCATTTTTTAAACAGCAGAAATTTGTTCTCTTCAATTTGTGAGACTTTTCTCACCTAAGTTATTTTTGTTGTTGCTGTTGTTATGGCGACTGATTTTTTTCCTGTGAAGAGGAAACCATTCGACTTTGATGCGCGGTTCCTGCATTGCATGTGTTGAATATCATCATCTTAACGAAGCAAAGCCGACTTGGAAGATGGGTGGAGCCGTTGAATTACGGCCAAAGCACAATTGCCATGTCCAAATATTATAGGTTATTATCTATTTTTACACTCTTGCTCCAAAACTCTGTTTGCTTTGTTTTTCATCTTTCTCCTCCTCTTTTCTTTATCGACTGTTTTTCATTCTCCTTCTCTTTTCTTTATCGACTGTTTTTCATGCTCCTTCTCTTTTCTTTATCGACCGTTTTTTCTTTCTTTTTCTCTTTTCTTTATCGACTGTTTTTCATTCTCCTTCTCTTTTCTTTATCGACCGTTTTTCTTTCTTTTTCTCTTTTCTTTATCGACCGTTTTTTCATTCTCCTTCTCTTTTCTTTATCGATCGTTTTTTCATTCTCGTTCTCTTTTCTTTATCGATTGTTTTTTCTTTCTCCTTCTCTTTTCTTTATCGATCGTTTTTTCATTCTCGTTCTCTTTTCTTTATCGACCGTTTTTTCATTCTCGTTCTCTTTTCTTTGTCGACCGTTTTTCATTCTCCTTCTCTTTTCTTTATCGACCGTTTTTCATTCTCCTTCTCTTTTCTTTATCGACCGTTTTTTCTTTCTTTTTCTCTTTTCTTTATCGACTGTTTTTCATTCCCCTTCTCTTTTCTTTATCGACCGTTTTTCTTTCTTTTTCTCTTTTCTTTATCGACCGTTTTTTCATTCTCCTTCTCTTTTCTTTATCGATCGTTTTTTCATTCTCGTTCTCTTTTCTTTATCGACTGTTTTTTCTTTCTCCTTCTCTTTTCTTTATCGATCGTTTTTTCATTCTCGTTCTCTTTTCTTTATCGACCGTTTTTTCATTCTCGTTCTCTTTTCTTTGTCGACCGTTTTTCATTCTCCTTCTCTTTTCTTTATCGACTATTTTTCATTCTCCTTCTCTTTTCTTTATCGACCGTTTTTCTTTCTTTTTTCTCTTTTCTTTATCGACCGTTTTTTCTTTCTCCTTCTCTTTTCTTTATCGATCGTTTTTTCATTCTCGTTCTTTTTTCTTTATCGACTGTTTTTTCATTCTCCTTCTCTTTTCTTTATCGATCGCTTTTTCATTCTCGTTCTCTTTTCTTTATCGACTGTTTTTTCATTCTCCTTCTCTTTTCTTTGTCGACCGTTTTTCATTCTCCTTCTCTTTTCTTTATCGCTTGTTTTATTCATTCTTCTTCTCTTGTCTTTATCGACCGTTTTTTCTCGTCTACTTCTTCCCTGAATTCTTTATTATTATTCATTTTTCTTTCTTTTTCAACTGCTGTCTTCATTTTTTCATTTTCTTTTATTATTAATTATATTTTTCTTCTCATGTTTTTAACGTTTCTACGATTTTTCATTCCGAAAATTTCCGTTATAATCCTCATCATTTTTATTTCAGCACGTCAAAATTCTCGATTTCCTGCTGCCAAGGGTGAAGCAGTTATTAGTATCCCATTAATTTTCATTTCTTTTTCAACTAGACTCGTTGTCATCAGCAGACTAATTCCTCCTTTCTTATTAGAAATGGACAAAAATAAAAATAAAAATACTGTTCAATTTTAATGTTCCAATAAAGATGCTAAAAATATAGAAAGCAGAACTGGAAAACATCCAGGAATACATCTACTTAGCACATGAGAAAACATAATTGAAAAACAATGAAAATTAAATAAAATGATATATAACTGTGTATGATGAAAATTACTTTGCCAATGTGCTTAAAACGTAAGGCGCCTTACAAAAAAACAAAGTCGGCGAAAATCAATGAGAAGAGCAAGAATGGATGAATTAGATAGCCAAGCTCGACCCCGCCCTTTGCTGACCGAAAAATGGCAATGGCAATGATTGAATGATAACAGAGGTAGTAACCGAGACACATAGACAGAAGAGGACAAAATCGATTACAGAAACGGTTGCTTGATCGCCTAATTTGGGAGCAAACACATTTTTAAAATCCAGACCTGTGGAGAGAGGAAATAGGGAGTCTTACAAGTAAGATATGGTAAGGAACAGAACAATCACAGATGTCAGATAAGGCCTTTGTCTTTCAGGGAACGAGAATCCGTTGCTGCCGATCAGGATTATTATCCTGATGATGATGATGATGATGATCTTACTGTTGATGATGATGACTTTAATAATGATGGTAATGACATTAATGGTGATGATGATGACAATTATACTGATGAGGATGATGATGATAACAATGATGATGATAATGATATTTGTGATGATGATGTGATAGCGATGATTTATTCTTTCCGTTCGTTATCGGTCGCGGTGATAGAAGTTTCTTTAACGCGCCGCAATTTATTATGAACTCCATTATCTTTTGACTGGCTCACGCGCCTTGTCTGAGCTATGCAAACGGTTTTGAATTCAGAGATGTTCTTTTAGACGGGCTGCTAACCACGGCTAAGAACTGCTAGTTAACTCATAGCTGATGGAGGGGAGATTATTTCGTACCTTTCTCAAGGGATTTTTTTTTTTTGTAAAAGTGAATTTAACGAACACGTCCGAAATTCGAAATCGTTTCGCTTGTTTCACTTTTTGAGTCACTAACAGCTACACGGATGTGCGTTGTGATGCAGTAGATATCGGTCCAGAATGAGAAATCGGAGAGCCGAGTTCGAATTCCAGTTGAATTTCTTGCACTCTCTTACGCACAAATATCCTTGGAAAAGGTATTAATCTGTTGCTTCTCCCTTAAATAATTAAATGGTTAAATAGCAGGACAGATTTGGTTCTATAGCCTTGATTGGCAACCAGTCTACCGCAGAAAGTAATAGCAACCTACTGTGGGAAGATTTTCTGCCCAGTCAGCCATGTCTCTTTCGGGACATGATCACCCAAACATGTATCACGTATAGTACTTAACTACACTACCCGCACATCCACACATTCATATTAATGACACTGAGTTGTGAATGGAAAATGTATACAAATGTCTTTGGTTTTGAGTGCAATTTTCATTGCAGATTCTCCTGTTGTGTTCTCCTGCCCAAATATATATATATATATTTCCCATCTCTCTCTCTCTCTCTCTCTCTCTCTCTCTCTCTCTCTCATTTCTTCTTCATTGTTTTTCTTTCTCTTTTACGCTCTCATCTTTTCTTTCAATCCACCCTTTTTTTCTTTCTCAAGCTTCGTTTCTCCACTAATCCATGCAATAGCAAATTACGATAATCATTTTTCTCCCATCTTTACTCAATGCTCCTCTCTCTTCTCCTCCTACACAAAACGCTGCCAAAACATTATCTTGTTAACCAAAGCAAAAACGAATCTTTCCAAGTAAATTTTCACAACTCTCTCTCTCTCTCTCTCTCTCGCTCTCTCTCTCTCTACACAAAATCACTCTTTTTCCTATCGGAAGCCAAAGCAAATATCACCCGTCCCTCCATCCGCTTTGAACACCCCGCCGCCTCCGCTAAACTCGTAGCAAACATTTTCTTATCACTAAACAGTGAATTAATTCCAATGCAAACACGCCTAGCTGTTCACATCAACCAATCAAAATGTTTCGCTATCTGAGAAAGAATAGCAAATTATCTTTTCAAAAAAAGGATTGCAAATTTGTAATTGCGGCAAATTTCAAAGAAACAAGCAGATGCTGATTTACTGCAACCTGTCAATATATTTCAACCCATTTTTTATACATACACTCACGAGCACTCACAAACACATACACACATACGTACGTGCGCGTATATATGTACGTACGAAGATATATATATATATATATATATATATATATATATATATATATATGCTCATCCGCAGACAGTCCTGTTTCGCTATATATGAGATCAACAGTACGATTGCTTCTAGCCAGGAATGAACCCCGACCAAATCGACATCAGTCAGCGATTCTAACTCTGAGCTATAGGCGTTCGGTGGAGAAAGGTGGAATGGGCGTGTTATATACACAATGTAAACACACGCCAGTAGCCGAAAGTGTTCAACTTCATTGAACTAAACAAACGATGCGTAAATGCATGAGTAGCTAGTATTTAAAAACTCTACCATTCCTCCATAGTGCTCAATCGGCGTGCTAGAGCGTAAATATTCATCCACGTAAATAGTCATATATATACATGTTTACATGTTATATCACACGCTAAAAGCCTGCCTTCTTCTACCAATCGCTCATAACTCAGAGGTAGAATCGCCGACTGATGACAATTCGGCCGGGTTTTCAATCCTAAACGCAATCGGATGTCTAAACGTACTGATGAGCGGTGATACAGCAAAACAGATTTGTCTGCGGATGACTATATATATATATAACCCAATCTGTTCTATTATGTAACCCATAAGTGGAGGAAAGAGACAGATTAATACCTTTCTCAAGAGTATTTGTGCGTAAGTGAATGCAAGTAGTTCAAATCCGCGATTTCTTGTTCCGAGCCGATATCCACAACGCACATCCATATATATAGGTAATGATGCCAATATATATATATATATATATATATATATATATATATATAATGATGTCAAATCCGTAAACGGAGAGAATAATTCAGAAAGATCCATTTAATATAAAATATTAAAGCGATAGATCCGTACAGGGAGTTCAATAAACAATATTCAGATCAATATGATATGCATAAAAGAAAACTCACACATCAACTGAAACGGTTAAAATCTATAATTTATGTCGACCCATCTCTTTAGACCGCAAAAAAGAATTTCAAATGGTTTAATCTCATCAGAACATTCAAAAAGCAGAAAAACAAGCGCTATGGTCCAGAAATGAATTTTACCGGGTGTTATCACGTTAGAGACTTAAAAGGTCAAAGGAGTGAGAAGTAAAATGACAAGATGTAGCGATGAACAGGACGTGTCACTACAAAGACAAGATATATAAACTACAGATCCAAACATATATATATTTTCACGATCCCTTAGGCAGTATTTATACACAAATAGATGGTATTGCGATGGGATCTCCTTTAGGTCCCCTGTTTTCTAATTATTATATGGCAAATCTAGAAAATAAAATAATTAATGACAACATTAAACCCTCTATATATGTAAGATATATAGATGACATCTTTGTTTTAGCTAAGAATATCGATCAAATTAAATATCTTAAAAACAAATTTGAAAGTCACTCCGTCCTCAAATTTACATTAGAACTTAATATTAATAACAAACTCCCATTCCTTGATGTATTCATTGATTCTAGCACACATAAATTTACTACTTCTCTATATAGGAAACCAACTAGCATAAATTCGTGTCTTCTTAATTATAATAGTGAATGCCCCCAACGATATAAGTTAGCTGTTATAAAAAAAACTTACTTCAACGCACACAAATGATATCTTCTTCGAAATCTATATTTTATAAAGAATTACACAACATTAAGCAAACACTAGTCAATAATGGATTTCCTAACTCCGTTATTGATCAACAAATTAAAATGTATCTCAACAAACTTAACAACAGCTCTAACAATAATGATAATATTAATAATAATGGTTTACATCAAAATAAACATAACACTATTAACTTATACTATTGCAACCAAACACATAATAATTATAAACAAGATGAAAAAACTCTCAAAAACATAATACGTAGAAATGTTAAACCAGTCGAAAGTAATAATCAAATTAAACTCATTATATATTATAAAAAGTTTAAAACAAGTGACCTCATAGTCTATAATAACCCAACAGGCACTAAACTAAATTCTTTACAAAAAACCAATGTAGTGTACCAATTTACATGCCCATTCAGAGATTGCATCTCTGGTACTAATCAAAAACCTAGTACATATATTGGTTTTACCACAACCACGCTCTCCCGTAGACTTACATGTCATCTTCTGATCAGAGTACTATTAAACAACATTTCTCTGAAAAACAAACATGTAGGTAATATCAGACAGATTTTGGTCAACAATACGGTGATCCTTACTCATACACACAGTAAGAGGAACCTGCAGATATTGGAGGCCATGTACATCAAATCAAAACAACCAACACTCAATAAAATCAACTTTAAAACAGGAAATAACATATTACATTGCATTTGGCTAGATGGTTTTGTTGTCATTTCGCGCTATCCCGCAGTGTGACGTCATAAAACCGCATCGCAAACTTAAGAACTGCGTTTATTATTTTTGGTAACTATTGCCGTTGCCAAGCGGAGTTTTATGTCAACACAAAATAAAATCGTCGGTGATGGTGGATTTTATAATATTTCAGTTTAAACTACCTCTCTGAAGATGGCTCATGTGAGCCGAAAGCTTAGAAGAAAACCAATAAATAATTATCCAAATGTTGGAGAATTTTTGTCTTTATTTTCAATTGAAATTAAAGCAAAAATACGACGTTTAGAACGGCTCATGATTAAACATAATAGACATTCATTGTCTCTTATATTTAACAGCATATGTCTAGAAAATATATATATATATATATATATATATATATATATATATATATATATATATATAAAATAGTTTAATGGATAGCCACTTAGAAGGAAAAATGAGTAGAGTTCAAATTCTTCTCGATTTCGTTGCATTCACTTATTGCAAAAGATATGAATTTATCTCTTCGTCTCCCCTAGATATGCGTTAAATAGTAGAGAAGATTGAGATCTAGGAACCAGTGTCAGAAAAGGAAAACTCTGAATTCAAAACATAAGGGAACTTGTTTAGAGATATTTTAGTAAACTATACACACCAGTTTTTATACGGGTATTCTAAGCTAGATAGATAGATAGATAGATAGATATTTTGCTGCTCATTTCTACATTTGTCTATATTTCTGATATGACGTACAGTTATTACTTTACTTGTTTGTTTTCTGTTTGTTTGTTTTTTAATAATCGTTTCACCCCTAGCAAGGCAGTACTGCCACTGGTGCGATAGGGGTTACATGAGAGAAGAGCAAAAGTCTACATAATAGGAGAGCGAAGAAAAAGTGGGAAAGGTTACGGGGGTGTCGGAGAATGGATAAGAGAAGGATTGGAACACTGGTGTGAAGAGAATTACGTGAGGATCGAGCGAACAGAGAGAACAACAAGATACAGTGGGTGTCTGGAAAATGATGGAAGTAAAGAATATAAGAAATAGCAAGTGACGCTGCATTTAGACTCTCGGATATTGTAGCTATCAGAGAAACAAGTATACGAAAGTGAGTCCCACAGGCAGGAAGTGCAAGAAGAGAAGCTATTAGAGTAGAAGTAAGGCCTGCATTTGGTTGTTTTGGGTGTAAACGGGTGGGACCTTGTTGCCAGTCTAATAGCCCGAGTAAAATCGTGTAGAATGGGCACTAGGAAGCTAGACTTTTCGGAGAACCCGTGAAAGTATTTCTAGAAGAGACAGAAGCCATATCTCGTCGGTGAGAAAGTGACTGAAGTCGAGCTGCCAAGTTGAGATTAATTTCATTGCAGATTCTCCTCTGGATTTTGTCGAGAACCCCAAGATAAATAGCAGGAAAAATCCGACCAGATATAACAACAGTATTCAGTGCACATGCGGATGGTTGATTTATATATCTACAGGATGGATTCAGGCGAGAAAAACTTCCTCACCTGACACGGGTCAGACCTTCTTAGCAGTAGATTTCGATGCAGTCGTTCCACTTGAGGTCGGCTGTGAGAGTGAGGCCGAGGAGGTGCAGTGTATTGCTTTTCGGGAGATTAGTGTAGGCCATGTTGATGTGGGGTGGGTAGAAGAGATTGTCTGTGGTGGTTAAATGATAGCAGCTTCGTTTTGGAAGCATTAAAATTTACAAACTTTTTTTTTTACCCCATTCCACCACAGATAAATGTCTACTTGGGATCTGATCACATCAGGGAGGTCGTTGAATATCAGAAAAAGTATAGGGCCTAGGATAAAACCTTGCGGAATACCCGCGTTCATATGCTAGGATCTGGAAGCACTCCTGTCAAAAGTTTCTTTCATTAGGCGATTTGAAAGGAACAACTGGATTAGATCAAACAAGCGTCCAGTTATACAATAGCCCTCTAGATTGCGCAGAAGGCCAACGTGCTTAACTCTGTTAAATGTTTTGGAGATATCCAGGACAGCAGCTCTAGCTTCGCCGTTCATATCGAGAGCTTGGTATATGTATTCGATCGTTAGCAAAAGCCGTACTGACTGTCGGAGAATAGGTTATGGGTTAGGAGGAGTTGAACCATTTAAGGATTGATAAGAGCCTCAGACACTTTCTCAAAAATCGGTAGGAGGCTGATAAGGCGATAATTAAAGAGGTCTGAGAGTTTTCCAGAGGTTTTATATATATATATGTATATATATATTGTTTTTCTTTAATCCGGAGTGGAAGAGTAGGAAGGTAAATTCCAAAAACCTGATCCTAATCAATATTAAAAATTTTTAACATTAAAAAGTGATGTAGGCAGAGAGCTCAATGTATTAAAAATACAGAGCCAATTAATTCTACAAAAAGTGAAGGTTTAACAACATCAAAAACAAATCTAAATCCACCTTCCTTAACTTCTATATTGTCGATTTCTATTCTTCTATATCAAGGGACCTTCTTGAGAGTTGTTTAAGATTTGCTAAAAATTACGTGAACATTTCGGATAGGGACTACGAAATTATCTTTGCGGCCAGAAAATCCATTCTCACCTTTGATGATTCCACATGGACAAAGGGGCCGGGGGAGGTTTTTGACGTCACTATGGGAGCATATGATTCAGCCCAAGTGGCAGATCTTATGGGAATTTACATTTTAGATATTCTAAGCAGATTTTTAGACCCAAAACAATTAGGCCTATATCGGGACGATGGATTAATAATTATCCCTAATTCCAATGGGCTCTACACAAATAGGATACACAAAAAAGTAATTAGAGCCCTGAAGTACCTCGGTTTTAAAGTCGAAGTCACCTCTAATCTTAAAATTGTAAATCCTCTAGACATCATCCTTAACTTAAATGATGGATCCTACCAATCATTTCTCAAAGAAAATAGTTCCCCCACTTATATTAATATTTCCTCCAACCACCCCAAAAATATTATAAACCAAATACCCAATATAGTGAATAATAGAATCAACCAATTATCATCCAACATTAAAACTTTCGACGTAAGTAAAAATATTTACAATAAGGCCCTTCAAAAAAGCGGATATAAGAACAAGTTAACATATAATAAACCTACAATAGACTCCGAATCATCCAAAAATAAAAATAAAGGAAACTGTAGAAAAAGAAAGATAATTTGGTTTAACCCCCCTTATTGTAAACTAACTAACATCAATATTGGTAAATATTTTCTCAAGTTAATAGACAAAAATTTTAATAACAGTAACCCTCTACGGAAGATTTTTAATAGGTACACCCTTAAAATGAGTTATTCTTACACCCCGAATATGGACAGCCTCATTAGTTCCCATAATAGGAGTATTCTGGTGAACTTGCGCAATGCTGAATCTAGGTCCGGAATTCTAAACGCCTGCCCGGTGGAGGGAAAATGCAAATCCACCCAGGTGATTTATGAAGCCCGCATTTCTCCATCTAACAAACAAACTACTTCCGGACCTATATCGGTATGTCCGCCGGACCTTTCAAACAAAGACTGTATAACCACAGGTACTCCTTTTCGAACCCCGGTCAGAGGTACCAGACAGCCCTTTCGCGGGCATTCTGGAAAATGAAAGAGGAAGGGCTGGATCCTGAAATTAGCCGGAAACTGATAGGTTCAGCCCGTATTCCGAGGAATTTTCGTGATAGGTGCTGTCTATGGTTACTGGAAAAAATTTCAATATTAAAATACCCCCACCAACACCGGCTACTGAATCTTAGGAGGAAATTCATCAGTAAGTGCCGCCACTAGGCAAATTTTTCGAATACTTAAATTTAGAATTTAAATCCCCGTTGACTAGGTGTTAGAATATAAATTAAAAGGATTCAATTTAAGTTTTAATGTTAATTTTATCCTAACGTTAACCTTAAAAAGTATTTTAACCCCCTTACCTTCCTATCCCAAGCTTCTTTAATTGCCTATCTTTAGAAAATATGGATTCTTTTACTAAACCCCTTTTTCCTTGGTTAACAAATATATGTATATATATATATTTTTCTCTAATATTTTTTTCTCTAATATTTTTTCTCTAATAATTTTTAAACTGATAACTTCCTGTAATTGGCATTTAGCTCGCTTCTACCTAAAAGGTTTAATCAAATAAACTTAAATAAAAATCTTTAAAATCTTATATTGAAACCCATTCCTTTTCGCCTAAATACACCTCTTCAAACAGCCCAAAATCTTAACTTTAAAAAGTAATTTAACTCATTTAGTTGTCTATCTTTATAAAATATGAACTCCTATTCCTCCCCTTCCTAAATATACCATTTCAACACCCTGTAACCCCGAGACTACCAGCTCTGTCCTTTTCCACTTTGTGACCTTTGTTAACCTAAAACCCCCGCCACACTCTAACCCAGGGCCTTCGCCATTTGGAAAAAACAATGTCGCTGACGTGACGTAGAGTCTCTCTTAGAGATCCTATGTCGAAATGTACATCCGATACCTTTGAATTTTGAAAATTTTCTCTAATATATATATATATATATATACAGAAACCACAGAAGAAGACTTCGATTAGGCAGGAAAGGAGGAAGCAGAGTTTGGAGAGGAAAGAGGAATGTTTAGGAGCACATTAATTTATAACGATAACCGGATTTCGTCACCTACGCTTGCCTTATGGAAGTCAAGCTTTGAAATTATGTTAAAGACCAGAAAGACGGTTATGTATATGTCCCTCAGTTGAGCCTCAGTTCTAAGTGGGAAGTCGGATGCGGATACTTCAGACGAAATGTGAAGTTAGAGGAGAATTTGCCAGCAAAGAAGTCGGGCTGTCCACTGTAGTTGTTATGATTTCAAATGTATTGATTAAAAGAGAGATGGAGGATTTGCTGTTGTACAACACATTTTTGCAGAGTCGCCAGTTGTCTTTGGAGCCGACTTGTGGGATGCTATCCGTTGCTTCATTCGATCAGCAAACAACAGCTTAGCATCCTTTAAGATTCTCTTGCACTCATTATTAGCAGAAGTAAAAAATCACCTATTATAGTCAGACGTATGGCTCCGACAAAGCCGGAAGAAGTGATTCCTGTGAGCAATGGCGGCTAAGAAGCAGGAGAGAATTAAGGCGACCAATGAAGTTTAAGACGGAACTTCTTGGCTTGGATGAAAGAATCGATATGAGCTTTTACCCAGGTGGCCTCAGAGGCACAGTCCTAAACGGGAAAGCTAAACACTTTTTTCCGAAGGGGCGTCACACAGAAAATAGTTGAACGAATCCCAGTCCGCTCTTTGGTAGCAGTAAGAAATTCTGTTGGTAGGAGGATCCTGGGGAGAGTGGGTGTGGAGAAAGATATTAACCACAGCATGATCAGAGTTTCCAAGAGAGCAAAGCTGCATGACATGGAAGGAGTCAGGGTTAGACGTAAAATAGAAATCTACCAGAGGAGAATATTCTTTAGAGATACTGGGGAAGTGGGAGGGGGGATCCACCACTTGCGCAAGAGACTGAGTGATTGCAAAGTTCGTAGTATGAATGCTAGCAGGATTAGTGATAGAGTTTTCAGCTACTTGGCATGGTGGGCATTAAAGTCACCGACAACAGGTATATTAACAAACGGGTGGCAGGAAATAGCCTTATCTATATTGTTAGAGATCCCGTCTAGCAAGGAGCAGTCGGGAGAGGAATGGAAGCAGTAGAGAAAGAAAAGATAACTGATTTTAAACGTGAAAGACGAAGTCACATGTATGAATGATCAGGAGATTCAAGAGAGAGAGTTCCTGGTTATCTTCGCCTCTTCAAGAAGAAGTAACCAGGAATCAAGAGGAGGGGATTGAGGGGTTAAGATATCATTGGACGTTTCGTAGAAAAAAGATTCCACGCTGCAGAAGATGGTACATTATTCGAACTGTTATCCTCATGTTTATTACCGTATTACACACCGTTTCGGCCGTCGTAGACACTGACCTTCTTCAAGCGATTGGAATCTCGAACTGGACTCGTTATTTCGATATCTGGAAAAATCATGACTCGTGGAACTAGAACAATCTACCTCGATGAGCAAAATAAAGGTTCAGTTCGAAATTCCAATTACCTGAAGAAGGTCAGACTGTACAACGGCTGAAACGTGGGGAATATGGCAACAGGGATGAGGATAACCGAACACTGTAAATAGTATCAATAATTTCTACATTTCTTTACAAATTTCTGAGTAATGGTCAGCGTTTAAACTCAGCTCGCATCATGTTTTCTAAGCCAGTTAAACGCCCCCCCGCACACCTCCTGGCGCTAAACTGTATTTGTTTCTTCTATCTCCCTCGCTTCGTCTTCGTGGCACTGTAAAGTGGGTTTAATAATAATATGCACATTATTATACTTTGTACACGATATTCGGCTTTATTATACAGCGACATGTTTTTAGAATAAAATTAGTTTTGATTCAATGATGTTGGTCAAATAATTAGGATCTGCTTATATGACAAATAAGCGATGTCACCTTCATACGCTTTTATTAGAAACTAGCAGTATAGCCCGGCGTTGCTCGGGTGTAATGAAAACTTTAAAACTAATCCATGGTCTTGGAGCTCAGACTCCTTGGACGTTGGCACAAAAGACTAAAAAGCAAGAGTTGTTTCCAGTTAAAGCGAAACCGTAGACTGAAAGAAAAATGAATGGATGTAAGTCAAATTTTGATTTCCTGGTATTGATATCAAATAAGTTTTTTTCGTCGTAAACTGAATTTTGAAGGCTAAATAAGTCCTCTGAGTAAATGGTATCATGGCTGAGACTAAGAGCTATAATTATATCTACTTAGAGCCAAACCCGAGGCAAAAACTAAAATAAAAGGGCTGAAAAAATACAGACATACAGACAGATAAACAGACACACACATAAACATCTTGCTTTTATATATATTATCTATTTTCTGCACTATAACCTTGAATCTTCTGAATATCGTTTCTTATGTCTTTGTCTATGAGTGTATCAAATTTGATTAAAATCGGATCACTCCTTCTATAACCCGATTTTTTCGATTATCGATTTTCGATATTTATTGGGGGTAACTCGACACAAACCCTAGCTAAGAACACTCGCAAACGCTTATAGTAGAACTGTGTAAATTTTCAAGAAAATTGGTTCAGCCGTTTCGGAGTCTACAGGTAACGGACACACACACACACATACACACACACACACACAGACAAAATTCCATTTATAAATAAGTTTAAATGACGCAACTCAAAGGTTCATCATGTTACAAATGAATCTACATACAAAGATAGTTTTGTGGATTCTGGTTGAGAAACCACACAAAATAATAAACAACAAAAGCAGATATGGAGATAGAAATTGTAAGTTATATTGATCAAAAATATACAAACTGAAATACGGGTTAGTCAATTCAGGAATACTAGGAATACTATTAGTAGCAATCAATATGTACAGTCTTGCAGTGAAATAGTATGTCCGGGTAATGAGTCTATATCCGGAATAACTCCAACTTATTATGCACCAACTTACTGACCAACTAAGCGACTGTAGAACTCTCCTTTACAACTACTACTACATTATTTAGCTGTCCCTCCCAGTAAGGGCAACATGTGACACATGGTCAGTTTATGACTGGGATTTCCGGGCTATATGGCCCGGCCAAAAAATGTCTGTCTATTTTTGCCCAGTCGTGCTTCTGCCCTTCGGCGGAACCACGACTGGGTTATTGCTATCTGCTCGGAAGCAGAAAGCGCCCTCTACCCGAAGGCAGAGAGCTGACAGTGAAAAAGGTAGCTTTTTATAACTACTACTACTGTATTTACTAGCCTTCCCACGCAAGGCCGGATGTGACACATGGTCATTTTAATGTGGGTATTCCCGGCCATATAGCCGGGCCAAAAAAATGTCTGTCTATTTTTACCGAGTCGTGGTTCTACCCTTCGGCGGAACCACGACTGGGTTTGTGCTCTCTGCTCGGAAGCAGAGAGCGCCCCCTGCCCGAAGGCAGAGAACTGACAGTGAAAAAGGTAGCTTTTTATAACTACTACTACTGCTGTATTTACTAGCCTTCCCACGCAAGGCCGGATGTGACACATGGTCATTTTAATGTGGGAATTCCCAGCCATATAGCCGGGCCAAAAAATGTCTGTCTATTTTTACCGAGTCGTGGTTCTACCCTTCGGCGGAACCACGACTGGGTTTGTGCTCTCTGCTCGGAAGCAGAGAGCGCCCCCTGCCCGAAGGCAGAGAACTGACAGTGAAAAAGGTAGCTTTTTATAACTACTACTACTGTATTTACTAGGCTTCCCACGCAAGCCCGGATGTGACACATGGTCATTTTAATGTGGGAGTTCCCAGCCATATAGCCGGGCCAAAAATATGTCTGTCTATTTTTACCGAGTCGTGGTTCTACCCTTCGGCGGAACCACGACTGGGTTTGTGCTCTCTGCTCGGAAGCAGAGAGCGCCCCCTGCCCGAAGGCAGAGAACTGACAGTGAAAAAGGTAGCTTTTTATAACTACTACTACTGCCGTTCTCTGTATAGGTAGGATTATATGTACACATCAGGTGAGTCCATTGTTATGTGTAAAAGGGGGTGATCTCCGGCAGATAGTTATTGTTATTTACTTTTAAGTTCAAATATATGGAGGTCGTCATTGATTGTAAGAAAGACACTACCTGAAAAAAGAAACGAAATATTTTAAAAGTTTATCAAAGTAATGGAAACACATTCGAATCTGCGAAATGTTTGAACAAATAGCAGAAAACAGATTGAAGCCATTAGCAAAAGATAAAGAGACGAAAACATATTTGGCTTTAAGAATTATCTAAAAAGTGATTTGAAAAAAGCATAATAAGCAGAAAGTTTATTAACTAGATAGAAAATATTTGATAAAATTGGCGTTTCAAATGTAACAGTCAGAAATGTTACAAAATATTAGGAGGAGCTTTGACTAAAAATATGGACGTAACCCAACAAGTACCTTTTAAGTAAATATCACAAAGTAAAACATTAAAGTTGGATGAAGAATTGTTTTTAACGGTCATTTTCAGATAAACATATCGAGCTTGACTTGAGTGATGAGCTGGAGGTTGCGTCCTCCGACGAAATCGTTTTTTCTTTTTTTTTTATAATCGTTTCACCCCAAGCAGTGCAGGACCGCCACTGGTTACAGTGAGAGAAAAAACAGGTTACAAGGCACGTCTAAGAAAAGTGGTAGATGTGATTTAGGGAGCTAAAAGATGGTAATTGATGTTGCATTTAAACTTTTGGAGATTGTAGCTATCAGGGAAGTAAGTGCACCGAAGGAAGTTCCACAGGCAGGAAGTGCGAAAAAAGAAACTGTTATAGTAGAAGTGGTGGTTACATTTGACTATTTTGACGATAAAAAGGTGGAACCTAGTTGCGAATCTAGGAGCACGAGTAAATTTATGTGGCCAAGGCATCAGGGAATGAAGGTCGTCAGAGCAGAATCCGTCAAAATACTTGTAGAAAAGACAGAGGGAAGCCACATCCCGTCGGTGAGAAAGTGTATCAACAACACTACAACAAAAGAGATGAGATAATGTTTTGTGCCAATATTGTAGGTAGTAAAATTACAGGTTTCATCAAAGTTCATGATGGTATAAATGCCAAGAATTATTGTAATTCAAGATGTTTTTAAGTGAAGGATTTTACAGATATTTATGCAAAACAAAGCTCCTTCAGATTCTGATAAGATACAAGTAAACACTATAAGTAAACACTACGGTTTACTCTCGTCTCGATCAAAAATCTGCCGACGCTGACAAAGCAAACCTCGTTGCCGAGCTTGAAAAGGACCTCCAATCCGTGGCGGACTGGGGTAAGAAATGGTTCGCGAATTTTAATGCTTCCAAAACGACCATCACAGACAATCATTTTTATCCCACTTAGCATGATCAGGCTAGCCTCCCTGAAAGCAAAACACTGCGTCTCCTCGGCTTAACACCCACAACATACATTAAGTAGAATGGCTATATAGAATCCATAGCTAAATCCGCTGCTAAGAAAGTCGGTTCTCTGTGTAGGGCCAGGAAGTTTTTCCCGTCTGAAAAAGTCCTGCACATGTATAAATTTATCATCCGCCCGTACATTGAATACTGCTGCCATATCTGGTCGGGTACTCATGCTATCTACCTTGGTGTCCTTGACAAAATCTAACGCAGAATCTGTAATATGATCAATCCCAACTTGGCAGCTTCCCTGTGTCTCTTCTACAAATACTTTCACGGCTTCTGCTCCGATGAACTTAACTCACTGGTGCCCCCTATATGTGAATTTACTCGAGCCACAAGATTAGCAACCAGGTCCCACCCTTTTACTGTGAAATCAATAAAATGTAAACGCAAATTCTACACCATCAGCTTCTTTTCTCGCACTTTCCGCCTGTGGAATTCCCTTCCATTTACTTGCTTCCCCTACGAACTACAAACTCCAAGAATTTAGATGTAAAGTCAATTGTCATCTCCTATCTCACTAACCTGCTTCCTCTCTCTCATGCTTCTTTCTCCGTCTACTCCACTCTGATCAGTATTCTCATCCTTCTCTTACCCACTTCCTAACACCCCCTATAACCTGTCACTTTTTCTCATAACTTTCCTCCTATGTAACCCCTTGCAAAACAATAGCAGTAAAATGCCTTGCTTAGGGTGATATGATTATTAAAAAAAGCTTAATTTAATGAAATACTCGTCAACCTGTCTGAATTGTCGTCACATACAAAACTTGTAATACATCATAAAAGAAGGTTTATATGGTAGTGGAAAATAAAAACTGATGCATATAATATACAAGTCGAAAGATTAAAAATGGTTAACGATTGAAAAACTGGTGAACCTTAAATAACAACCAGGACTTCATATTAACATGTAAATAAATGAAATAATAATTTATGCTGGTAATTACAATATTGTTCTCGTCTTCTGAATATTCAAGAGACTGAATTCAACTGCCAATCCTCCTATTACCCTCACTGAATCCTTTCACAGAACTTTGCAATACTGATTCTTCTTTCAGCTGTCATGACAATATCAGCCTTTATAACTGATTTACAAAATCAACAGGCCTGCCACTGATAGTACTCTCTCTAAAATCTGTTTTTGCATTCTCTCTAGAACTGTCATTAACTTATCTAACCCGTCGTCTTACTGGGAACCTTTATTAACCTCCAGCTAACATTGGCAGTGCCTTTTAGTTCAGAATGTAGGCATTATTCGACAGCTTTCTGCATTCTACTAGCATCTACAAATTTTGAAGACTCTTACCTTGGCTTCCAAAGAGTTTCTGATTTTTAGATGAAATAAAATAAGAATATAATTTAATGTTAAATGAGAACAGAACTTTTGACCGATCCTCATGCTTTACAATACAAATCGTGCTATATCGGTTAAAGTATACTTTTATAATTGGTTTTGTTGTTTCGTAATCGATCATCTTGTCAAATGCTTTGAGCAACCGAAGAAGACAGATTTGACAATCGGCTCCGATTATAATTTATTCCACTTCAAATAATATCGATTTTCTTTTCTAATGTTGATTTGTTATCAATGTTACGGTGTGTCATGTTGCCCAGCGACGTATCAGGATGTGTCAGGCACGTGTATCGACATGAGACATACTGCATATAACGATCGTAACTGTCAAGTTTCATGATGAAGGCAAAGCACACGCGCGCTCGAGCGTGTGTGTGTGTGTGTGTGTGTGTGTGTGTGTGTGTGTGTGTGTGTGTGTGTGTGTGTGTGTGTAAAAATAAAGACAGACACGTTATTCTATGGTTAAGCGGAAGTGTAGGCTTATTTCAGGCGAACCCTCCGTCTTTATTGTACAGAAAATTTTACACGAATGAAATTCACAAATAAAGACCCGCAAAAACCCAAAAACAGAAATAAAAAGAATGATCGCTCCCTTAAAACTGAAAATTTCTTAAATCTTAATTTTTACATATATTTGCTCTCTCTCTCTCGCTCTCTCTCTCTCTCTCTCTCTATATATATATATATATATATATAAAACTTTAATTCAAAAGGAAAAGTAGGAAGGAAAATTCCAAAGACCTGATCCTAATTAATATTAATTACATTAATATTAAAACTGATCTAGGTGGAGGGCTCAATGTAGTTAATATTTAAATTACAGAGCCAATTATAAAATAAAATAAATTCCGATATTCAAATCAATTGTATGGCCATTTCTACATGAAATCCCTAAGTGAAATTTCACGTATCATCGGCAACTTCTTTATTTCAAAATAAACCAAGATATTTTACCGTGGGAATTTCAAAAAAAAGTTACATCACAGAAAAATTAAAGGGGTGGGATTAATAAGAAAGTAGACAGAAATCAATGTCTATTTTTAGATTTTTGGCAAACCTTACTTTTAAACTGAGTTAAGAATTGTAAGTGAAAAGTGAAAATTTAGCCTTGTCTGGCTCTAAAAGATGGAAGGGGAAAGATAAAGGAAAGAAAGAAGTAAAAGGAGTGGGAAGGGTGGTTGACAGGGAAGTAAGTTAAGAAAAGAAAAAGAAAAAAATAATCTCCACAGAAACATTAACAAATGTGCTGACAAATAAATCATAGCTATGTTTTGTTTAATAAATGGGATTTGTATATATATATATATATAAACCAGAGGTAGAGTCGCCGACTGACGCCAATTCGGTCGGGTTTCGAGCCTGGGTTATGTAGCAATCGGAGTCTAACCGTACTGATGAGCAGTGATACAGCGAAACAAATCTGTCTGCGGATGACAATATATATGTGTGTGTGTGTGTGTGTGTGTGTGTGTGTGTGTGTGTGTGTGTGTGTGTGTGTGTGTGTGTGTCCAGTTCGTAAACGGCGAGGATAATCCAAAAAGATCAGCTCAATATAAAATAGTAAGTGTTATATTTATATAGAGAACTCAATAGATGTTAACCAGAGCAATATGATATTTATAAAAAAAAAACTCAACGCATCATTTAAATTGGTTATAAATTATAATTCATTTCAATGAGCTTAATTACCTTATTTCATCAGACCACACAATATTCCTTCCCAAAAAATAAAAAATAAGAAAAAGGAAAAAGATAAAAGAAAAAGAAAGTCAGGACAGAGGCATTGGCGTCATATCAGCTGGGGGTATTAAGACCAGTCGTGAAGATGCTGACCGCTAACTCATTAACCGCTTACTTCAAATTCCATGGGTAATTATGTATGTGTAACCCTACAAATTAACCCACCCATGTATTCTAACTTATATTCATATACACATATGAGCACACATCCCCACATATACATACAAATGAGACTGTGTTTATGCTTATACATACTTATCAACCTACGCTTTTTCATGTCTACATACGGATCTTGCGTTCGTATACTCACATACACATATTTTATAAAGATGGGATTTCTGCGCGTATAAATAGTGTTATATATATGTAAGTATGCTAATAATTCTCACACATAATTCCAAATTACGCATATATTTTCATACTTGCATAAAACCTCACATCCATACGTATATATACCCATATATGCACTCATACTCCCACATGCATGCGTGCACACATGTAAATGTGTTCTTCATACATACATTTATCTATTTGTATCCACATACAATTATTGTGTTCACACACTCGCAATTTTATGAGGAGCAGATCCATGCACACATGTATTCACATCCATATATATATATATATATATATATATATATATATATATATATAATACAAATATAATTATATTAATATACAAGCAACTTTTTATATACCCCTATATATAAAGACAATGTATGCCTGTGTACACGTATCCATCTACTTTTAACTCCCAAACGAGGTGGTATATTTTCTTTCCATACGTCTTAACAGACATTGCACACACACACACACACACACAGACACAGACACAGACACACACACACACACACACACACACACATATATATATATATATATATATATATATATATATATATATATATATATACCGGCATACATCATTCGGATTTTGATATTTATCTGTACACATATGGGTAGAATGATCAGTACATGAAGGTATAATCAGTTCCAGAATGCGCAATTGACTGCATCCAAGATTAACACAACCAACATATAATCACGTGTACTCACATGATGGAAAAACAAATACATAATTAGGTCCATTCTTATACATAAAATACACTTATACTTGGGTGACCCCTATACATACAATAATACATACAATAATATATATAAACATGCGCAGAATTCTATAGAAGCATGCACAAAATTAGGTGCACCCATATATATGAAAAACATATCTAACCTTACACTTAGGTGCACCATTATACACGTTAAATATTTATATCGAAGTCATTATAGTAAAATCATTTATAATTACATAGTTCAAGATAGGATATTTTTAACTTCGTACACCAATAATATAAAGTCGTTGCGTACTTAAATTGGCATGTCAGCCCATTGTATGGTAGATCTCTATCCTTACTTCTTCAGTCTGTAAAATCTTCCAACGAATGATCCACACAAATGTGAAAGAGCTGGCAAGTGTGTCGGAACGGGGTGATTCTAAGATTTTATGTGTTAGACAGTTTAGATTTATTTTTATGGCAGCATTTAAAATTATTTCATTTCTCTGATTTAATAATTGGCTAGATTCTCTGAATTTGATAATTTTAATCTTTTCGTCTAAACATAAACTGCATCTGCTTCTAAAGCTATTAGGGGTTTGAGATTTCCCTATAATCTTTCATTGAATCTGAGGGGAAAGATTTCTGTCTTTTAATTCCGAAAAATGTTTAGAGAGAGCGGTTTGATGTTTTAGATGGGGTTTAAAAAATGATCGATTGTGATTATATAGGTGTTGTTTTCATGGTCCGGCAGAAATTCCTATATATTTTTGTTCTCGCTATTGCCTTCGTTAGGATAAATGGTTGCTTGGTATATTACCTCTTCGGATCTACATATACCTCCAACTGGGCATTTGTTTTTTACTCTACAGTTACAGAGGGTTGTACTATCTGTCTTTTGATTGTTATAAAATTTCTTTAGTATATTATTATTGACGATGCTATTAACATTGCTAGTGCAGGAATAACTAACTTTTAATGTTTTCCTATTGAAGATCTTCCTGAGTGGGTTGTTCTGGTTAAAGTGCTTCTCAACTAATTTCAGAAAGTATTGATAGTTTACAGAAAGTGGGGGCTTAAACCATAGCACTCTTCTTTTTCTATTTCTAGGTCCTTTTGTTCCGGTACTTCTAGAGGGTTTTATGTGATGTAATTCCTGTTTGAAGCCACTTTTTTTAAAGCGATGTTGTAATGTGTCTTATTTTCATTAAAGATTTTGCTATTTGATGACAGTTTGTTACTTCTAGTATTTACGATGGTAGGGATTGGTTTAATTATTTGTTGGGGGTGGTTGGAGTAAACATTTATGTAGGTTGGGGTTTCATTATTTTTTTGATAGGGCTTAAATGTGTTCTTCGACAAATTTAAAGTAATATCTAAGAAGTTAACTATTTTTAAATTGAAGGAAATCTCTATTTTAAATCCAAGCCATTTAAAGACCCTAATTACTTTCTTTTCTACCCGAGACGATACTGGACCATTACTGTTAGGGATAATGAAGAGTCCGTCATCTCTGTATAGACCTATTTGTTTTAAGTTTAAGTCCACTATCCTATTAAATCTGCGATTTGGGCGGAATCAAAAGCACCCATTGGGATATCAAAATTATCACTGTGGCTCTTTATCCAAGTAGAATTATTATTGAATCATACAGCTGTCCTACATGCCAATATAATTTTAGATTCTAATAATTCGGTAATATTTACAAAGTTCTTTGTGAAATTTAAACTAACAATAGATTTTTTATGTGGATGGGTAGAAATCCATAATGTCAAACTGAATGAAGGTTGCCTTATTTTTATTTTGGATGTCCTTAAACCATTTGATAGTATCTGCAGAATCTTTCCCCAGATTGATAACGGAAGATTTTTGTATGTGGTCTGTTATGTTTTTAAGTATGTTTGTAGATATAAATCCTAGTTCTGTTTTGGGGGTTAATTAATCTTGTTTGTAGTTTGTTATCGAAGTTGGGTTTGTGGTCTTTAAAAAGCAAATAAGCATCTTTCATGTGAATCTTTCCCATTCTGTCTTCAATCTTAAGTTTTCTTGCACATTCAGCCGCATCTACGTTGATCTTGGATACAGTCTCATGGTTTCTATCTACTTTATAAGTACCGGTAATTTTTCTTGTGATAAGTTCTTGATAGCGAAAGGGATTGACTTTGTAGATGTTCCTGGACTTATCCGCTCTAATCCATAAATCCTGGGATTTCTTAATTTCTTTAATGTATTGATTTATTCTGTGTAAGAATTTATTTGACGATTTCTTGAATTTGATTTTCTTAACTAAGTTGAACAAGTATTTTTCAAAGTGTTCCAGTAGTTTGTTGTCGAGGAGGTGTTCTTTGGGATTTCAGGTGGTAATATTCATTTGTGTTATTGGGTTTGACAGAGGGATTTATGTAGAAGTGGGTTTTCCATCGTAGTCTCTTTAAGAAATCAATAATTTATATGTAAGGGATCGGGTAAAAGAATGCAAAGAAGGGTGGGGAATATTTTTAAGTGAATATTCCGGGGAAAACTTATCCATTTGTGAAGTAATATCCTCGCCCAAAAAAAACAGTTTTCCAGAAAATAAACTTAAGTTTATAAGGAGCAATATAGGTATAGATGTGCAGTCCATAAACGGCGAGGATAATTCAAGATCAACTTAATATAAAATATTAAGTGTTATATCTATATAGAGAGCTCAACGGATGTTATCCAGAACAATATGATATCTATAAAGGAAAACTCAACACGTCATTTAAATTGGTTATAAACTATAATTCATTTCAATGAGCTTAATTAGCTCATTTCATCAGACCACACAATATTCCTTCCATTTGGTACAAAAAAAATTGCCAGAATAAGCATTTCCTTGAACTGAAGAGAAAGATAAAAAATAAAAAAATAAAAAAAGGAAAAAATATGAAAGAGAAAGGAAAAGAGAGTCAGGACAGAGGCATTGGCTTCATATCAGCTGTGGGTATTCAGGCTACTTGTGAAGATGCTGACCGCTAAGTCATTAACCGCTTACTTCGAATTCCATCGATACGTATGTTTGTGTAAGCCCACAAATTAAACCACACATGTACTCTAACTTATATTCACATACACAAATGCGCACACATCCCCACATATACATACAAATGTGACTGTGTTTATGCTTATACATACTTACCCACCTACATTTTTCATGTCTACATAAGGGTCTTGCTTTCGTATACTCACATATATTTTATAAAGACGGGATTTCCGCGCGTATAAATAGTGTTATATATATGTAAGTATGCTAATGATTCTAACACATACTCCCAATATATATATATATATATATATATATATATATATATGTATATGTATCGAGGCAGCAAATAATTTTCTAAACATATGCTGTTAAATATAAGAGACAATGAATGTCTATTATGTTTAAGCATGAGCCGTTCTAAACGTCGTATTTTGGTTTTAATTTCAGTAGAAAATAAAGACAAAAATTCTCCAACATTTGGATAATTTTTTATTAATTTGCTTCTAAGCTTTCGAGAGGTTATTTATATCATCTTCAGAGAGGTTATTTAGACTGTAATACAATAACATCCACCATCACCGACGATTTTATTTTGTGTTGACATAAAACTCCGCTTGGCAACGGCAATAGTTACCAAAAATAATAAACGCAGTTCTCAAATTTGCAATGCGGTTTTATGACGTCACACCGCGTGATAGCGCGAAATGACAACAAAACCATATAGTCAAATGCAATGTAATGTGTTATGTCCTGTTTTAAAGTTGATTTTATTGAGTGTTGGTTGTTTAGATTTTACATGGCCTTCAATATCTGAAGGTTCCTCTTACTGTGTGTATGAGTAAGGATCACCGTATTGTTGACCAAAATCTGTCTGATATTACCTACATGTTTATGTTTTTCAGAGAAATGTTGTTTAATTGTACTCTGATGAGAAAGATGACATCTACGGGAGAGCGTGTTTGTAGTATTAACAATAGCTCTAACAATAATGATAATATTAATAATAATGGTTTACATCAAAATAAACATAACACTATTAACTTATACTATTGCAACCAAATACATAATAATTATAAACAAGATGAAAAACTCTCAAAAAAAATAATACGTAGAAATGTTAAACCAGTGGAAAGTAATAATCAAATTAAACTCATTATATATTATAAAAAGTTTAAAACATAATCTCTAATAACCCAACAAGCACTAAACTAAATTCTCTACAAAAAACCAATGTAGTGTACCAATTTACATGCCCTTTCAGAGAATGCATATCTGATACTAATAAAAAATCCAGTACATATATTGGTTTTAGAACTGCGTTTATTATTTTTGGTAACTATTGCCGTTGCCAAGCGGAGTTTTATGTCAACACAAAATAAAATCGTCGGTGATGGTGGATGTTATTGTATTACAGTCTAAATAACCTCTCTGAAGATGGTTCATGTGAGCCGAAAGCTTAGAAGCAAGTTAATAAAAAATTATCCAAATGTTGGAGAATTTTTGTCTTTATTTTCTACTGAAATTAATGCGAAAATACGACATTTAGAATGGCTCATGATTAAACATAATAGACATTCATTGTCGCTTATATTTAACAGCATATGTTTAGAAAATTACTTGCTGCCTCGATATACTAAATATATATATATATACGTGCACGCTCACGCACGGAATCGGGTAAATAAAATGTTGCCTGGTTAAGTACATGTGTATATAAATATGAAATAATAAGATAGATAGATAGATAGATAGATAGATAGATAGATAGATAGATAGATAGATAGATAGATAGATAGAAAAATTTGTTTCAAAATTAATATGGACTAACTGATATTGGTAAAATATTCAAGATGTGTTTGTATTAATATAATAGTGAATATATGTTTGTTTGTTTTTGTTTGTTTGTTTTTTTTTTGTTTTTTGTTTTTGTTTTTTTTTTGTTTTTTATTTCAGCTATATTGCCATGAATTGTAAAAAAGATATAACCTCCAAATAGAAACGTAAAAGTGTAAAGTTTTTGCGTGGTGGAAACACAATATTGGAAATTGCAAAAATCTTGACCAGGGAATAGAAAATAAGGACAAGAAAAATGGCTTCAAGGATGATACATAAATTAATCTTAAAAATGACACATAAATTAATCTTAAAAAATGACACATAAATTAATCTTAAAAAATGACACATAAATTAATCTTAAAAAATGACACATAAATTAATCTTAAAAAATAAAATTATAACAACCGAAAAAAGTGGATAAATCAACAACTAAATATCTAAAGAAGATTGTGTTTTCAGAAGAAATATGGAGAACATTGACTAAAGGCATGAAAGCAAGCAAACTATCGCTTTTAAGTAAACTTCAGAAATAGAAAGCTGAGCAAAGAAATAAATGTAAACTGATTTGTCAATAGCAATCTTTATTGATGAATGTAGAGCTACATTGGATGGAAAACCTGATGGATAGACTAAAAATATGTGAAAAGAAAATCAACTAACAGAACTTAAAACAGGAGTAATGTTTTTAGAGAAGCACTGGTATTCTTAGAATTAGAGATCTCTTCAAATCTGACGGTAATGTCAAAATAAATACAGAGAATTATTTTAATTTCTTGAGCAAGATACTTTTTTAAGTTCCCACCAAGGAGCTTGAAGCTAAAGCGAATATACATACAGAACGATACTCCTCCAGTGGCTATTAACAACCTTGGCACAAAACCTTTTCAAAAATACCAAATTAATGGAATTTCCCCAAGCAAATAGTATAACATTAAAATGGGTCTACATAAATACCTCTGTCTCTTCCTTTCCCACTTATGGTAGAATGAACTTGTCTAGTTTTGAGTATGAACCAGTTTAAGAGAGGAAAACAAATTAATTCTAAACCATTGAGAGAGAAAGGGGAAACGACTCTCCAATTTTTCCCAAGAATGCACGGTGACTTGCAGATAATAAAGAAAAACTAATCTGTGAAAAATTCTACGTCCTGAAGAAATTCGCCATTTTTAGAATAATGCTAGGCAAGCCGAGACTGGTGCACTTTTTCCATCGCTAGACGAACACACAAATATCCACCTCAAAGGACAATGAATACGAGACAAACGCGTTTGTATATCTTTAAAACTATGTATTCGTTATTTATTTCACTGAAAGCTTAAGAATAACCCCGTATATACGTGCATATGTATGCAGTTGCATATATATGTGCACATATGTGCATAGATACGTATCTAAGGAGTGTACAGATTTATTTTGAATCCGACATCTTTATTATTTTAAACATTATTATTAGTAGATACTCATATTTGAAAAAGACGCCTCATTTTAATTTTTTATTTCAAACTGTGATACGCACTCTTTACAAAGCGGGGGGGGGGCGTTTATTGCTTTGTTTACGTTTTAGTTACAAAAGTGTGTAGATATCGGCTTTTCGAGAGAAATATCTTAGTTAAGAAGCTATGTGCGTTGTGGTGCAGTGGATATCGGCTCGGAACGAGAAATCGAAAAACCGAGTTCGAATTCCACTTGAATTCCTTGCCTTCACTTACGCGCAAATACTCTTGGGAAAGGTGTTAATCCGTCTTTTTCCTCCAGTTATGGGTTAAATAACAAGACAGATTAGGTTCTGTATCCTTGGCTGGCAACCAGTCTACCGCAGAAAGTAATGGCAACCTACTGCGGGATAATCTTCTGCCCAGTCAGTCATGTCTCTTTCGAGACATGATTACTCAAGCGTATACCACGTATGGCACTTAAATGACTGACTGACTTAAAAAAAAAAAAAAGAGAGAAAATAAAGCCTTATTGAGCTTTGACACTCTCTGTAGCCGAGAGGTAAATCACGCCGGATCATACACACACACACACACATATATATATGTGTGTGTGTATACCTTTATGATACTCTTCAGATATACCTATATTACTTATTTTGTCAATGAAGCGTATAATTCAATAATGGCCGAGTGTCTTGACCAGAATATCATTCAAACACTCTCTTTTTCTTCAATCATGGTAACATGCATTTTTATACTAAAATTCAACGAATAGAAGGCTCAAGAAAACTCTTGAGAATAAGGTTCGTGAAATGAGTGAAAGAGGAGGTTGTACGAAATGAAGATTATTGAGGCTTGCAGTTGACCCTTGACCTGAAGAGGTGAAGATTATTGAGGCTTGCAGTTGACCCTTGACCTGAAGAGGTGAAGATTATTGAGGCTTGCAGTTGACCCTTGACCTGAAGAGGTGAAGATTATTGAGGCTTGCAGTTGACCCTTGACCTGAAGAGGTGAAGATTATTGAGGCTTGCAGTTGACCCTTGACCTGAAGAGGTAAAGATTATTGAGGCTTGCAGTTGACCCTTGACCTGAAGAGGTGAAGATTATTGAGGCTTGCAGTTGACCCTTGACCTGAAGAGGTAAAGATTATTGAGGCTTGCAGTTGACCCTTGACCTGAAGAGGTGAAGATTATTCAGAAAAGCATCCAAGCGGGGTTCGTTGCACAAAATAAGGGATACGGGGGAAAATATGGATACTTCGACTTTGTCGACGATGTATTGAGAAATATTATAAAGAACACGACGCAGGGAAATGTGGAATCATGCTTTTCCTAGGAAAAATGAGAAGAAAATGAACAAATGTTACTTTCGCTCTTGATTTGAACTCGTTTTGCCGATTCCATTTTTCGTGCCGATAATCCTAGCATTTACCCAGACACAAACATAGATAGATAGATAGATAGATAGATAGATAGATAGATAGATAGATAGATAGATATCAACAGACTGAGATAGATAGATAGATAGATAGATAGATAGATAGATAGATAGATAGATAGATAGATAGATATGAACAGACTGAGAAAGAAAGAAAGAAAGAAAGAAAGAAAGAAAGAACTTTTTCATATCTGCCAGTCCTGACTAATTTGTTCATTATCGGATGCCATTTTCGCCAGGTCTATTTCAGCCACAGCGCCATCTATCATTTTCCTTCCCAGCATTCCCTGTCCTCGTCTCTTTGTCATCTTTTAACTCTCCCTTAAATTTTCTCGTCATTTTTTTTTTTTTTTGCCTTTCGTTTGTTTTCCTTGGCAACAACGTCTTCCACAACTCGCGTGCACTTCCCACTATCCGAATATCTCTCGCATTCTCTCGCTCTCTCCGCCTCTCTCTCACACCCTTCCCTTTCTCTCTCTCTCTCTCTCCCTCAGTCTTACTTTCTCTCTACCTCGCACAAGCTCTCTCACCCCTTTCTCTATCTGCTGTCGCCCTCTATGTCCTTATCGCTCTCTCTCGCTCTCTCTCTCACTCGTTCTCACTCTGACTCTCTCACTTTCTGTCCTACTCTCTCCTTATATGTCTATCTCACACTCTTTTCCTCTCTTTCTCACTCTCTCTCCCTATTTCTCTATTCTTCTCTCTCTCACTCTCTCTTTCTGTTTATCTCTCTCTCTCTCGTGTTCTCCTTTTCTTACACTCCTTATCTCTCTCGCGCTCTCAACCCCGCCCCGCCTATATTCTGACAATAAACAAACAGGCCCACATCTTCACTAGAAGCAAATTCAGCTCTGTCCATTTCCCCATTTGCCTCTGTCTGGGAGACAGCGTTTGGTGAACCGTGAGCCGTAGCTATGCCGACCCAGAAATTAACCCCTGAAGGAGAAAGTTTTTAATCAAAATGCCGTCCATCGGAACTGGCCCGTGGCCAGTTTTGTCGGTATCAGAGGAACCGATATAGCAGCACCTTGGCGACGCTACAGAAGAACAGAGGCGAGATTCACACAACCATTGCACGCCGAGGAAGAAAAAATCCTGTCGGAATGAATTGTCCGAGCTGACATTGGGTATTGAAGCAGTCAGGGAATTCCGGCCATTTTGAATAGAGCAGGGCATTCAACTTGCGAAAGATATTTAGAGAGGAAAATTAGGTAAGAGGGAATAATAAACTGACATCTGTAATAGATAGATAGATAGATAGATAGATAGATAGATAGATAGATAGATAGATAACAAATAAAAAGAAGCAAAGAAAGAAAGAAAAGAAATGCGTCAAGATTAGAAAATTAGTGACACACACACACACACACACACACACACACACACACACACACACACACACACATATATATATATATATATATATATATATATATATATATATATATATATATATAATACTTAATGTATATCTGGGTTTATTTGTTTGTATGGGTTGCTTTGAGTAAATATTTGATGTGATTCTGACAGAATGGTAAACATCTAAGACAGAATGGTAAACTTTTATTCTTACATGTTTCGCCAATTAATTTTCTTTTTCTAATGATGCCATTCATCATGTCAAAATAGTTGTTTACTCTGAACTGTCTTATAAATTCACGATGCATGCATATATATATGTGTGCGGGGAGTGTATGTGTGTGTATGTACGTGCGTGTAGACTAAATTTATAAGCCAATATATATATATATATATATATATATATATATATATATATATATAAATATATATATATTAGATTGTTAAAACAGTTCGCAGCATCAATTTTTACAAGATTTTTAATGGTCTGACTTTGGGATTTACAAAGCTCTTTTGTTTCTTGTGCAAATAGTATCTTTAAGAATTGATTCAGAGGAAAATAAATTGAATCTGTTAGCAAAACGTGTTGGAAATAATGTAAATAATTTATTGAGGTTATTAGTAAAGTTGCAGTAGGTGCAAGCATGTTAGATGAATGGTTTATGAAGATTTTAAAAGATTTTGAGCTGAAGACCAAGTAAGCTCTGGAAAATCACAAAACTTGAAAACTGATGAATCCGAGGAATATTTGAAGATGGAGAACAAAGATGACGGAAGATTCAGTAAATTAATTATGTATTTGGAATGGCACGCTTTTTATCATAGATGATGATTTGTAATTTGACTGCACTCGTGCTTTTCATTTGAAGCAACAAGCAATCAATTTTGACAAAGAAAAGGTCATCGTCATATGACTTCAGAATCATTCATCTTCAAACAAAATATTCTTTCACGCATTCATTCTCTTGGCAAACGGTTCTAAAGAAAAAACTAAGAATATCAGGAAATAAATAGAAGAATGGAACAAATCGAAATTTAATTTTAATGACGGAATACACAGTTCACCTGGAAGATAGTGTAACGCCAACGATGACTGCCTCATTGAATTAAACGGAATCTCAATGCGGTCCAACTGTTAGGATGTAAAAGAAAGAAAGTATTGCTTACACCTTTACTTTAAAATGATCAGTCGTTATAGCTTTGTGCTAATGTTTGCATAAAAATCTCTCACTTCAATTTCTCTCTATATATATATATATTATTATTATTATTATTATTATTATTATTATTATTATTATCCGCATAGAGATCTGTTTCGCAGCTCATCAGTACGGCTAGACTCCGATTGCTACACAACCCAGGTTCGAATCCCGACCGATTTGGCGTCAGTCGGCGATTCTACCTCTGGGCCACGGGGCGTTCGGTGGAAGAAGGCAGTCTTTTTAGCGCATATCATATTACGCGCCCAATAGTTAGAGTGCTCAAATTCATTTTACTGAATGAGCGATGCGTATATCTTCTGGATGTGTCCTTGTTTAAGTTGGTGAATGCCACCATAATCCTTGCTTTCAGTTCATCTTTGGTTTTACACGGTTTTCTTGGTCTCTCATTCATCTGCACCCCATACATAATAATCAAGAGGGGTGCAGTCTGGAAAGGAGTTAGGTAGCAAGTTGTAAGGGATGATGTGGTCATAGAAATTGTCTGAAAGCCATGCCTAGATTCTCCTGCTTGTGTGGTATGTGTTGCCAGATATAGGTTCATTCAGTAGCCCCCTGTTGACACAGGCATTTGATATAGACCTGTGTTGGGTCTGAGGCCCTCTGAGAAGATGTATGGTGGCATAATATCGCCATGTCTAGTTCTCACTACAATCATCTTTGTAATCACCATTAGACTCATCTAACTCTTTTCGAATCTTCTGTTCTGTTCTTAGATTGACACCAAAAGACTGAAATAATCGTATTGCAGTTTCCTGCGTGAATGCAAAGCAGTACAGCATACCGTTTCCAACATGTGGCAGAATGAGAATTACGTCATGGTGCTCCCATTCTCAAAGACAGTGCCCAACTGACCCTGCTATACGGTGCAGTTGACAAAATCAAAAACAAAGCGCCTGCGCGGAATTAGAATGTCAACACATATATATATATTACTCATCGATATACAGGCCAGTTTCGCTATATCACAGCTCGTCAGAGTGGTTAAACACAACCACTTGCTTCTGGCTGGGATCGAAATTCGACCGATTTGGTCTCAGTCGAAGTCGAAGTCGCTACCCCCTAAACCATAGGCACATGGAATCAGATAAGGAAATTTTAACGTGTTGTATATAAGCAGTGTATACACACGCCAGTCACCGAAAGAACTTAATTCATTTCTGAAGAGTAATGCCTACATCTCAGAAGTGGAAACTGTTTTTAAAATTTTCTACTCTAAAGAGCTCAATCGTGATGAGAGCATAATATATATATATATATATATATATATATATATATATATATATATGGACAGCCACCTTTCTCTTTAAATATGTTTCTACGTTCTTAATTTATAGTAAATGAATGAATACCAGATATGACACAAAACAGTATTTGTTTAATAGTTGGGCAGCTTCAAGAAATATACTCCAAACAGATTAAATCACTTAAATTAATGGTATTTTTATTATAATTAATGGCTTATTTTATTTAAATTAATGGAGTATTTTATCTTAAATTAAGTGCATATTTTATTTAAATTGAATGCCTATTTTATTTAGATAAATAGCATATTTTTTAAATTAAATCAATGTTATGCTTACATTCAAATTAATAGCATATTTTATTTAAATTAATGGCATATTTTATTGAGAAAAACATTATTTTTTTGTCCAAATTAATCGCATATTAATTTTTATTCAAATTAATCCATATTTCAGAACAAGTCGAGCAAAAATTATTGAATGATGAAAAAAAATTTGTGCTTTTTGTTCGATTTTTCTGTTAAGGTTACTTCCGGTTTTATCGAATAACAGTTCACAGATCAACTTCAAAGAATGTAGTCTTGTTATAGACATTTTGTTTGCTTTTTAATATTTAACCTAAATTAATGATTTCCCACCTTATAAACTAAAACCGCTTTTACTACAGATGGAACGTCGCTATTCGATGGCTATTAGATGTTCTGACGAATCATGTTCCTTCCTTCCATCGGTTCAAAGGTCACAGCAAGGAACTACCATACCAGTAATTTTCTTCTGATATGTTTGTCTATTTATTTGTTTTGTTTGTTTTTCTTCAGCTGTCTTCGTTTTTCCAGGCAAAATTTCCAGCATCACCTTTCGTCAATGAAAATTAATCATTCACCTTTCCATAAGATTCTCATCCAATCATATATACGCCGTTATTGCTTCCCTGTAAACTTGGTTTCCTTTTTCTTTTTCTTTTTTTTTTTTTTTTTTTTCCTAAATATAAATTCGATTTCCTTGGGACTGTTTCTTTCAAGAGGTTCTCTTTCTCTTACAAATACTAACTCCGCTGTCCGACTATTTGATTTATGATGCATTATTTTCAAGGTAGATTTCTTTTGACTAAATATCAGTATTTTATAGGAATTGTCGGGAACTTTTCAGCAAAGCCTCGCATATTTAATTCAAGTTCTCCAAAGTCTTTTTGGCGGCGAAGAAAAAAATCTGTAACAAAAAAATGAATTCGGCTTAAGTTGGGCTTTAGGGTCCATTACATGTGACAGGTATGTCATCAATCCAAAAAGGATTCATTATATGATCTGCGTTTAAAAATCGATTGAAAAAAACTTACATAATTTCGATTGTCCCTTAGAACACATTCCGATTATCCTTTAAAACACATATCGATTGTCCCTGAAAATACATTTCTCATGACAGATAAATTATAGATTTTAAGATAGCTCCTTCTTTTGATTTTCTCATGACAGATCAATAATCGTTAATATAGATAAGTCACAATGACAATAACGATTATTGATCTGAGTTCTGTGTGATATCTATATGACACAGAACTCTCCCAAATTATATATATGCAGCAGTTCTGCTTTGAAGAGATCAGAGGGTGAGAGCGGAATCTATTCCAGCGGATAGGGTTATCTGCTGGAATAGATTCCACTTTCAGCCGGACTAACAGTCACGCTAATAATCTCTCATCGGTATATTTTTGTACTACTGTCTTTGTTAAATGTATTTGTTTCACTCTATTCCGTCTTTGTGTCTTTATTTCTGGCTCTAACAAGGCCACAACAATTTGGTGATGAGGATTCTTAACCCTAACCCTTGAGGATCCTAAAACGACTGTGTAAAGGTTTTCAAGATTGGTTCAACATTGGACGCACGGAATTCTAAAACACTGTGTTTTATTCAACAGGACTTGGTAATCCAGAAAAGGAAACCGAGCGAAAAAAAACAACAAAATTCTATTTGCGAGCCGCTAAACTACGAGAATTCATGTTTTTCGAGGAAACTCTCTGTATGAGGAAGAAATTAAAGTTATTCACTTTCAATTAATTGTTAGGAGTACCTCGGTGTGGTGTAATGGTTGGCAAGCTTCTCTTGCTAGAACCTATTACAACTGAGTAGTGAGTTCAATACTCAATGTTTACCCCATACATTCGGCCTTGTGCCACATCTAAGCGATGCTTCGAAAACCAACTTTCAATTAATTGTTATTTCGTTACCGAGTGAGTAAGAAACTAAAGTTGTTTTTTGTTATTGATAGAAAATAAAAGTTTTCATTTGAATTTAATTTGTATTCTGGTAAACCTTAAAAAAAGACACAGATATACATGGACAAATTCAAATCCACTATGCTCGATTTTCGTAAGCTCCAACTTGGACATCAAAACCAACGGGAGCTTAAATGGCAAGAGAAGCAAAACCAACAGAAACTGAATCGCAAGAAAACCAACTTTTGAGCAGCAAAAAAGAATAGAGCATCTCCAGCTGGATATACAAGAATAACGACGTGAAATCAAAAGCAAACTGAGAAAGAACGACGTAAAATTCTAAAGCAAGTTGAAAAAGAACGGCTTGAATTTCAAAAACAAACTGAAGTCATACATCAGAAACTGAAAGAAATTCTTCTTTGAACTCAACAAGAACAAAGAAACTTGCTTAAACTGACAAACTTGGGACAAATTAATGAAAACGAAAATGCGTTCTCACAAAACACGATCTGAGGCACAATAGACACTTTTACATATTCCCCGAATGAGGTTATATAACTTTTTCGCCTCCTATTTAAGAAGATTCAAGAATTTATGCAACACAAATTGCATTAATTGGTCAGACTCTAAGAAGAAATTTCACCTTCTCCTTGGAAAACTGGGCATTACAGAGCACACCGAATTTGTGAATTATACTTTACTCTGTAAAATAAGCGAACTGACATTCACTGAAGCGATTAAAATTCTTACAAAACTTTTTAATCCTAAAACTTTAATCTCTCATAAGAGATAGATGTGCATGAATTTACCCAGAAAGGGTAATGAAGATTTCACTACGCTCGCATCGGTCGTGAACAAGCATTGTGACGATTTCAAACTGTCAAACTTGAGTGAAAATAATTTCAAGTGTTTGATATTTGTTCAGCGACTCGTTTCAGTTAAATACGCTGAAATTAGACGTAGAGTTCTAAATAAATTGAAAAATGAGTCAAACCTTACTCTCCAGTAAATAGCAGAGGACTGTCAGAGATTCGTAAGCGTACGCCAAGATTCGAAAAATATCGAGGAATTTGGCATAGTTCACATAAGAAACGTACGCCGAAAACAAAAACAATTTATTTCTCTCTCTAAATCAAACCAATCAAAACAGAAACAAGACAATTTGCTTCCTAACAATTTTCGATTGTGAATTATTACAATGGTATCAAAACTGCCCTTACCGGAAAAAGTGCCTAAATTGTAGCCGTATCTGGCACAAGAGCTCACATTGCCAAGCAATAAAAAAGGTTAATTATTACATTGGTATAAATACTGCCATTACCAGAATAAAAAGTGCCTAAATTGTAACCGTATCAGGCACAAGAGCTCACATTGTCGAGCAATATAAAAGGTTAATAGCTACGTAAAAGCACAAAAGCAAATGAACAAGACGGGTTAAACATTAGGAGGTACGTGCAAGTACAAATCCTAAATAAAAATATTAAATTGCAGTTGGATTCTGGTTCAGATTTAACAATCATAAATCTACATACTTAGAGAAAGGTGGGAAAACCAACCTTGCTAAGAACTAATAAATCAGCCAGGTCCGTGACAGGGGAGAAAATCAAGTTTACGAGAGAACTTATCACTAATGTAACTTTTTAAGGAAGGATGTTAAAACTAAAAACGTTTGTATTAAAGAATAGAGAAAATTTATTCGGCGCCAACTTGAGGGAGGAATTTAAGTTGTGAGACATCCCAATTAATTCTTTTTGCTAAAAACTCAAAAACCTGACCACCGAAGCTAATAAACATTTTAAAGAAATTTTTCCGGAAGTTATTTTTTTGTGGTCCTTGGTCAATGTAATAAGATGACGGCAAAATTCGTATTTAAAAGATGCTATCCAGCCAGTGTTTAAGAAAAAACGAAATGTGCCTTTCGTCTCTTTACTAAAAATATATGAAGAACTCGACAGACTAGAAAGAATCTGTGCATTGTCGAAAATGTGTACAGTCAATGGGAAGAAGTCAAGCGAGACCAGGGTCTGAGCCGATTTCTCGGCGGGGTTTAATTCGGCGTTCAAAAACTATCATTATTCTTTACCTTCGCCGTTTAAAGAAAATGACGGACATTATCGTCGTAAATGCAAAAAGAAAAATTAGTAAGATTCCTGCGGAGTTAATACTTAGGAGATGGGGTGTTATGATGGCTTACCCATATAACACATGAACTCTTGCAAAACTATATATATATGCAGCAGTTCTGCTTTGTAGAGAGCAGAGAGTGAGAGCGGAATTTATTCCAGCAGTTAACTTTGACAGCCAGACTAAACACTCCGCTAATAATCTCTCATTGGTATATGTTTGTATTACTGTCTTTGTTAAACATATTTGTTTAACTTTATTCCGTCTTTGTCTTTATTTCTGGCACAAGGCCACAACAGATATCAAAATAGTTCATTCTTTCGGTTGTTGCTTAGGACTGATTTTCAATGACGAAACAAAATTTGATTTTTCAATGGTTTTTTTTTTCATTAGTTTGTCATTCTGTGCCTATTTCTATTATCAATCACTGCGTAACACGATTCTTGTCCTTGAATAGCAACTGTTATTTCTTATTTCTTTATTCCTTGAAAGTATGATAAACGGCTTATATTTTTTAACTTTGCTTTCGTGACCAAGCTTGTTCATGCAAAGTAGGAACAAAACGACATATGATTCAAAAGTAGCATTTATTTATTCTTGGATTACACAATAGAAGGCTTACGGCCATACCATGTTGAATACACCGGTTCTCGCGCGATCACCGAAGTTAAGCAACGTTGAGCCTGGTCAGTACTTAGATGGGTGATCGCTTGGGAATACCAGGTGCTGTAAGCGTTTAGTGACGGATGTGCGTTGTGGTGCAGTGGTTATCGGCTCGGAAAGAGAAATCAGTGAGCTGAGTTCGAATTCCAGTTGAATACCCTGCATTCACTTAAGCACTGGTACCCTTGGGAAAGGTATTAACCCGTCCCTTCCCCGAGTTATGGGTTAAATATCAGAGTAGTACTTCGGGACCCTGCCCTTAAAAACAAATCCTAATGAATCTTGATACGCGAAAAGAAAAAAGTATTACTAGACACAAAACTTATATAAAAACAACAATAAATTGTTGAACGAAAAAGGTATTACCAGCAATAAATAAATAAAATTTAGTTGGCAATAAATGACCCGCCGAGGTTGATATGCCATAAAAACAAAACAACCAACCAACCAACCAACCAACACAATAGAGACCACAAAAAAAATTTAAATGGGTAGGTTTTCGCAATTTGCATTTATAATTACTTTCTCGAATCAGCCCCAAAAATATAGTCTACCATCGTGTTTTCGCTATACGAAAACTTAGTAACATCGTTCAAAGTCTAGTATACCCTCGTGTAAGCGTTCATCTTGGCCCTCTGGGTATGCCCTCCATGTTTTCCTAGAATTATCAAGATGAGTGTCAAGAATATCCGCTTTGAGAAACATTCTGCAGCCTATTTTACTGTAGTTATTCCCCAAGGTCTCAATCAAGCTCCACATAGCGTTCGGCCTTGTGGTTCCCCATGAAACCCCAAACCACTACAACAAAGCTGTCCTACGCTGCTTTATCCGTCCTAGCGAGTTTCTTGGGGACTTCCTTGCCCTCTGGGGTTTTATTTATGTATGGTCCGACGAAGACATAGGCTTTGAATTTTGCCACACACAGCTTAAAGACGAAATCTTGAACGTAATTGATGGCTGCAGGCGCCTATCTAGAACTATGACAAAATGTTTCAGAAGACTCAATTTTAAGTGCGTTGGAGGAAACAATACTCCCCGGAAGTTCAACAATGGCTTCCATTTGAAGTTGTTCTTTCTGACACTAAACACGGTTCGCTGTGTCCAGTCCCGCTTGTGTAATGCGGTGACTCTGCTGTCTCAGAGGTAAAGATAACGCCGAAAACTTAGTAAAACCGCCTTGTAGACTCATCAAGAATAACACCATTTAGAAGTCTCTGGAAACCTCCCAATTTTACTTTTCATATTTCAAAATATCTAGCGAGATCTTAATACTGCTGTATTCTCTTTGTGTGTCAGGGGAATAACTGGATACACGTTCCCGTTATGAAGCAACACGGCTTTGAGGCTCCTTGGTGAGTTATCGATGAATCTGGGGTAACAGGTGATTCTAATCGCCGCAAACTGATCGGTCATATTGTGCGAATCGATTGATAATAATCACAGCCCATCTTGACGCTTGTAAAAGCTTTAAAAACACTAGTGGCGATTTCTCTGATCTGCGACTTACACACTTTCATTTCACAAATTCAACTGCTTGTGTCTCGACATCAAAAGCTCGGCAAGGAACTTTGTGAGAGCAAAGTTTAGACTTCATCGTTTAGTTTTGGGGGAATTGGGTGGGGGGAGTGCGCAGTATAGGTTTTTCTCTTGAGCTGCGACTCTCTAATCTGGATCAATGATTTCATCTTCTTCCGAATTTCTGTTTTCTTTTTGTTGTGGAGCAGTTTTCGCACTGAAGGTTATAATCTTGCTATATAGGTTGCTAAGCGACTTAACGCACCCTAAATGTTAGAAACTTGGTAATCTTCTACTGTAAGCTGACTCCTTAGTATTCAGTTAACTGCCGACTAATATCAACTGCCTAGTAGTTCTACTGAACTCCAATAGAACTCTAAAGAACTCTGTAGAACTTCTAAGAACTTCCCAAGTACTTCCTGTTAACTCTTATTAATATAGGAGGGAGGGTCCATTATCTGAGGAATAGGGGTGTTCCCTCATAACAATTACTTAGCTTTCTTGTATTTTGTTTTTGTTTTGTGTTTTGTTTTTTTTTTGGGGGGGTTTTTTTTGTTTGTTTGTTTTTTTGTTTTTTTTGCTACAAAAATGTATTATTGGTAATATTTTCACTATAAAAAGCATTGCTGGTATTTTTGCTATTTGCTATTTGTTATTTTATACTTTTTAGTGTTTCAACCCCAGTTAAATATTTGCACATAGCTGAACTCCAATAGAACTCTAAAGAACTCTCTAGAGTTTCTAAGAACTCCTATGAACTTCCCAAGAACTTATCGAGTTAACTTCCTGTTAACTCTTATGAATATAGGAGGGAGAGTCCATTATCTGAGGAATAGGTGTGTTTCGCCATAACACTTTTGAAGTCGGTTGCTCTCTCTTTCGAGCAATGGATACGAGAAGCTAAGGACCGTATGACACTGGGCTGATGAATTGCACAAGTTATATGATATATATATGATAGCAGACGCATTTTCACCAGCTCGACGTTGAGAAAGGTCCATTTAATAGAAGAATCAATTGCTTGAGTGGCCAGTTGGTTCCCTCCAAATTCGTGAGATTGCGAATTTCAAGATTTTATTTTCCCCTCTGTCCAGGTCATGAAAAATAAAATTTGAATGGAATAATAGTTTTTTCCTTTGCTTTTTAGACGAAAGCAAATAGGAAATAACACTCACTGACTAATGACAAACAAAATCAACAATTTGTTACACAATGTAATCGATTGTTTTAAATCCTTCATTTTCGCTTATATTTCCCATGGAAGATCAATAACCGATAAAATACGTGTCATTCGTTTGATTTTCCTTTGGAACCAATTTCTTGTGAATGATCAATAATCGATTTTAAAATACTTCATTTTTCTCTTGTCATTTAGGACCTATGTTTGATTAATAATGGATTTTGAAACCCATTTCCCACGTCAATCAATAATTGATTCAAGATTAGTTTATTAATTGGATCTAAAAGTTTTGTCTAGTTTCTTGTGATTCGTTACTGATATGCAGTGTATGTATCGATGAATATAATTTTATCGATTATGCTGAACCTTAAGGCAAGCATTTGGAGAAAGAAAGAAAGAAAGAAAGAAAGAAAGAAAGAAAGAACATACTATGAAAATGTATTGCTGATATTTTACTATAAAAAATTTATGCTTTCATAGAGTTTTCATTTTAGTTTAAGACTTAAATATTTGCGCATAGTTAGAACCCTAACAAGCGCTATCACCGCGGGTCAGAGTAGACCTGGGAACAGCAACAATTAGAAGCTGGTTCCACGCTCCACAAAACCTCCCGATCAGAGGCCTTGCTGTCGGATACGTATGTACATTATACATGTAGTTTTGCTGAAATCACCCCTATTTCTACAATCATCCTGAAAAAGGACCCATAATGATGATTGCTTTGACAGATAATAATTTACACACCCACACTACGCATGCAGGTACACACATGTTATGGGGAACACACCTATTCCTGATAATAGACTCTCCCTCCTATATTAATAAAAGTTAACAGGAAGCTCTTGAGAAGTTCTTGGAGAGGTCATTTTTATTGGAGTTCAGTAGAACTACTAGGCAATTAGCCGAATACTAAGGAGTTACCTTTAGTGGAAGATTACCAAGTTCCTAACATTTAGGGTGCGTTAAGTCGATTAGCAACCGACATAGCCCGATCATAACCTTCAGTGTGAAAACTAATCCACAACAACACATGTGCGTTTATAGGATGTATAATAGTATCAGAAAGAAAAGCATACAACAAGGAAAGGTTTAATGTATGACGCGTTTAGACTAGTGTTAATCTTAACTTCTTCAGGTTAGAATGAAAGACAAGTCTGTGTGTAAGGAAAATGCGTTGTGACTTTTAAGATTCGACGGGGTGATGAATTAAATTACCTTACCAGGTCCGACAAACAGAAATCAGAGAGTGTTTGTTATATATATATATGTGTGGGGGTGATATTTAAATACCAATAAAAACCATATATTGGCTACTAGCAAAACAAATAAACACAAAAAAACGCAACTCAAAAATTATCAGATATAAATGTACTAATATAAACACTCAATCACGACAAAAAAAAAAACAATGAAAGAAATCGGAAAAAATAACAACCAGATAATACAATAATCACCAAACAAAAACAATCGCACATCAAACTCATAAATAATACAAAAACAACTAACATGCATACACAAACCAACACAAACATTTAATCAAGGCCGAAAAATATTTTAAGCGGTCATATATACTGACACAGTAAAAAGGTCCACCCAACACAGTAGAACGAGGTCAACTCAAAAAGGTAAAAAGAGGTCAACCCAAAATGGTAAAAAGAGATCAACTCAATATAAAGTAATTAAATAGACATACACTTAAGAACGCTAAAAAGTGGTCAACACAATAAAAAGCAGTTAAATAGACATACACTTAAGAACGATGAAAAGAGGTCAGCTCAATATAAAGCAATTAACAACCAGCAAATCCTGCTCCACTTAAGAAACAGTATTCATCAAGCAAAAAGGATCATTCACAAACAAAAATATCAAATTACATCAAGCTTTATATAAATAGAAAAATATCGGGAAAGAGCAGTAGAAAAACAAAAACAGAGAAATATTAAATGCAGTGTTAATCTATCTGCTTCAATCCTGTTCGTTTGTTGTCCAGCGTGTTTCTCTCATTCTTACTAAACACTTGTAGCCAAGAAGTCTTTATTGTCTTGCTTAAAAAAAACTATTCGCGCCCCTATTCAACAGATATTACCGGACACTTGTTTGCTGAATATCATCTTTTTTTCTTTTTTTAATCATATCACCCCGAGCAAGGCAGTAACGCCACTGATGCACAGGGGGCTACGTAAGAGAGAAAAGATTGGAAAAGAGAAAGCCGGAAACCACATTCTCAACAAGAAACAAGGAATGAGACTCTTCACCTGTTCAATAGACGTGGGTGGAGTGTAAACCGGGTGATAGTTTAGGCTATCTACTCCAATTAAAAAAAAAAGAGTGAAAAGATTGGAAAAGAGAAAACCGGAAACCGCATCCCAAACAGGGAACAAGGGATGAGCCTCTTCACCTGTTCAATAGACGTGGGTGGAGTTTGAACTTGTCGATAGTTTAGACTATCTACTCCAATTAAAAAAAAAATGAAAAGAGTGAAAAGATTGGAAAAGAGAAAACCGGAAACCACATCCTAATCAGAGAACAAGGGATGAGCCTCTTAACTTGTTCAATAGATATGGGTGGAGTGTGAACCGGGCGATAGTTTAATCTCTCTTCTCCAATTGAAAAAAAAGAAAAAGAAAAGCGTGAAAAGATTGGAAAAGAGAAAGCCAGGAAACCACATCCTAGACAGGGAACAAGGGATGAGCCTCTTCACCTGTTCAATAGACGTGGGTGGAGTGTGAACCGGGCGATAGTTTGGTCTATCTACTCCAATTAGTAATTAACCAATAGCCAAGAGACAAGATGTGAATTTGTACCTTTCTCTAAGAGCGTTTGCATGTAAGGGAATCAAACAAACTCAATGGGAATTGGAACTCACGTGAGAATCTGTGTTGGCGAAGACGAATGTACAGAATTCATATTTTGGTTCGCTTACTTAGCGTTAGCTAATTTTTTTAATGTTTTATATGTAAAGTTTTAAGTTCGCTTAAGTTGTTAAATTTTCTAGCTTCTCTTCCAATCTTCCAGCAGTGGATTTGTCAGACATGGTTTTACTTTTAATTTATATCTGGGCAAAGGTAACAAAGTATCCATCGGGCACTATTATTACTATTAAACATGCTCCTGATTTTCTAGAGGTCTTCTATTTTATGACTGTTTTTTTTTTTTGTTTGTTTTTTTTTATTGTCTACAATAGTTAAATGTTTTATGGTTATTTGTTTAGCAGCTTATCAACTGTTTATGGATCATTTAATTCTGAAATGTAATTTTCTTGGGAGAATTATTAATTTTTTGACAAATGTATTACTGTTGTGGAGTAGTTTTCGCACTGAAGGTTATAATCGTGCCATGTCGGTTGCTAATCGACTTAACGTAGCCAAAATATTAGAAACCTGGTAATCTTTTACTGAAAACTGACCCCTTAGTATTCGGCTAACTACCGACTAATATCAACTGCCTAGTAGTTCTACTGAACTCCAATAGAACTCTAAAGAACTCTGTAGAACTTCTAATTAACTTCTTATTAACTCTTATTAATATAGGAGGAAGAGTCCATTATCTGAGGAATAGGGGTGTTTCCCCATAACAATTACTTAGCATCTTTTTTTTTTTTTTTTTTGCTACAAAAATTTATTATTGGTAATATTTTTACTATGAAAATACATTGCTGGTATTTTTGCTATAAGTTATTTTGTATTTTTTAGTGTTTCAACCCCAGTTAAATATTTGCACATAGCTGGGACTCCTAACAAGTGCTATTAACGCGTGGCGTGCCATATTGGGAACAACAGCGGTTAAGAAGCTCCTTAAATCCTCCAATCAGGTGATCAGAAGCCTTGCTGCCGAGACGACGTTTATCGTCATAGCAAAGACAGTACAGTAGATAAATAATCAGAGTTAAGTAGAAAAAATAGTTAAAACAAATTATATTATAATCAAGATATAAAAAGGTGTTTGATTGAAACCTCTTATTTCTTATTTCCCAAGGACAGACTCTCAATAGAATGAAATAGGCTGTGGAATTGGCTCCCGATAGGGTGCTTTTTCGATCATTACAATCTTAACCTCTTTAAGACAAGGATCAATCGTTACCGCTTCTTCAAAAACTCATAAACTGCATTTTGTTAACTCATTCTTTCACACTTATATAACACGATTATTAAACAACCCTCTACTTTGAGTTACAATTGCGCTTTGAACAACAGAAAGTCAATGGTCTACGATTAATGGCTTCTTCTGGGACTTATGGAAGTTTTTTTACGAATTATTCTGCTCGAAATAAATCATTGCAATTAAGTAGGAGAATTAGTTAAAACAAAATAAGGCCGACCTGAGGGAGGCTACCACCACCTTTAATTTTTTTTTTTTTCCAGTGCAAATCTTATTGATTACACGCTAAACTTTCCGATTGACAAAAACAATAGAAAAAATTTCAATACTTAAACAATTTTAAGGGGTGCTCAGTTTTTCATACAACGTTATAGTAAAACGATCCTTCATTTTGGAACCACCTGCCGGTACGACATTATCACTACCTTTAAATTTGTTGATTATCAATTTTTTTTTTAATTTTTTCAGTGCAATTTTATCGATTAAACCCTAAAATTTCCGAGTAACAAAAAAAAATTCTAAAAATTTCAATATTTAATCATTTTTTTTTTTTGGTGGGGGGTCTCAGTTTTTCACACAACCTTATAGTATATCGATCCTATGGAATTAACTTTTTTTGCTTGCGTATATTCAACAACTGAATCCTTTGCGAAATTTTTGAATTAATCCATTCTTGGAGTTTCCGAGGAAGATGCCATCGTAATAAATGAAGAAAACTTGAAAAAAACAAAAACAAAAGCAACAACACGCCCCCCCCCCCAAAAAAAACAAAGCTACCTCAACACGAGTGATTCCAAAATGGAGGATCGATTTACTATAACGTTGTATGAGAAACTGAGCCCCCACCTAAAATTGTTTAAATATTGAAATTTTTCCAAATTTTTTTTGATAATCTAAAACTTTATTTAATAATCGATAAGACTGCGCTGAAAAAAGTAAAAAAAAATTAAAAACAACAAATTTAAAGGTGGTGTTAGTCTCCTTCAGGTCCGCCTAAAATAATTATATTCGATAAATAAAATGGGGGCTGGTTTGCTTTAAACTGAGCAACTGACTTGATTCGGCCGTAGCAAGCCACAGGAATGAAAAGGAAACACATTCGTTTTTGTTATGAGTAAACGTTTAGGTGAACCGGAAGTGGAAAAAAAGTATTTTTGACAACTGAAAAAGAAGAAAATTTTATTTATATTTGTGCTTTTGCTTCATTTGATTCGTTTTTGTTTTTTTTTTTATTTTACACATTAACACAACTCCTGATATTATGCGAAATAAATTAACTATTAATTAATATTATTAAAATTAACAATTGCATAATATTTTGCATCATGCAATATTATTGATCTACCTTTTACTTATATTCAAACTTGTATTTCCATATATAATGAAAGTATAATAATATAAAGACTTCCCAAGGCTGACTGTGATCCAGCACACACAGGAGTTTTTAGCAAGACACTACAGAAGATTAGAACTTATGTCTTAGTTCAGTCTATAAAGGTGTAAGGTTCTCTATGTGCTATACATGCGCGTGTGTATGTGTGCAGCTGTTAATGCTAAGAAAGAAAGAAAGAAAGAAAGAAAGAAAGAAAGAAAGAAAGAAAGAAAGAAAGAAAAACTCAGGAAAAAGATCAGAGAGAATGAATGAGTCAAAAAAAGGGCCCGGGGTGAGTTTTGGCTGGGGGACTTGATTTCGAAGGCGAATGCCGGCTGCATTCATTACACCAAGTGTTTAGAGAGGAGGGGATGCGAAGAATTTTATGGATGTCTATAAGTGGACGGCTGGGGGGTGTATTTAAAAAAAGAAAGAAAGAAAGACATGTTTACTTCTCTCTTCATAAGTACAAGTCACTGTACCACTACAGGCGATCTACATCATTCCCCGGGGTGAAGGGCACTTAGCCGCTGGTTAGTGCTGTCTGGCATTGTGCACTTGCTACTCTGCCACCGGGTCCAGGGTGGGGGACTATCATCACTCCCTACCGCATCCGATGATAATGACGATGTTCCCTCTACCGGTGGTCACTTGAGGCAAACATCGCGTACGTTTTCCACCGAAACCCGCTATATTTTCGTTTTCGTAACCAGCGAATATATGCAGGCAAGGACGCTGAAGGTAGGGTCATCAGAAAGTTGGTCTTGAAAGCTACTGGTAGTGAGTTCAATCATCACGAAATGATACAGACTAGCGAAAACTCAATAAATATCTACATATTCCTGTGAACATGACATTTGATAGAGGCATCTCCAGATATACATAGGTAATAACGTGAATGTGAATATATATATATATATATATATATATATAGTGACATGAATTAATAAATATATATACTAGGGTGTATACATGAATAATATTATTATTCAGGTGTTAATAAAACAGTGCTTAATCTAGTATGAGCATATATATATAAGGCTGTTGATATATATATATATATATATATATATATATATATATATATATATATATATATTTAATGATACATATATATATTATATTATATTTTTATATATATATAATATATATATATATATATTGTTGTTATTTTTTATTGTTATTATCTATTATTAGTATTGCTAGTATTTTAGATAATTTTTAAGGTTGTTTTTTAAAAAGTTATATTTTTTATTGGAGTTATTATTATTTTAACTATTATTAGAATAATTGAATAAATTACTACTAGTGGTTATAATGTAATTTATGTTAGAATATATGAGTTATGTTTCACCATAAATATTTCCTATAGTCGGTATATTTTAATTTAACGGTAAAAATCCCTTGTCACGTTTCTAAGAATGAATTATATACGTCGGTTTCGATCTAGCACTTTTTTTAATATTTTAATTATTTTAAAATCCGTTCTATCGTGATTTCTTCTTTTTTCTTTCCTTCTTTTTGTGTATCCCCCCCACCTTCTGTTAGGTTTATCAAATTTTTTCTGTTTCTATATTTATATTTTTTTATTTCAGTATTTTTAATTATTTTAACAATATTTTAAATTAGCATTAATTTTTAAAATAAGAGTAGTTATTTTTTCAAATTGTATTAAAATTATGACGTACAATTTTTTTGTACCGTAAATATATTCCGGTATATGAACTTAACCAAACCTGTATGAGGTAAAGTTTGCTAATATATATATATATATATATATATCGTGCATTCAGCAATGAATTAGAACACGGTTAGCTACTGGCGTTTGTATACATGGTATATCACACGCTAAGTGTCTACCTTCATCTACCTCATAGCTCAGAGGTAGAATCGCCGACTGATGTCAATTCGGTCGGGTTTCAATCCTGGCTAAAAGCAATCGGATGTCTAACCGTACCGATCCATTTTCATTCCAAATGAATAAGGAACGAAGAAAATAATTGCAACGTTCAAAACATTAATTTAAAACAGTGCTCAATGTTGAAATAGACCAATGTACATTTAGTATAAATTATAGTTTAGAACAGGTACAAAATTGTACATTTTGTTTTGACATCGAAGAAACAATGTCTCATCAGATAGTTCATAATAACGGTAATAAACTTTTTTGTTTTTTTTTAAAGAAAATTTAAAACAAACAAAAAAACTCGTACAAAAATATTTCAAAAATAAAAGGAAGTGTTTTTTTTAATTTTCTAGAAAAAACATTTCTTGCCATCAGTATTAACTACTTGATGAGACGTTGTTCTTTCAATGTCGAAACAAAATGTACAATTTTGTAGTAGCTTCTAGTTTGTACACGTTATAAAGTACACACACACACACACACACACACACACACACACACACACACATATATATATATATATATATATATATATATATATATATATATATATGAGAAAAATTAAGGCAGACACGTTATTACATGTTTAAGTAGAAGTATGAGCCCATTTCAGGCAAACCATCATCAGTTTCCGTCTTTATTGTATAGAAGATTTTACACGAACCTGTAAAATGTAAAAAAAAAACTGTAAATGAGTAAAATCTTCTGTACAATAAAGACGGAAGCTGATGATGGTTCGCTTGAAATAGGCCTTATAATTCCGATTCACCATGAAATAACGTGCCTGCCTAAATTTTTTCTTAAATTTGTTCTATATGTATTGATATACATATATATTTAAAGCTCTCTTAGAGAGTTATCCTACCACTGTATGTACAGGATACTCCTTTGGATTCTTCTATATATACACCGCATGCTTATATATATATATATATATATATATATATATATATATATATATATATATATATATCATTTTAAAGAAAAAGAACAAATAAAAAACGTATCTCAGGCCACCACAACGTGTGATATCCGTTGTGGTACAGTGGATATCGTCTCGAATTGAGATATTGGAGAGCCGAGTTCGATTTCTAGTCGAATTCATTGCATTCAGTTCCGCTCAAATACCTTTGAGAAAGGTATTAATCTCTCTCTTCCCTCCTGTTAAGGGTCAAATAACAGGTCAGATTGAGTTCTATTGCCTTGGTTACCAACCAGTCTACCGCAGAAAGTAATGGCAAACTACTGCGGGAAAATCTTCTGCCCAATGAAAACATATTAACTGGAGACACGTTTCCTATTTTGTAAAATTTCAGAATGTGCAGAGTCCTTCAGGTGGCTGGCGATCACGACTCTCCACAATTTCCTGTCCTTTTTAGTCTTTTTGTTATCTCTCCTAAAACTTGTTCCTTGATTCATTTACTCAAGCTCGCTAGGTAAGTTATGCGTTGATTTCCTCTGTCCCTTTTGTCTTCAATCTGTCCTGTGAGTGTCAGATTCTCCAAGCCCTCTTTCTTCATTATGTGCCCTAGAATTTCAGCTGTCTCTTCCTGATCCTAAGAATAAATTTTCTTTAAAATTCCTTGTTCGAATGTTCAGCCTTTGGTATTCTCTACATCCTTTTGTAGAACAACATTTCTTTTGCTTCAAGTCTCTTCTTCATCTGTGAGATGAAGAAGAGGAGGACTGGTATTGCATAATTGGTCAGTACTCTTTCCCTTGTTCTGTTTCTTAAGCTCTAAACACTAGAATACCTCAGTGTATGGATCACGTATAACAAATTTAATATTCAATAAAGAAACGAAAATGAACCTAGAAAAGGTTTAGGGTGATTTTGTTCAACACTGAAAATTTCTACAAAGCCAAAATATTAATTTCAGAATTCAAATTGTGTCTTTAAATAGACTCATCACATCTAAGCTCTCATATGAACGTCATGCATGAAGCCAAAATCGTTCAGAAATCTGTCTATACTTCTGAGATGAGGTACATTATTAACATTATTCAGACTATTGTCTTCATGTTTACGACGTTTCGGCCACTATACATTCCGGCCTTCTTCAGATGCTAGGAATTTTGAACCGAACACTTTTCTTCGATTACTTGCTTATATCATTCTTATTCTACATGTGATGCCACTTCCGAATGCCATGTAGTTATCTCTCTTTAACTCAACTCTCTCAGTTATTTGTTCACCACTGCTGTAGCCAGGTATTGAACTCACAACCCTTTGGGTCAACTCACTGGAACTAATCAACGCTTTAACTCAACTCTCTAAGTAATTTGTTCACCACTGCCAGGTATTGAACTCACAACCCTTTGATCAAGTCACTGGAACTATCCAACGACATTGGGTCATGTGTCAATATCAATGTATGAATTTCTGGGACTTATAAGCCTAATGTCTCGATAATCATTTTTTACCAGTGCTCATATTGCAATCTTTGACGCTAATGATTTTCTGTAGCAATCCGTATTACTGGTTCCCATATTGTATTCATTTCTATGCTTGGCCGGTTTAGTAGATTTTTGTGACCTAGAATAAGCGCTGATTCCTTAAGTTTACGTAGTTTCCAGTGGCGTTCTGTATTAATTATTTCAACTTCATCTTTTAGGGGGCGGTGATCCCCTTTCTCCCCATCATATTTGGTCAGCTACACCTGATTTTTCTATTTCCCTTCGTATTACAGCCTTGCGATGTTCTTGCATTTCTCCCAAACCTCGCGTCGCCATCCATTTGCTAAAGCCCATCAAATAGGCTTCGCGCTGCTTTCTCCTGTCTCTCTTTTCCTCTATCCGTCCTGTGAGTATTGAATTCGCTAAATCCTCTTTCCTCATTACATGTCCCAGGAACCTCAGCTTTCTCTTCCTGGTACTAAGTTTGCATCCTCTGACGTCTAAATAAATAATTTGAAATTTAACCAAAATTGTTGAAATTAAAATAAAGTTTATGTTATTTTCATAATAACTTTAGACAGATATAGATAGGGAAAATAGTGGCATAATGAAAATACTTAGTTTTTCGCTCTACAATAAACAAAAGTGTGGGAAGGAAACTCACACCAATGCTAGAAAAAGCAATACCAATTCGTGGACGGGGGTAAAAAACTATTTTTCACAAATATATGAAAACTTTTTTTGCATCTTTCTTCTAAATGAACAGGATTTACTTTTTGTTTTTTCCTTTCCAAAACCTCATCGTTGCTCACATGCTCGGTCCATGATATCCGCAGCATCCTTCTGTAGAACCACATTTCAGGTACTTCGAGTTTTTCCTTTATCTCTGATGAAATTGTCCAGCATTCGCTGCCATATTGAAGAACAGACATCACATAGCAATCCCGTACTCTCTTCTTTATTTCAAGCGAAATTTCCGTCTCTCAAAACTTTTACTGACTTGAAAAATCAGTATTCATTCGATATTTTGTCATTTTACTGCGCTTAAATATCGACTGAGTGAAGGATAAACAGGCAAGACTTTCATCTCATAAGTATCGTCAAAATATGTAAGCATTTTATATCCACGTATACATACTGTAATGTTATAGCTAACGCGTACACATTACTGCATTCACACACAAACTAACGCATATACACTAATAGGCACGCACATTGAGGGCAAACAATAATAAAAATTTATTAGTCTATAATGTATTTGAACGAGGCCAAGTTTGACACAAAGGAGCAGGCAGTTAAAATCAAATTCACTATCAATAACCTGCAAGATAAATATGTTAAAGTCAGCGCTAAGGTAGGTGTCTGTCTGTTAGATAAGAATAAGTATCGTTATAAGACTTAGAGAGTGCGAGAGAGATTCTGACATCAGTGCCTGCGGGTAAGCGTCCGCCTCCCTCCATCACCCTACCCATCTCTCTTATAATCTCTGGCTTTTGGCAATGGCTGTTCTTCTTGCCATCTCTTCCTTATCACAGAGACACATTTCGTTTCGTTAAAGTCGCCCAAGAGAGAATTGTCCCCATTTCTCTTTTCATGTTTAACCTGCGGTAAGAAAATGTCGGCCAAAATTATGGGATAGAAAGAGTTCCCCCCCCCCCGTTTTGGAGAGGAAAGGCTGGAGAAGTGTAAAAGAAAGAAAGAAAGAAGATATGTAGCAAATCGAAGAGACTAAATTAACAACAAACACAATTCGGTGCAGTGGATATCGACTCGGAACGACAAATCGGGGTGCCGAGTTCGAATTTCAGTTGAATTCCTTGCATTCACTTACGCACAAATACCCTTGGGAAAGGTATTAATCCGTCTGTTCCCTTCAGTTATGGGTTAAATAATAGGACAGATTGAGTTCTGTAAACTTGGCTGGCAACCAGTCTACAGAACTCACTCAGAAAGCAATGGCAACCTACTGCAGGATAATCTTCTGCCCAGTCAGTCATGTCACTTTCGAGACATGATCGCCCAAAAGTGTGTATCATGTATGGCACTTAACTGACTGACGAAGGAATAATTCCGAAGAAAAGTGATGAAGGTTTTATTACCCTAAAAGCTGAAGTAATCAAAGTCTGAAGGAAATTCAATGGAATACGACACGTATTTTTATTTTTTTATAATGTTCATCCAAGACAGGGCTCATGAGCCACTCAAGGTAGTGTGTTACTGTTTGGAGTCATATTAGCTCAGAAAAAGACAGGCATTACGAGTATAGAGCTGAAGTAGATTTTCGAAGGAACTGGAAACCCAATCCTAAACAGAAAACAAGGGATAAGTCTCTACTATTTGAAATACAGGAAAGAAGTATGAAGCGGACGCTAGGCGAACTTATCTATTTCTATTCTGTGATGTAGTATCGATGAGCTCTTAAAATCTGGATAACTTCCGGGTTTTCTTTCTAAGGAAAGTTTTGCGAGCATCGCTAACATAATTTTACAAGTTTGAAAAGAGAAGTAAAAAGGCAAAAAGTTGGTCTCATTGGGGACAGAATGCTTCAGTAGATTACAACGAGCTTTTACAGAGAGAAGTAACTAGTAAATATCAAGGGTTTTCTTTTCCAAGTGGCGTTTTGACAAATCAAGCAATAAAGATTCGTATATGAAGTTCGATTGCGTTGAGTAGGAGGTCGGTGGGGCCAGGGTGAAATGGTGAGAAATAGAGGAGGAAGCGACATAACGACAGAGCCAGAAATAAAGAAAGAAGCAGAATTAAAATGAGGAAAAATTGAGTAATCATGTCCTAAAGCAACGAATACGAAATAAACGCGAATGAGATACGAGACCCGGGGTTCGGCAGGGCGGAGTCGAGAGGAAACACAAAAACGAAATAGAAAATAGAAGTTGATAAATAAAAGGCAGAATAATGAGCAGAAGGAAATGGGTAGACGCCATGGAAACTAGAAAGAAAGAAAGAAAGAAAGAAAGAAAGAAAGAAAGAAAGAAAAAGATGCGTATTAAGAGGGAATAAAAAGATCAAATAAAAGAATATACAATGGAACAGATAAGAAAACTCAAATGAATAAAATCTGTGAAAAGCACAAATTATTCATATAAAAAAAACAAAGAAACAAAGAAAAGGAGGAAAGAACAAAATAAAAAAAGAAGAAAAGGCGTGAAAAAAGATTGATGACAAAGAAAGAAAGAAAGAAAGAAAGAAAGAACGGGAAGGGTTCCAAAGAAGCATGACTGGTTGACAATCTTTTTCTTGTTATTTAAAAGAAAATAGACAAGCGACAAGCAACAGCCAGACAGACTCAAAAATGATTCCTAAACCCGAAAGGTTCCAGGTACAAGACACAATGTGGGAGAGACAAAAGGAAAAAAAAGAAAATGTGAAAGTGTTGATGGTAAAAAACGTAGCACAAAAAATATTTAGGTAGTAAAACAAAAACATTAAATAAATTATTTAGACCAATTCCGTCGACATCCTTGGGGCAGGTCTGTAGAAGTTTTCTGTTTTCCCACCCCAACAGCAATGAAACAACACTGACATACTATTTGGCCTAAAAGAAACACGAACCATAGACACCTTCAATTTCACTAGAGAATGAGAATCTAACATTGTTTTTTTTTTTTTTTTACCCTTCCCCATCTGAATTCCCTTTTTTGTGCTACAGTTGAAAATTGCCTCGAGTCTTTCTTCCTTGCAACAAAGATTTATCTCATTATTTTTGTTTTTGCTTGTCACTAGATTTCACTGTCAGGTAAAACCTGGCTCGTTTTATATACTTGTGTACTTTAATATAGGCATTTATTTGAATTAGTCTTTCACTATCACAAAATCAAACTCATGAAACGTCAAAAAGAGGAAGAAATTTGTAAATTTATGAAAAAAGTAGTCTAAGCGTTCTGCTCCAAAAATAATGTACGTCTCTTTTGTTAAATACTAAATGATTCTATTCTATGCTCTGTTATTCTTAAATATAATCGTAATTTTTTTTAACACCGTTGCAGTTCATAAAATGTCCAAAACTGGATTAAAGTAAAAATAAAATAATTCGAAATCTTCACCCGTCAGAATCACGTTCAACCTTGATAAGGGAGATAAAAGAATATACATGAAAACAAACATTGATCTGTAAATACACCGGATACGTATTGTGGTATGAATTATCTCCCCTTATACGTGTTCTGTATTAAGTTCGGTCTGTAAGTAAGTTCTAAGTTAAATAAAACTTCAGTTAGGTTACACCTGCATTCGTTTTCTTGCTACACTTATAAAATTCTTAGTAGTGTTTCAAATATTTCAGTTATCAAGTGAATGTATAAAGATTATACTGAATTTATAAAATTTTAATAAACATTCATCAAGTCATTGTTCGGTTTCAACCTGTCCGCCATGATTATTTAGAGTAAAAGAGATAAACGCTTTTTGAAAGTTCTGTAAACGCAACTAGACGTTGATTTCTCAAGGTTCAACTCTTGAGTCATTAAAGTTTTTTATTCAACCACTAAGTTCCTGTGGAGGTCGTTTTCTTGTCTCTAGATGTCCACAGACTTCTCTCTACTGCAGTCTTTGCCTTAGATCGGAGATATTTGGTTGAAGAATCACTTCTGCATGCACGTACATACTTACATACATATCGCCATGTACACGTTCATCCACATATACCCACATACTCTTACATTGGTGCTGCACGTGAGGTCTCTTTTTTTCCCGCGCTTTATTAAGAAATATATAAGCGGATGTTCACACGTGCTTAGACCAGTTGGAAACTGTCTTTCGGAGCTAACAATCCGAATGCCGTTAGTTCCTTTCCAACTCACATACGGCGCTAATTGCATTCAGCAGTTAGCTACATCAAAATGTTTCTCTCTCTTATAAGCATACTTCACTACTTGTAAAATATTATTCAATTACTGATCAGTACAAACATTATTTCCTTTTTCAGGAACTCTTCCAGCATGAACATTAATACATTTTCTTCAATATCTTTACTATATCTTGCATGCACAAATTAATCAATCCTGTAACCAATGTTGTTATTCTCGTTACATTGTGCTTTGAGTTATTTTATTTATGAATGTAGTGGTTTGGACAACCAACCTACTTTCCACCTTTAAAATTACTACCACGACGTTCTTAGAAAAAGATTAGCCACTCCAATTGGTAACCCCTACGGTCAGTCTACATCAAATGGTAACCGAGTTGTCCAGACCACAACACGGTCAGTCGTAGATGTAATTTGTTAATTAATTGATATGAACAAATTAGTTACGTCTATTACTTAAAACAAAATTGATTGAATCACTTTTTAATCCTTTTCACAAATTGATTTTATATATATATATATATATATATATATATATATATATATCACTCAGTGTGTGTGTGTGTGTGTGTGTGTGTGTGTGTGTGTGTGTGCGCTTGCGCGTTCGACAAAAAACATCTTAAATCAAATAAAATAAGCATTGGCACCTGCAGACACAAGCTGATATTCTTAAAGTTAACATAGTCTGACACAGCCTAAAATTAGGAGATTCCAGTAAAGATTGATCTCACTATGCCTGTAATTACAGTCGCTTTATGTCGGGATGAGGAAAAAGATTGTAATATGATAGACAAAAATATAGCTACCTTAAAAAAAGAATTGTTATCAAAGTATTTTATTTTTACTTATTTCCTGGTTGCATTTTTTTCCTTCGCTGTGCAATGTTCCGGATTTAGAACGTGAATGGACAGCGGAAAAGTTTTTAAAAAAAGACATTTGATGAGGACACCAACAACGTATAAAGGAAAAATGTTTTATAAAGATGGCGAAAAGAAACAGAATTAAAAATGTTTCATAAAAAAAGGCGAAAATCGAAAAGATGAGGAAGAAAATGAATTAACTTACAGGAAAAAATGGTCCAATAGAGACCGCCAATGAGGATGTGCGAAGAAAGAAAGAAAGAAAGAAAGAAAGAAAGAGAAATATAGGTAAAAATAAAGGGAGGTAAAAAGCAAAGAAAATGAAAGTAGAAAATAGAAACATATAAAAAGGAAGGAAAGAAATGGAAAATACGCGAATACAAACAGAAAGAAAAATATTCAACGATAATGGAAGAAAGTAAAATATTCAAATGAAGGAGATAAATAAAGTATAGGAATAAGACAGAATTAGGTGTATGTGAAGGGGGAAATCGTAAAGCAAAAAGAAAGAGGAAATCGAAATAGGCTCGAGCAAGTAAGATACTGGCTCGATATAGATGAACAAATCAGAAAAAAAAGAATAAATTAAACGTTCAGGCAAAAAAAAAAGAAGAAATAAGAAAGAATGAACTCATAACAGAAAAACAAAATACAAATAAAAACTCTTTTTAAATAAAAGCTAAAAGAAATAAAATTGTAGAAAAATGAAACAAAAATCTGCACAGATTAAATAAAAAGGTGAGTCTAAACGAAAATCTACATCTCTAAAAAAACAGAAAGAGAAACAAATATGGCGGCGAGGCGGCTAAATCTAGATGAATGACGAAGAAAAAAAAGGTAAATTAGAGAAAAAAATATTAAATTTACGATTGGTTTATTGTGGACCAACGGTTTCTTCTGAGATTTCCTTGAGGTGCAATGTGGCAAGTTTCAAAACAAAATTGCAAAAAAAAATTTTTTTTTTTAATAAAATAAAAAAAGGCAGATTATTATTGGCTGGAACCGTCGCCATTATCAGTGGTGCTGTCGCCATGATGGTAGTCGTCATCGCTGTAGTGGCTGTTTACACCTTTGTCGTGCAAAATTGTTTTGTTACGAGCATTTTATTAAAGAACAAAAACAAGTCATGATCCTTCCATAACATATACCGTGAATAATTCTCTTCACCTGCAGGTAATCAATAGCTTGCTTTTTATATATATATATATATATATATATATATATATATATATATATATATATATATATATATATATATATATTCTGGGTGTAAAAGGCAAATACAAGTTTGTAGATAATCAATATTTAATTATCAAATATGATTGATTATCTACATATTTTTAAGAAGGCCATGAAAAACTATGATTCGATTAATAACGAACTTTTAAATATTTTCTCAATATTTCGATGTCTATTTCTATCATCGTCAGAACATTTATCTGTCTGTACAAAGACCGAAACCAAGTGCGAAATGTATATTCGATTTTGAGCACATTTGGAGATTAATTCATATCTTTTTCGGAAGATTTAACGTAAAAGTAACTCGGGTCACTTATTTATAAACGTTGTTGAAATAAGAAAATATATATTTAATGGAACCAGATTCTAAAACTTATAAGAATAGACATGTAAAAACACCATTAATGCGGGATCATATCGAAATAGTTAACAATCTGATATCCTATTATTCTGTTTCGATCACTGTAGTCAAAAGAAAAAAGGTGACCATCCGAGATCCTAGATTTTACTCAGTTTAAATAGCAGGAGCTAATAAAAATGACTGACAATCTGACATCCTAGTTTTTACTCTGTTTCGATCACTAGAGTCAAAAGAAAATACCCGACAGTCTGACATCAGAGGTTTTACTCTCTTTTGATCATTGGAGCCAATCAAAAATGCTTGACAGTCTGACATCCGAGAGTTCACTCAGTTTAGATACGCAGTTTCGATCACAGAAGTCAATGAAAATAGTTGACTATCTGATATTTAAAAGTGTTTCAATCTCTAGGGTCTCTCGGAAATAATTGAGAATCTAATTTCTTACGTTTTACACTGTTTCGATGACTGAAGTCAATGGAAGTGCTTGACAATCTGCCATTCTATATTTTACACTGTTTCCAACACTGAAGCCATATAAATTACTTACCTTTCTAATCTCCTAGGTTCTATTCACTTTCAACTGAATGGAAAATACTTGGCAATCAGACATCCTAATGTTACTCTGTTTCGATACGTGAAACCAATCAAATAGGCAAGAAAATCTATCATCCTATGCTTTACACTGTTTTGGTGAATATATATATATATATATATATATATATTGTCATCCGCAGACAGATCTGTTTCGCTGTATCACAGCTCATCAGTACGGTTAGACTCCGATTGCTTTTAACCCAGAATTGAAACCCGACCGAATAGGCATCAGTCGGCGATTCTACCTCTGGGCTATGGGCGCTCGGTAGAAGAAACCAGACTTTTTAGCGTGTATATTATCATTATACACGCCCAATAGCCAGAGTGCTCTAATTCATTACTGAATGAGTGATGCGTACATGCCAGAGTAGCTACTGTTTTTCAAAGTCCACCATTCTTCCAGAGTGCTCAATTAGAGTGTGAGAGCGTAAATAGTTATCCGCAGACAGATCTGTTTCGCTGTATCACTGCTCATCAGTACGGTTAGACTCCGATTGCTTTTAACCCAGGATTGAAACCCGACCGAATTGGCGTCAGTCGGTGTGTGTGTGTGTGTGTGTGTGTGTGTGTGTGTGTGTGTGTGTGTGTGTGTGTGTGTGTGTGTTTCACCAGGGTTGCAACCAGTTTGAATAGGACAAGGATGGATGATGCTTAGGTTAATCGCCAGGGTGAGATCTTGAAGCGCAGCCTTACAGCATGGTATGTAGTTTATGTGACAGGTTTGCTCTTTCAAAGGCGATTCTTACGAGTCACCTGTGGTCTCATCAAGTTCGCTCTATTGAAAGAAGCCGGAAATCAATCCCTGCGTCTTCTTGTACAGTCTGTCATGAAGTGTGCAAGTCAGTTTCTGGACTAAACAGACGCGCATGAAAATCCACGTTGATGTTGCGCCTGTTGAAATAAGGGATCCTCCTCCTCCTCCTTTTCTGATGCTGCATTTGGGCAAAAATCTTGTGGGTGTAAGGCTGGTTTGAAGAGTCATCGGCTTTCTCGTGAATAGTGGCTCTGGAAAAGTAAGAGAAGGAAAGTATTTGTAGATATGGTCTTCTGTCAAAAAGTGACAATCACTGTGTGTGTGTGTGTGTGTGTGTGTGTGTGTGTGTGTGTGTGTGTGTGTGTGTGCTATTATAATCTTTATTTTAGTGGGTACTTATACTTGGAGTAATAAGAAATAACGTCGAATTAAAATACACACACACACACACACACACACACACACATATATATATATATATATATATATATATATGGATGTCCAGTCCGTAAACGGCGAGGATAATCCAACAAGATTAGCTTAATATAAAATATTAAGTGTTATATCTATATAGAGAGCTCAATGGATGTTATCCAGAGTAATATGATATTTATAAAGGAAAACTCAACACGTCATTTAAATTGGTTATAAATTATAATTCATTTCAATAAGCTAAATTAGCTCATTTCATCAGACCACACAATCTTTGTTCCATTTGGTACAAAAATCTTTGCTGGAATAAGCATTTGCTTTAACTAAAGAGAGAAATATAAGAAAAAGAAAAAAAGGAAAAAAGATTCAGGACAGAGATATTGGCGTCATCTCAGCTGGGAGTATTCAGACCAGTCGGGAAGATGTTGACCACTAAGTCATTAACTGCCTGCTTCTAATTCCATGGATGTGTATGTATGTATAATCCCACAAATTAACCCACCCATGTACACTAACTTATATCCACATACACATATGCGCACACATCCACATATGTGCATACAAATGTGACTGTGTTTATGCTTATACATACTTATAGGCTTACATTTATTCATGCCCACATACGAATCTTGCGTTTGTATACTCACATATATATTTTATAAAGACGTGATTTCCGCGCGTGTAAATAGTGTCATATATATGTAAGTATACTAACACTTCTCACACATACTTCCAAATTACGCATATATTTTTATAATTACATACATCCTCACATCCATACGTATATCTACTCATAGATGCACCCACACCCCCACATGCGTGTGTGCGCACATATAAATGTATTCTTCATACATACATTCATCTCTTTATATCCACATACAATTTTTGCGCTCACACACTCGCAAATTTATGAGGAGCGGATACACGCACACATGTATACACATCCATATATGCATAAACAACTTTTTATATACCCCTATACATAAAGACAATGTACGCCTGTGTACACACATCCATCTACTTTTAACTCCCAAACGAGGTGGTATATTTCACATTTCATACATCTTAACAAACATTACACATATATATCCATATATACCGGCATATATCATTCAGATCTTGATATTAACCTGTACACAGATGAGTCGAATGATCAATACATGAAGGTATAATCAGTTGAAGAATGTACAATCGACTACATCCAAGATTAATACAACCTACATATAATCAGGTGTTCTCATATACTAGAAAAACATATACATAATTAGGTCCACTCTTATACATGAAATGCACTTATAATTAGATGTACCCATATACACACAATAATACACACAATAATACACACAAATATACATACAATATTACATATAATACATCTATTCATAACTATACATGCACATAATTAGGTGCACCTATATACACGAAAATATATATGTTGTTTTTTTTAATCGTATCACCCCGAGCAAGGCGGTAATGCCACTGATGTGCAGGGGGCTACATAAGAGTAAAAAGATTAATTAGAAGAGAGTGAAGAGAAAGACGAACCAGTTAGAAAGGATCAAAAGAAGGATGGGAATATAGGTGTGATGACAGCTGCAAAGGTGGAGAGAAAGGAAAGGATATACGGGGTGGTGAAAGAACTACAGTCAAGTGGTTAATAGATGAGTATTAACATTGCATTTGAATTCCTGGAGGTTGTAGCCGTCAGGAAAGCAAGAATATAGAAGCGAGTTCCACAGGCGGGAAGTGCGAGAGAAGAAGCTGCAGGAGTAGAATTGTTGTCTGCATTTGGTTAATCTAACGAGTAAACACCTGTTGAGGAGGCACCAATGACTTAAGTTCGTTGGAGCAGAAGCCATGAAAGTATTTATAGAACAGACAAAGGGAGGCCACATCTCGTCGGTGGGGAAGTGGCTGTAGTTGAGCCGCCAAGTCTGTACCTATCACATTATATATATATATATATATATATATATATATGCAGTGTGGGCATAGAAGAATCCAAAGGAGTATCCTTTACATATAGTGGTAGGATAACTCTTTAAGAGATCTCTAAACATATATGCATATAAATACACATAGAGCAAATATAAGAACAATTCAGACAGACGCGTTATTTCATGGCGAATCGGAAGTATAGGCCTATATCAGGCGAGCCATCTTCAGCTTCCGTCTTTATTTAACGAAGGATTCTACACGATGGCTCGCCTGAAATAGGCCTATACTTCCGATTCACCATGAAATAACGCGCCTGTGTTAATTTTTCTTATATATATATATATATATATATATATATATATATATATATATATATATATATTAAATTAGAGAAAATTTTCAAAATTCAAAGGTGTCGGATGTATATATATATATATATATATATATATATATATATATATATATTACTGCTATAAACAGACAAAAATAGTTTGTTACCACCCATAATTATGGTATTTTCTTTAAAAAATAAAATTAAAAAACGGGCTGGCCAACTGGTTGTACACCTCTATCAACAGAGTCAAATCGAGGTGAATAAAGAAATTTGCGGGTTTTTTTTATTATTGCAAGGAGAAGAGTTAGAGATGGGAAAAACTGAATGGATATGAGCTGGAGGCCAAATATATGCTCTCTCTGTTTGGTGAGCTTTAAAGATTGAATGTAGATGAACTCCAAAATGTTGAGGTGGTTACTTCGGTGGGACCTACTTAAGATAGAAAATGTGTCCACACTAAAGCTTGTGGCACAATTATGGTTATTAATATGGCGCTGCGCAATAGAAGACCTGTATGTATTGGTCAACCTATCAGACAAAGAATAGTCTAAATTGCGGATTGTTGTGGGGACGTATTGTCTAATTCTAAAATCTAATCTTTGCGTAGTTCTCCCTATGTAGTTCGCTCCACAACTACAAATAAATAAATGAGCTATTATGTTGTAGGGGAAAAAGATCCTTCCGTACAAAAGGAAAGACAGATTTAGAAGAAAAAAAACACCCGATTATTGTCAGAAAAGTAACATTGTCGAACTACACTCGAAACCCGCTTAGTAAATCTATCACTAACAGAACCCAGCCGAGAAAGGCGCAGGTAGACGGGCTATCTTGGTACTATTGTTGGTTTAACATATTGGATTCTTATTCCTAATCACCGATTGGACAACATCCAATGGATAGGCATTATTACAGAGAGTGGTAGTAATAAACCCGAGTTCATCATTCAATTTAGTTTTAGAGCAGATGACCCTATGGGTCAGTCAGTCAGTTAAGTGCCGTACGTGATACACGCTTAGGCGATCATATCTGGGAAGAGATATGACCGACTGGGCAGAAGATTATCCCGCAGTAAGTTACCATTACTTTCTGCAGTAGATTGGTTGCCAGCCAAAGCTATATAATCTAATCTGTCCTGTTATTTAACCCATAACTGAAGGGAAGAGACGGATTAATACCTTTCCCAATGGTATTTGCGCGTAAGTGAATGAGTAAGGGTCCTAATTATATTAATTTTACGTTTTGGGAGAGAAAAAGATTCCTACCTGATATGCAAACCAGTAAATGTTATAAAACCAGAGGAAGATCTGCTCACCAACACATCAAGAAATGTAAGGGAAAAATTAATCTCCTTCTCTTGTGTAAGTTTTAAAACTGGGTGCATATGATTAAGGGATAAAAAGAATTGGTCCGCTTCAATTTCATCGTTAAAGACACAAAAGGTGTCATCTATGTAACGGAAATAAAAAAAAACTCAGTGTCCACTGAGAAAACAACCTAATAAATTTATATTTTCATCATAATAACAAAATAAAATCCAGCATAATCTCCGGATTCTACCTAAGAGCAATAAGACTATGCAGCTCGTATTATTTACACGAAGAGGAGAAATACATTGAAAACACTTTCAAACTTCTCCAGTACCGTAATGATTTTATAGTCAATGCAAGACAAAAGACCCATAAAATATTCCAAAACAAAAAAAGGTCCCTCCTGAGAAACCCGTGAATCAAAAAATATATGATCCTGCCGACCAAACATATCACATCAACAATCGAAAGTATCTAAACTCAGCATAAAAATTTTTACTGCTGCATCAAAAAAATAAAAGACTTAGGCAGTACTAAACAAAACAATACGCTAAAATCCGAAGGAGTTTACTCTATTGCCTCTAATGATTGTTATAAAAATACATAGAAGAAACCTCAATGAATCTGAATGAAATATTATATGAACACAAAAGTGACATTTTACAGAGTAATACAAAATACTGCGTTGGTTGCCGAACGTAACGAGACTGACTACAATTTTAACATAAAAGGTCCTACTCTGATCAAAGGAGAAAATAATTCACAACGACGTAAATGTCTAGAGAGTTCACTTATTGCAAGGGCATCCACAGTAAATTTGCATCTTGGATCTTACAATCTTTCACCATTCCTGGCAAATCCTCTAATATTGCAATATAAAATACCTACTTACAAATATCTACTCACCAATACCTACTTACGAAATAATGAAAGGAAATAGACTCTAAATGTATTCGACTGGATTTTAAAAAATTAGATAAAGATTCTAAAATCCTCATGACCCCCACCGTCTGTCGTGCACATGTGCAGTCGTACGAAGATAACAAATTTAGTTCAATGAAGTCCTAAAGTCGTGCAATACCAGATGACCTCAGCATGTCGATCTTCATAGCACTACCTAAGAAGCCAGGAGCAAACGAGTGCGAAACTCCAAAGAACCATCAGTTTAATGAGCCATATAACAAAACTGATCGTCCGAATCCTGATGAATAAAGCAAGAAGCAGTATCAGGCCAGAGATAGGGCGAGAACAGTGCGGTTTCGTCAAATACACTGAAACAAGGAACTCCATATTTATGATTAAGATGCTCTCTGAAATGGCAATACAAATGAAAAAGGACTTATACCTGTACTTTATTGATTATGCGAAGGCGTTTGACAAAATACGCCACAAAGAATTGGAGATGCTCGGCAGCCTTGACATATTTGGGAAAGACTTGAGAGTAATCAAGAATCTTTACTCGCAGCAAACCGCTTGCACGCGGACAGGTAATGAATTCAGCAGATATACAAAGATAGAAAGGGGCGTAAGACAAGGATGTGTTTTTTCACCGGATCTGTTCAAATTGTACAGCGAGAATATTTTGAGGGCCCTAGAAGTTATGCCTGGATTTGTCATCGGAGGCCACAATTTAAACAACCTAAGGTACGCAGATGATACAGTGCTGATAGCAGACACAGAAAGGAAACTACAAGACCTCCTACAGAAGGTAGCTGAAGAGAGTGACAAGAACGACTAAAAATAAACTAAAAAAAAAACGAATTTAAATAGCTGGGAAGTGTTATAACAGAAGACGGAAAGTGTGACACAGAGATTCGAAGGCGAATTGGCATGGCGAAGGAAGCATTCCAGAAGTTGAGTAAAGTTTTAAGAAACAGGACAATTCCGCTCGAAACAAGGAAGAGAGTACTGGATTGCTATGTGATGTCCGTTCTTCAATATGGCAGTTAATACTGGACAATATCATCGAAAATGAAGGAAAAACTTGAAGCAACTGAAATGTGGTTCTACAGAAGGATGCTGCGAATATCATGGATCTAGCATGTGTGCAATGATGAGGTTTTGGAAATGATGGAAACGAAAAGGAAATTAATACTGAGCATCAGGAAGAGACAGCTGAAGTTCCTGGGACATGCAATGAGGAAAGAGGGCTTGGAGAACTTGATACTAACAGGCTAGATAGAGGTAAAAAGAGGCAGGGTAAAGCAGTGGATAACATATTTGAAGGACCTAATCAGGTAGATGATGGAACGAGGGTTACATTGTGTAACAAAAGGAATGCTAAATGCCACCAGAGACAGGGAGACGTGGAAAGTCATGATCGCCTACGTCCTGAAGGGACAGGGTACAAAGAAGAAGAAGAAGAAGTCCTAAAGGACGTAAACATGTCTCGGTTAAACATTGCCATACATTTTACCCAAAATGCTCCTATGCCCCGATCGAGCACTATGGGGGAATGGTAGACTTTATAAAAAGAGTAGCCACTCACACATTTGCGCATAGTTCATTCTGTAATGAATTTGAACACTCTCAGATACTGGCGTATGTTTACATTGTATATAACAAAGTTCGCCTTCCTCTAAAGTCTGCCTTCCTCTATCGAGCGCCCATAGCTCAGAGGCAGAATCGCCGACTAATGTCAATTCAACCGGGTTTCAATCCTGGCTAGAAGCAATCGAACGTCTAACCGTACTAATGAGCTGTGATACAGTGAAACAGATCTGTCTGCAGATGACTATATATAAGCTGACTAAAATTATTATGACGTTCTTAGTTTCTTTAATTTATGGAGAATAACATTTTAAATATTGTTGTAGTTGAACCGCCCTTTTAAGTCATGACAGTTATATATGTTTTTCACTTGCATACAAAAGATTAACTTTATGCGGATATATTTAACATCTTACAAAAAAAAAACATTTAATGCTGTGTCCAAAGTATTGGTGCGAAAAAACTTATGAACAGAAAAATTGTAATTTTTCTAATTTACAAATTATTTATGTTTAATAATAAATATTAATATATTCATATTTAATAATAAATATAAGTATATTCATATTTAACAATAAATATTAGTCTATTCATATTTAATAATAAATATTAATATATTCATATTTAATGATAAATATTAATATATTCATATTTAGGGATAAATATTAATATATTCATATTTAGTGATAAATATTATTATATTTAATAATAAATATTAGTATATTCATATTTAATAATAAACATTAATATATACATATTTGATAATAAATATTAATATATTCATATTTAATAATAAATATAAGTATATTCATATTTAATAATAAATATTAATATATTCATATTTGATGATATATATTAATATATTCATATTTAGTGATAAATATTAATATATTCATACTTACTGATAAATATCAATATATTCATATTTAGTGATAAATATTAGTATATTCATACTTTTTTGTTTACAAGAGAATCAATGTTGGTGATTTCAATCGTGCTATAATTATTCACGTATTAACGTATAATGTTTCAAAACTCCTAAACATAATTATTTACTTGTTTATATATTTATTCAGATTTAGGACGAACCTAAAAATAAACCGGTGGAAAAATCAAAAACGTCTATTGAATTGTTCTTCAAACTGAAAAAACAAACATAATTGTGAATTTATCAGACTAGATAATATAAAAATGTATACCATTCATAAACCGAACATATGCTAGATAAGTTCGTCTACTTAGCTTAAAAACAAATCAAAATAAGCATATACGAAGTAAAAATCATTAAACACTCTCAACAATCACGTGAATAAATAAAGAAGGAATCTTTGACATCACAATGGGAAGTTTTGATGGTGCATGTACCTGCAAGACATGAACTGATTAAAATAATCGATAAAAATTATGTTAGGTCTCGACAGAGATGACGGTCTCAAATTCCTTAGAAACTGTAACAAACAAACCCAGGAAAAAACAATCATTTTTTTTTTTAATATAGGATTCGACATAAATATAAAAACAAACCTAAAAGAATTAAATTTCCTGGATGTCACCTTCAACCCAAGAAAAAGTACATATCAACCATAAAGACAAAGACAAAACAGTTTACATACACACATCATCCAACCACCAACAATAATCAAGCAGATCTAACAATCAGTTTATCACAGGTTATCTGACAATTCTTTCAAAGAAAGCCAACAAAGATTATGAAACCGCGCCAAAAGAGTGTGTTTTTGTTTTCTTTTTTTTTATGGTGGGGATGGGGCACATAAACACCACACACTACAAAAAAGTCTTCAGGAAAGAAAACATTATATGGGTTAACCCACCGTAAAACAAAAGCAAAAATCAAATGTAGAAAAATATTCATTACACTCATACATAAACACTTCCTCTACATAACACTCTTCACAAGATATTCCATAAAAACACAAAATCAGCTACAGTTGCACCGAGAACAAGACACAAATAATAAAAAAAACATAACAGAAAAATAACCAATAAACCAGTTGCACAAAACAAACCCACCTGGAACTGCAGAGTAAAGAATGAATTCCTTTAAATAGCAATGGCTATTAAAAATGAATTCCTTTAGCAAATGGCTTACAAAACAAAGATATTATACTAACAATAAACTCAACCAAAAACGAAGAGAAAATATAGATCAAAGCAACTGAAGAACCCTGGAAACAGAAATTACGCACACAAAACATTCTTTACAAATAGCAAATAAGCAAACAACATATTCCTTTTTAAACATAAATGGGAAATCCAAATCAAAAATTAAATCACACCAAAAATGTCGAAACTATGGAAAAAACCATCAGCCTACAACAATGAATCCAGGAGCTTTAAACTTTGTCCTGAGAATAAAATCGCTATAGTCACTTTCTCAGAACAATGCAAATGGCTAAATAAACGATAAGAACTTATCTCAAAACTTATCTCAAAATGCATATACGAAAACAAATATTTATTACATTACTTAAAAATTGAAAACCAAAAGGATTTCGTGATTTAAATGCCCGGGGGACATGTCCTTATATCTTATATAAAGTCCATTCAAAAAGATTTTCTCGAAATTTCATAAAATTAAATAAGTTGTGGGTAAAAGGTATAAAAACGATATTTTACAAATATTTTTTAAAAAGAAACATTTCTAAAATACTTTCATTCATTTGTGAATAATTTCTGAAAGTTTTAGTAATCACAGAAGATTATGAGATTTTTGCCAGAATTTCCAAATCTTTTTCTTTTGCAAAAAGACGCTGAAATTTTTCAAAATTAATTTATGGTCAACCAATGACAAAAAGGAAACAAAAGTTTTAACCAAAATTTCAAACGTACTGAAAATGATCTAAAAATATAATTTAATAATAAAATATCTTTTAGTCTTTCCTTTTAATAATAACATGAAGATTTTGACAATAACATTTTGTTTTTATTGAGTCTGATTATTCTTCATAATGTATGCTCATTCTTACCGAATTTTTGGATATATATATATATATATATATATATATATATAAACCTATTTATAAATGGAACTTTGTGTGTGTATGTGGGTGTGTGCCTGCATCTGTGTGTGTGTCCGTTACCTATAGACTCCGAAACGGCTGAACCGATTTTCTTGAAAATTTACACAGTTCTACAATAACCGTCTGCAAGTGTTCTTAGCTAGGTTTTGTGTCGAGGTACCCCCGATAAATATCGAAAATCGATAATCGAAAAAATCGGCTTATAGAAGGAGTGGTCCGATTTTAATCAAATTTGATACACTCATAAACAAAGACATAAAAAACGATATTCAGAAGTTTCAAGGTTGCAGTTCTTACAATAGTGCGGAAAATCGATAATATATATATATATATATATATATATATATATAAAAGGCAAGATGTTTGTGTGTGTGTCTGTTTATCTGCCTGCATGTCTGTAATTTTTTCAGCCCTTTTATTTTAGTTTTTGTCTTGGGTTTTGCTCTAAGTAGGTATAATTGTAGTTCTTAGTCTCAGCCATGATACCATTTACTCAGAGGACTTATTTAGCCTTCAAAATTCAGTTTACGACGAAAAAACTTATTTGATATCGATACCAGGAAATCAAAATTTGACTTACATCCATTCATTTTTCTTTCAGTCTACAGTTTCACTTTAACTGAAAACAACTATTGCTTTTTAGTCTTTCGTGACAACGTCCAAAGAGTCTGAGCTTCAGGACCATGGATTAGTTTTAAAGCTTTCATTACACCCGAGCAACGCCGGGCTACACTGCTAGTATATATATATATATATATATATATATATATATATATATATATATATATATATATATATGGCTTGTGAACAGCCTAAACCTCCCAACAAACAGCTGGGATGATTTCGTTTACATTTAAACATTCCAACAGTTTGGATCTACTCTCGTTTTCAGGACACATTCGTCTGCTACGGCGGCTGGCAAATCCCTGTTGCAGACGCCTGTCCCTGCTCAGGCACATTTGTGTTTGTACAAAACCCAGAGAACCTGTCTGTAGTTCATACACCAAATATAGTGAGCGGACCTTAGTTACAATTTCTAAGAGAGAGCACGTATAATCTGGCCTGTTCAGTAATTTTAACAATGCCAGTACGCTCTAAACCCCAATATTTAGGTCAACCCATGAGTGTAGGTTTCATACACTTTCCAATGTTGCTGCTTGCTGAGATCGCCTCTTCCAGACTGATAATATCAAGAATTCACTATCTTGACAAATCAACTATGCTGAGATTCGAACCTGAGTTTCATGGTCGGAATCGAACGCTCTGATCACTTGGCCACGCACTCATAAAGATATATAGATATGAACAGAGATAGATAGATAGATAGATAGATAGATAGATAGATAGATAGATAGATAGATAGATAGATAGATAGATATCAAACATTGTTAAAGTTGATGATATTGATTTCTGGTTCCAATTCTCCATCATTCCAATGATTTTTGTCGTCGCTCTGGTTTCGCGTACAACAATAATGAATCTAATCCCGCCAGAATGATCAGTGAACAAAACCCATTTTGCCCAGCAGCCTATCAGCACCGGGTTGGGAGGGGATTAATGAAGCCGGATTATTCACTGATGTGTTGCCCATGGCAAGTCATGTTTAATACAGTCGAATGAATGTCTTCTCCCGACTTGTTGATTTGCCTGTAAACACAGAATCGTTCTAATAACGACGTGTCGGGCGAAAGGCCCCAGTTGACAGCCGCTGGTGGTTTACTTTGCACTTCTATCTACAAAAGATAGAATTAAACCTGATCTAAATTTATCTCTGTACTGGATTTACCAAATGGATCCATAACACTCGACAAAGATTCAACTTAGAAAGACTATTAGACACAAGATGAACTTAAATTGATTTGCAGTAAAACATACGCTCAGCCTAACCATCATTAATGGGAAAAAAAACTACGAATAAAGTTTGTATTTAATCGATAAAATTTACTGAAATGAAAAAAGCGAAGCCAAATTGAATCCAATAAATAAATTTATGGAATCCTAAACTAATTTCTTGTTGGTAAATCAACCGAAGTAACACATAAATTTAAAAGAAATCAAATTTTTAATAAAATTAATTATAATGCCGGATGTGCGTTGTGGTGAAGTGGATATCAACTCGGAACGCGACATCGGGGTACCGAGTTCGAATTCCAGTTGAATTTCTTGCATTGACTTACGCGCAAATACCATTGGGAAAGGTATTAATCCGTCACTTCCTTCCAGTTAGGGGTTAAATAACAGGACAGATTGGGTTGTTTTGGCTGGCAACCAGTTTATTGCAGAAAGCAATGGCAACCTATTGCGGGATAATCTTCGGTCCAGTCAGTCATGTTTCTTTTGAGACATGATCACTCAAAGCGTGTATCACGTATGGCACTTCACTGACTGACTGAATATAATAGTTGGTATCATAATTAAGGCTTCTACTGGTCATAAAGTAAGGGATCGGTTTTCTATTGTTATGAAGCTGACCCCCACTAATCACTACGTAATAATATAATACATATTTTCTCCCTCTAGCTATGAGTCAAATAATAGGATATATTGGGTTCTATAGCCTTGGCTGGCAACCAGTCTACAGCAGAAAGCAATGGCAACCTACTGCGGGATAATCTTCTGCCCAGTCAGTCATGTCTCTTTTGAGACGTGATTGCCCAAAGCGTGTATCACGTATGACACTTAAACATTTAACAAAAAAATAAACTACGGTCAAAATAAAAAAAAAAGTATTTCTACATTTGGATAAAAGCAGCACGAATGTTTGCATTCGACGAATCATGTAAATCCTTCAACGTTTCATACATCTAAGACGCCATCGGATCGGCAGCACTGAACACGAGTTCGATTCTTCCTTAAAATTCCTATCGTTTTACTGAATTTATTCTTCCTGGAGATAATTCTTTGGGGGGAAGTCGTCTATTAAAACTAGAAACCGGATATAGAAATGGGTCTATCCGGATGACACATGTGCGACGTAATAAATAAAGAGATAGTGTAGCTGTGGCAGAATGTTTTCAAGATTTAGCCCCGTTTGCCGGCGGAATCCTTGTTGTGGGCGAGAAAGACGAGGCACTTAATCGCTGAGGCCATAGTTGCTCAGGTTTTTCCTTGGACAACAATCGTAAGAATAAACTAGAAATATGTTCAAAAGGTAAGTAAGGATAATAATCGTTATAATGGTCGAGCTCAAGTTAGCCTTCCGCTGAGTTTGAACGACTAACGAAAATGCTGATTTACTTTTAGGCGGCGTCATTGGAAAACACGTGCGAACGTCATACGTACAAACGCTCCCAGCAGGGACGATCTCCCCCACACACACACACACACACACGAAATATTACATTTTGGAGCAAGAGGAAAAGAGAAGAGTGAAAGGAAAATCTTCGTCTTTTTTATAAACCTAGACAGCACCGCCTAACGGCGTTTGACGAAGTCAAGTAAGGTAATAAAATTTCCGGTTCCTTTATTACTAAAATCATGGAAAAATGCATTTCTTTATTATTATTATTATTATTATTATTATTATTATTATTATTATTATTATTGATTTTATTTAATTTTCTCACAACTGACTTCTGTCAGAATGAACGTTGTGTCGGTGAAGGGTTAAAAACGTTTTAATCTAAAAACAAATCATAAGTATATGTGTGGGTGTGCGTGGGTGTCAATTTCTTATCTACTTATGCGAATTTATTTATATTAATTCATGTAATGTGTGACTGGGACGATTAATATTATTAATAAATCGGATTTGGTTCACATCACGACTTTTGATAATCTAAACACAATCTCATAAATGTTTATATTGAATATGTGAAATTATTGATTAGTGAAGAAAAGACATTTTGAAAAGTTTTCAAACCAATAATTAAAAAAATTCAAGGTGCAAAAATAAAAATAAATTCCAAAAGAAAAAAGAACCAAAAAAATTGAAACTGCAAAACCCCAAAAGATCGAATTAAAATGGCTACTGAAAATGCGCAAGAAATCTCAGTCGACAACAAACGAGTTTCGGGGAAACGATGAAAGAGAGAGAGAGAGAGTGTGTGTGTGTGTGTGTGTGTGTGTGTGTGAGAGAGAGAGAGAGAGAGAGAGAGAGAGAGAAACGTAAAACATTAGAGAGAGACTAAGAGCCTAAGGAAAGAGGTTGCGACTTCAGTCGCATTCTTTACTCAAGGGTGACTCCACTTGTGACTTTATTAATTTGGGCAGAAGCTGATCACTTCCGACTGAGTAATTGAGCCCGCTAGTCAAAAGTGTCAGTGATAGGGCGACCAGCTTTTGATCCCCCGAGTAACGCAAGGTCCCCCGCTCCATCTCTACCAGTTCCGATTTCTCTTTTCCTTCTTCGTTGTCATTCCAATCTATTCGAAACCGGACTCTTTCCGATTCTCGTCTCTCAATCAATGTTGTTTTCCCTTTACACTCCTCTCACTCACTCTCTCTTTCTCTCTCTTTCTCTCCCTCCCTCTCTCTCTCTCTCTCTCTCGTAGTAAATCCTTTTCTCTTACACAATATATGTATATTTACATCCATTGACCGATCATTTTCTTTATCTTTATGTCTTTAAAGTTGTCTCAGTTTACTCATATATATATCTAAACTTATTTATAAATGGAGCTTTGTCTGTGTGTGTGTGTGTGTGTGTGTGTGTGTGTGTGTGTGTGTGTGTGTGTGTGTGTGTGTGTGTGTCCGTTACCTATAGACTCCGAAACGGCTGAAGCGATTTTCTTGAAATCTTACACAGTTCTACTATAAGCGTCTGCGAATGTTCTTAGCTAGGTTTTGTGTCGACGTACCCCCGATAAATATCGAAAATCGATAATCAAAAACATCGGGTTATAGGAGTGGTCCGATTTTAATCAAATTTGATACACTCATAAACAAAGATATAAGAAACGATATTCAGACGTTTCAAGGTTGCAGTTCTTACAATAGTGCAGAAAATCGAAAATATATAAATATAAAAGCAAGATGTTTTTGTGTGTGCCTGTTTATCTGCCTGTATGTCTGTATTTTTCTTTTTTTTTTTTTCAGCCCTTTTATTTTAGTCTTTGCTTCGGGTTTGCCTCTAACTAGGCATAATTGTAGTTCTTAATCTCAGCCATGATACCATTTACTCAGAGGACTTATTTAGCCTTCAAAATTCAGTTTACGACGAAAAAACTTTTTTCATATCGATACCAGGAAATCAAAATTTGACTTACATTCATTCATTTTTCTTTCAGTCTACAGTTTCGCTTTAACTGGAAACAACTATTGCTTTTTAGTCTTTCGTGACAACGTCCAAAGAGTCTGATCTCCAGGACCATAGATTAGTTTTAAAGCTTTCATTAAACCCAAGAAATTCCGGGCTATACTGCTAGTGTATATATATATATATATATATATATATATATATATATAATAACCTTTTTATTTATTATTACAACAGATTTTATCACTTTAAACGCCTATACAGGGTGCGATGAGTAAAGTGTCGATGCCATTTTATATTTTTAATTTCGCGCATGCGCGTTGTTTGTTTTTTTGATTTTGTCGAATGCACAGTATAGTAGGGTCAGTTGGGCATCATCTGTGAGAAAAGGAGCAGAATGACACAATTAAAAAAAAATTGAAACGATATGCTGTACTGACTGGCACTCGCGCCGAAAATTCTAATATGAACATTTCAGAGTGTTTGAGTGACAATCTGAGGCTAATGCAGTAAATTGAATGAGTCTAATGGTGATTACGAAGGTGTTTGGAGTCATCATTAGTGATGGTGACGTTTCACCTTCATTTAATTTATCTTCCCTCAGTGCCTCAGCCTCAACACGGAGGCCTACATGAAGTGTTTTGAAGAAGTAGTGCAGCTCTGGGTCAAGAATGTGGCTGTTGGAAGACCCTATGTCTGGCAACAGGACTATGCACCATGTCACACACGCAGGAGAACCCAGTCATGGCTGTCAGAAATTTTCTGAAACCACATCGTCCTGAAATTTGGCCACCTAACTCCCCAGACTGCACCCTCTTTGATTATAATGTGCGGGCGGAGTTGAGAGGGAGACCAACGAAACTCCCTGTAAGACAAAAGATGAACTGACGGCAAGGACTATGGCAGCATTCACTAACTTAAATAAGGAGACCGTCCAGATGAGATGCAGGAGATTCCGAAGTTGTCTGGAAACCGTAGTTGAAGCCAATGGCAATTTTCTTAATAAATTTACTTTTTAATATTTCAAGATATTTCTGTGTAATTTTGGTAAATATATCTGATAAAGTGAATTGTCAGTGTTATTTTCAATTTTTGTCATTTAAACGACAATTTATTCATCGCACTATATATATATATATATATATATATATATATATATATATATATATATATATAGTAAAGCTTTGTAATTTGCTTGAAGCATTGTGTATATTAGGTGTATGGTTAGGTCGTGGAGGCTGTCACAATGCGTTTAGTAAAATAAAGATCTTGAAGGCTGTCACAAAGCGTTTAGTAAAATAAAGGAAGGTAAAGAAGTTGTTGGTTATTACTTATTTATTATACATTAATATTTCGAGATCAAAATTTCATCTTCAGAATGGCAGAGGAGCGTGTGTCTGTCCGGAGTGAGTCCGTGCCTTTCAAGGAATGGTCATTCCTCTGCTATTCTAAAGATGAGATTTTGATCTCGTAATATTAATGTATAATAAATAGGTAATACCCCAAAACCTTCTTTACCTTTCTTTATTTTACTAAACGCATTGTGACAACCTTCAAGACCTAACCATACACACACACACACACACACACACACACACACACACACACACATATATATATATATATATATATGAAGCCCTAGATCAGTGCACATTAAAAATTAAAAGATACGCATTAGTTGAAAACGCATTAATCGAATATAATAACTTATAGGTAATGATTTATTTTGTACATCAAATTTTAGTCTCATTCACAATTAATTTCTAATTTACGTACTTTTTAATGAAAATATACGTACATATAAGAAGATACAATAAAAAGGATAAGAATTAATCTTTATTAATCTAATTTTGTATGAAGAGCTTATTTAGAATGGTTTAACCAATGGTTAAGAATGGTTTTAGAATGGTTTAACCAATGGTTAAGAATGGTTTGTGAATGGTTTAACCAATGGTTAAGAATGGTTTTAGAATGGTTTAACCAATGGTATTCTTCTGTTCTTCATATAATTAATGTTCATCACTGAATTAAGCGTATTGACGATGAAGATTCTGTTAAAATATTTGTGCAAAAATTGTTTTTCATCATTAGACTCGGAGATCTAAATATGCATCGATCTATCGATCTATTCTAATATTTTCCTGCTTACATGTATTGTTCGAATTCTAAAACAGCATCGCTTCAAAAAATACTGGCGCAGTACAATCTTCCAAACATTTGTCTGTCAGTACAGTCTTACGCTACACAAACTCTACACAAGTGAAGAATCGAGCTTTACGTTTTAGTTGGGTTTAAACCTAAGCGCCTACTCTACCATTTATCCTTCATGAGTACGCCACTGTTGTAGCCTTGTACCAGATTCGGTGAACTCTCTCTTTCTCTTAGTTTGTTATGTCCACATCTCTCTCTTTCTCTCTCTCTCTTTCTAAGTTTGTTTAAGTCTGTTTTAATTCTCTATCACAAAATCTGCTATTCTCTCTCTCTCTCTCTCTCTCTCTCATTCTTTTCATCTCTCTTTAAGTCTGTTCACTATATCTCTCTATCTCTCACTCTCTGTGTCTTTGTTTTTTGATCACTCTAATTCTGTTCATTCTCTCTTTCTTTCTCTCCCTCTCTTTCTCTTTCTCTAAGTCTGTTTATTTCTTTACCTATCTCTAACTGCTCATCAGTCTATCTTCAATTCTCTCTCTCTCTCTCTCTCTCTCTCTGTTCGTGTCTTTTCTCAAAGTTTATTCATGTCACTCTCTTTCTTTCTTTCTTTCTTTCTTTCTTTCTTTCTTTAAGTCTGTTTACTTCTCTCTCTCTCTCTCTCTTTCTCTCTCTCTCTCTCTATCGCTCTAAGTCTATTCGTCTATATCTCTCATTCACTTTCTCTACGTCTATACATCTCTCTCTATCTATCTATCTCTAATTCTGTTCATCTTTCTCACTCTCTTTTTAAGTCTGTTCAACTCTCTCCTTCCAACTTTCCCTCTCTCTTGCTTTCAATCTTTTATCACAGTCTCCAATCTACTGTGCGCTTTTTGCGTATGCAAGAATCGTTTGTGCTTGCATATGTTCATTCACTTGCATCCACACACACACACACACATGTGATTAAATGCGCATTCATCCTCTCCACTGCTAGAGGAAACCTCTCGCCTGAGCACCAATGAGCCATTGCCAATCATACGTACTCAGCTACTTAAGGTTCTTTCTTACCAAATTGAAAATTGTCTGAGGCGTTTTAGAGAGCGCTAGCCACCTCAACTTCCACGATTAATGACTGACCCGTGGGCAACTTCTTATTTGTTGGGGAGCTCGCATAGGCCAACAGTGTAGACGGACCAATCCGGAAAAGAAATTGTAATGAATAAAATGATGAGTGAGAAAAAGAAAAAGAATTATTAGTAGAAGAAGGAAAATGAATAACACTTGGCAGAAAAGAGAAACTGGAAAAAGAAAGGATGTAAAAGAAAGAAAGGATGAAAATAGAAATAGACTAAAAAGTAAGAGAAAAAGAAATTGGAATGGAGGACGCCTTAGACATACAGAGTGAGGAAGCAAGAATGAAAAGAAACGAATAGGTAATAGTAAGCGGAAAGAGAGATGTGAAAAATCGGTGGAACAAAAGTGAAAATGACAAAACCAGAACAGAGAAAGCGAAAGAAAGAAGGAAGGAAAAGAAAGAGAAAATGTTAAAGATGGATGGCGGTTTGAGAATACGCGCAAAGTTCATCGATTGATTGGAAGAACAATGAAGAGTATGGTCGAAGGTTTAGGAGAAGCGGAGTGTTGGAATAAGTAGTGGAAGGTGAACAAACTGGCAAGTCCCCATCATTAACACAACCTGCCACTAAACCAGGGGGAGATAAGTGAACGGCTTGATAGAGAAAATGCCTGGGAACTTTGTTGCTCGGTTGATGTCAGGAGACCCAATTGATGTTAGAGATGGGAGCTAAAAAAAGAAAAGAAGGATTGTTGAAATGGGACGTAAGAAAAGCGAGAAAGATTCGAACGTCAGACTTTCACTGAAAGTTAAAAAAAATAACCTTCTCTTCATTCCTTCCATTATCGTCTGCGTTCATTGCCATCGTTTTTCTGTTCTGGCGGCAAGGGGAGATAACATATATCCGCTTGTGGCAATGTCTTGGCAGGATTCGGCTCAACTTTAAGAAGTAGAATAGAACAGGACGGGAGACGAGCGACGTAAGTGAGTGTCACGCAAGGCAAATTAGCTCAACGTGTGATTTCGGTTCCTTATTGTAGCTGCAAGGGAAGTTTTTTTTCCTGAAATATTTCCGACGTGATTCCAGAAGATATAATATCTTTTGTAATTCGAATTTAGTCGGGAATTGTGCAGATTTTATGGCATGATATGTTGTTGCCGCTGTCAATTTCAATATTCGACTTTACAGAACGTACGCCTTCTATAGTTTTCAAAGACTGAAACATTCTTGCTTTTTAATTTAACTCCTTCCATAGACCTTTCAAAAATTCTGCTGTTTCGGCATTTTACAATACTTACGAATATCGTTTTTCATTTCCGTAATATATATATATATATATATATATATATATATATATATATATATATATATATATATATATATTACGGAAAATAACGAAGATTAACGAAACTTGGTTATAAACAACCGACAACTTGAAATGATTTGTTTGAACATTATTTTTTATCGATACTCGTATTTAAGTCAATATTCTGTTTTTAATTAAATAGTATTATATATTTATATCTACTGGCCTGATTATTTACGATAAATTTTTATTACGAAAATGTGTGTCATGGCAGAATTCGAACCTGCGACCCCTATCCACATAGGGGAAGCTACCATTTGATCTGGCACGTCTTAGACCTCTCGACCACGAATGACCATTAGTCTAAACGAGGAATTAATCAAGCCTATATATAGACTAATGGTCATTCGTGGTCGAGAGGTCTAAGACGTGCCAGATCACATGGTAGCTTCCCTTATGCGGATAGGGCTCGAAGTTTCGAATCCTGCTGAATGACACACATTTTCGTAATAAAAATTTATCGTAAATAATCAGGCCAGTAGATATAAACATATAATACTGTTTAATTAAAAACAGAATATCTACTTAAATACGAGTATCGTTAAAAAAATAATGTTCAAACAAATCATTTCATATATATATATATATATATATATAGATATAAACATATAATACTGTTTAATTAAAAACAGAATATCTACTTAAATACGAGTATCGTTAAAAAAAATAATGTTCAAACAAATCATTTCATATATATATATATATATATATATATATATATATATACAGATATAAACATATAATACTGTTTAATTAAAAACAGAATATCTACTTAAATACGAGTATCGTTAAAAAAATAATGTTCAAACAAATCATTTCATATATATATATATATATATATATATATATATATATAGATATAAACATATAATACTGTTTAATTAAAAAACAGAATATCTACTTAAATACGAGTATCGTTAAAAAAAATAATGTTCAAACAAATCATTTCATATATATATATATATATATATATATATATATATATATATATATCCCCACTATATATACTCTAGTGTATATATAGTGGGGACTTCCCAAAAAGTGAAATGTAAGATTTAAAATACATTTTTAAAAATTAGAAATCTTTCTTGATGTTTTTATTTTAGTTTTAATTCCAAACTAATTGATTAAATTTGATATTTCCCGTAAGTGAAATATTTTGCTGTTTTAAATCTTATTTAAATTGATTAGGATATTTTTTGTAATTATCAGCATAACCTATAAAATCGTCCATATTTTTGATCAATCTGCCAATTCAACATAATTCTCTTTATTAAACAAATCTTTCAAAAATAAAATTATGTTTCTTAAAAATGTATTTGGGAAAAATGGCTGATTTACCTTTTACCTGAATTTTAGCATGTATAGCCTACTGTTTAAAATGGCAGAAATGCATTTTTTATCACGTAGGTAAGTGTTTTATGTGGTCTTGACAGATTTATCGACAGCCTGATGTTTGAAACACTTAAGTAGGGAGGAGATCAATCAGTCAGTTAAGTGCCATCGTGATACACGATTGGGTGATCATGTCTCTTTCGAGACATGACAGACTGGGCAGAAGATTACTCCGCAGTAGGTTGTCATTACTTTCTGCGGTAGACTGGTTGCCAACCAAGGCTATAGAACCCAGTCTCTCCTGTTATTTAACCCATAACTGGAGGGAAGTGACGGATTAATACCTTTCCCAAGGATATTTGCGCGTAAGTGAATGCGTGAAATTCAATTGGAATTCGAACTCAGTTCCCCGATTTCTCGTTTCGTGCCGATATCCACTGCACCACAACGCACATGGAGGAGATAAATAATAAAATTACATGACGAATACAACGTAAATGCCTTTTTATAATTTTTTACTATTCAGTAAATTAATTTTTTTTATATTTTAAGTATCCTGATATTTCATTGAATCTTAGAGATTTGGGTTTTATAGTCTTTCTTATGAAGATGTTTGTTGAGCAAATGTAAGCAAATTATCAATAAATTTTAAATATACCGTATTTATCGCTGTTATTTTCCAATAATATTCTGTATGGAAATCCGTATTTACAAAATTCAAGACGTTTCTAAATACAAAAATATTTATTTAAATCTTTAAAATACTGGTGGTCGCTGAATTGTAGCAAGCTTTTTCATTTTTTATTTGTAAATACAGCTTTTAATTAATAAAAATATTACTTGACCGCTACAAATGAATACAGAATTTTTAATATTTAAAAGTTTATAAATTATTTTAATTATTTTTTTAAAATGAAAAGAATTCTTGTAAAAATCCATTATTCATCGAAAAAACATTTTCGTAATACAATGTGCGTTGTGGCGCAGTGGATATCGGCTCGGAACGAGAAATCGGGGAACCGAGTTCGAATTCCAGTTAAATTCCTTGCAAAATACCCTTGGGTATTAATCCGTCTATTCCTTCCAGTTATGGGTTAAATAACAGGACAGATTGGATTCTATAGCCTTGGTCGGCAACCAGTCTACCGCAGAAAGCAATGGCAACCTACTGCGGGAATAATCTTCTGCCCAGTCAGTCTCTTTCGAGACATGATCGCCCAAGCGTGTACCGCGCATGGCACTTAACTGACTGACTGAATACAATAGTGCCCATTAAATATTTTATACGTAAAAGCAACTAAAAAGCTTTTTGAATAATGTTTTAATTTTATTGCATTTTTATATTTTACGATTCAGAGCAGATTTTCTGTAAGTGGGGGTCCGGTTTATCTCCCCAGAATACATGATTTAAATTCCCTGCTACAAAAACGAAATTTCATAAAATTAAGTTCGGATGAAAGACGTCACAAAAATTACCAAGATTTTCTAAATAAGAAACGTTAAAAAATAAAAATAAAAAGTGTGTGTGTGTGTGTGTGTGTGTGTGTGTGTGTGTGTGTGTGTGTGCGTGCGTGCGTGCGTGCGTGCGTGTACGAGCGATAGTATAAAAAATACAGTTAAAAGAATGAGACAAAGTGTATAATGTATTAACGACGCGTTTCGCTAGTGCGTCTGTTGCCTTTGACTTCCTCAAGAGGCTCTCTGTCCACCCGTTTGTTTGTTTGTTTGTTTGTTTTATCCATATCTGAGGTGATTGGTGTGGATAAGGATAATAGACCGAATATAATTGATATAAATTAATGAAGATTTTACTGATAGTTTGTTTTTACTGCTAGATCGGAAAGTTGAACTCAGTGGAAACAGGCGAACAATAACTGAACAGTTCTAAATAAAATAAGAACTAGATAAGATATCCCTAGACATGAGCAGTGGAACGAGAACAATCTACAGTCGTAGATTAAACTAAAGGGTTCAGTTCGCTCGGAATTCCATGTAAGTTACTTCTTAGTTCGATATACACATGAGGAAGGCACAAGGGCATATTTTATTGTAGATTTAACAATTAATAGCTTTTATTTCTACTATACACAAAGTTCATTTACAAATGAGGATCTTATACAGGCTGGGACAAAATAAAGTAAAAAGAAAACAATATAAAAAAAGAAACGTCTTGGGGATGGATATTTCTGATTAATTCTACTAATATTATTTTTATTTCTCAAACGGTTTAAAGTCTGCTAACACGCATTTTTACAGTAAAGAGATACATATATGCAACAACAATCTAAACTTATTTATAAATGGAACTTTGTCTCTCTCTCTCTCTCTCTCTCTCTCTCTCTCTGTGTGTGTGTGTGTGTGTGTGTGTGTGTGTGCGTGTGTGTCAGTTGTACTATAAGCGTCTGCGAGTGTTCTTAGCTAGGTTTTGTGTCGACGTACCCCCGATAAATATCGAAAATCGATAATCGAAAAAATCGGGTTATAGAAGAATTGGTCTGATTTTAATCAAATTTCATACACTCATAGACAAAGACATAAGAAACGATATTCAGAAGTTTCAAGGTTGCAGTTCTTACAATAGTGCAGAAAACCGATAATATATATATATATAAAAGGCAAGATGTTTGTGTGTGTGTCTGTTTATCTGCCTGTATATCAGTATTTTTTTTTCAGCCCTTTTATTTTAGTTTTTGCTTCGGGTTTGGCTCTAAGTAAGTATAATTGTAGTTCTTAGTCTCAGCCATGATACCATTTACTCAGAGGACTTATTTAACCTTCAGTTTACGACGAAAAAAACTTATTTGATATCGATACCAGGAAATCAAAATTTGACTTACATCCATTCATTTTTCTTTCAGTCTACGATTTCACTTTAACTGGAAACAACTATTGCTTTTTAGTTTTTACATGCCAACGTCCAAAGAGTTTCAGGACCATGGATTAGTTTTAAAGCTTTCATTACACCCGAGCAACGCCAGGCTATACTGCTAGTATAACAATAGATAGATAAGCGACATCGGATTTTAGTGCGGATATTTTCAGTCTTTGGGTTTTTAGATTTCTTTTGAACTCCTTTTTTCTTTTCTTTTTATCTTTTCTTTTTCTTCCTCTTTGATTTGTCTAAGGCTTTGAGATGCGTGATTTATTTTATCTTCTCTTTTCTTCTTTCTCTTTGCTTTTCTCTAGGGGTTGAGATGCCTTGACTTTATCTGTCTTTTCTCTTCCCTTCCCCTGGGCTTATGCTATGCTGAAGTTTATCTTTTCTTTCAACCAATCTTCGATTCATAACTCTGTTCTATTTCTACGAATATTCATAGCTGCAAACTAACACGTATCAAATGATCAGAACAAATATGAACCGAGAACTTTTTCCCCTTTAGTAGACTATAACAAAACTACAACAGACCAATCCGGCTAGGTAAAGCGTTAACACGGGATTTATAACAGACTATAATAGACCAATCCGGCCAGGGCCAAAGCCTGACACGGACATAGTAGACTATAGCAAACCATAACAAGCCGATCCGCTCAGGCCGAAGCCTGAAGCGGAACTGAATTGAAAGCCGTTATTTTCGCGTCACTGCTTGTTACGTGACGTCGTACGCCCAGACCTGGTGTTATCCTCTATGTGAACAAAAGTAGGCCACTGCGTCAAGGTGTCTTAGATCACGTGATCAAAGAAAAGGCAAGTATATTCTCTAAAGTCGCTCATTCATCATCACACATGCATTCAGCTGAAATTAAAACGTTTGTTTTACCTTTTCATTTCTTTTCCTTTTTATCGTGTGTACTAGTATTAGGTTTTAAGATAATTCTAAATTTTTTTCAGTAACTCAGTTAGGGGTTCTTAACAACATGGCGGACCTGTATGACCGGCATCCTCACTGTAATTGCTTGCCTTTTCATTTTTTTTTCTTTTTTCATTGCATTCTTATCGATTAGACCCTAAACTTTCAGATTAGCAAAAAACATTGGAAAAAATTCAGTATTCTTGAAAGATATATATAGGGGGATGCTCAGTTTCTCATACAACGTTCTAGTAAATCGATCCCCCATATTGGAAACACTCGCTTTCCGAAACGGTCTTTTTCATTAATTTCCTACAAGTTTTGAAAAAAAAAAGCAACAACTCGTCATTGACGTTTACTCGACCCCAAAGAAATAATGGATTTTTTACTTATTAATCCGAGAAACTTTATCAGTTAAACGTTATTTTTAGTGGACACTATTCGGTTATGCACAGTTGTGTATTAGGCCATTAATCCATTTCAAATACATGTTTCATTCAGAATAACTGACAATAAACTTCTGTAAAAAAATTTTTATTGTATTTTTTGGCCTTTAATCAAGAGCTTTTTTTTATCTTTTGACTTTGTGTATACAAGAAATTATCAAAATGATTGATTGTCCCGAGCTTCTTTCCAGCAAATCTATTAGCGATTGTTATGAATTTATTTTGTTCTATTATAAACTGTGTGGAAGTATTACAGTAAACGTTATGTAAGTTGCTGGAAGGTAATCAGATTTTGAATTCCCAAATACTGTCAGTGCCTTTTTGGCCATATTTAGACTTGATGTTTTGATGATGTTTTTCGCTTTTTTGTTTTTTTTTTTAATGATTATTGTTAAACGCTTTTTGCGGTTGGAGATGCGTATTACCTTGATGTTCTCGACAAGTTGCATATCGAGGTTGGTACATTTTCATGGTGATTTAAAAGGTTCTTTATGGATCTCTGGTCTGAGAGATGAAAGGTTAACATCTTGATAAGCGAGTAGTGGTTTGTCTGTCATAATTATTTATAAATTTATCAGTTTTCGTCGGAAACGCAGTTCTCGATAGGTCATGTGATAGGTCATGTGATAGGTCATGTGAATTTATAAATAATGTTGGCTTTAAATAATATGCATTTTGCTGATGAATTGTTGTGACTGTTTATAAGGTTTGATGTTTGGAATTTTTTGTTTTATTACAAAACATTCCCAACCTCCAACAACTAAATCAATGGATTATTTATAACCATTCCCAAGAGCGAATTATCTTGTTTGTATTTTATGTGCAACTAGTATTAATATTATTACTCTGACTTCTGTTCAGTGTGTTATTGTTTCGACATTTTGAATCAAAATTTCATTGTACTATATGTAAAGTATGTGAGAAAACCGTTGTTGATTAGTGTTTGTTTTACTTTACTAGTTTTTTTCTAAGGAATAACGAGGATGAGACTCTCGCTAAGAAGTTACTTTTTTACTACGGAAGGAAACTACAAGACCCCCCCCCCTACAGAAGGTAGCAGAAGAAAGTAACAACAAAGGACTAGAAATAAACTGCACGAAAACCGAATGCATGGTCATCAGTAAAAAGGGCAGCCCAAAATGCCAAATACAGAATCAAGCAGGTACAAAAATTTAAATACCTGAGAAGCATTATAATAGAAGGACGGAAAGTGCGACACAGAGATCCGAAGGCGAATTGGCATGGCGAAGGAAGCATTCCAGAAGTTGAGAAACATATTAAGGAACAGGACAATTTTGCTAGAAACTAGGAAAGTAGTACTGGATTGCTACGTGCTGTCCGTCCTTCAATATGGCAGTGAATGCTGGACAATACCATCAAAGGTGAAGGAAAAACTTGAAGCAACTGAAATATGGTTCTACAGAAGGATGCTGCGAATATCATAGATCGAGCATGTGAGCAATGATGAAGTCTTAGAAATGATGGAAACAAAAAGGAAATTAATACTGAGCATCAGGAAGAGACAGCTGAAGTTCCCGGGACACTCAATGAGGAAAGGGGGCTTGGAGAATTTGATACTAACAGGCCAGATAGAGGGGAAAAGAGACAAGGGAAAGCAGCGGATAACATATTTGAAGGACCTACTCAGGTGGATGACGGATTGCATGGTGTAACAGGAGAAGGTGTGCTCAAGGCCACTAGGGATAGAGGAAAGTAGAAGGCCTTGATCGCCTACGTCCTGAAGGGACAAGGCACATAGAAGAAGAATTTGTATCTAAGTGAACATTCGCTATCAGAATTAAGATAGCAAGAGTATTTACTTGTGAAGTATTAAATTCATTGTTATAAAATTTGACAAGAACGTATAGGAATTGAATTTTGTTGTTATCGCTAAGTTCGTAAGTAAATGTTAGAACGGAGATTTTTTTTAAATGTAGTTTTAAATCATTAAATTATTCGATTTTTTTATTGTCGGTGTCTAAATTTAAAATGTTGTTGACATACGGAGTGTTAAATTTTACGTTTTACGGGCATTTTAAAAACTTTGTTTTCAACGTGAGACATACCGTAATTCGAGAAGGTTGTTCCGAGGGGAACGACTCTTACTAACACCGTTTGTTTTAATATAGATGTTACCATTGTGTGTGCAAAAGGGCACTTTCATTGTTGGGAAAGCGTGTAGCACCTTTTAAGAAAATTAGGCATGGTATGTACGTGCGAAATTGAACTTAACACAAATACATTGTCAGTCATTTATAATATATATATATATATATATATATATATATATATATATAGTGTCAGTCGGAGTCAGTCAGTCAGTTAAATGGCATACCTGATACACGCCACTTTGGGCGATCATGTCCCGAAAGAGACATAACTGACTGGGCAGAATATTATCCCGTAATACTTTGCCATTGCTTTCTGTGGTAGAATAGTTGCCAGCCAAGGCTATAGAAACCAATCTGCCTTATTATTTAACCCATAACTAGAGGGAAGAGGAGGATTTTTCCAAGGGTATTTGTGTGTAAAGGAATGCAACGAATTCAACTGGAATTCGAACTCCGCTCCCCGATTTGTCGTTCTGAGTCGATATTTACTGCACCACGACGCAGTCGGAGTCGCTAACTCCTAAGCCATAGATTCATGGAATCAGAGAAAGGAAATTTTAGCGTGTTATAAATAAGCGGTGTATACTCGCGCCAGTCATCGAAAGAACGCAATTAATTGCTAAAGAGTTATACATAAATCGCAGAAGTCGTAACTGTTTAGATAGATAGATAGATAGATAGATAGATAGATAGATAGAAGTACATTATATTTTGGTGTTAATAAACCAGTGCTCGATGTAATATCTTTAGAGTATATATTAACAACTATGCAATATTATTCTATGTTTATGGCACGACTCGGAAGTTTCCTGCCCTATGCAATCATCAGGTGTTTATCATGAACTGGTATATATATATATATATATATATATATATACACTTTAATGTAACATGGGAAGCTATGACGGCACAAAAATATGCAAAATTATAGGCATTTACATCGTCAAAAAACTAACAAAAAACATTAATAAAAATGATACAGGTTTACACAAAGACGATGAACTTATAATTCTAAGAAACTGTAACAACAGAACTGCGAAAAATATAAGAAAACAAATTATAAAAATCTTCAACAGTCTATGATTTACAATAGACATAAAAACAAATTTAAAAATAGTAAACTTCTTTGACATAGCATTCAACTTAGGCAACAGCATATACAAACCATACAGAAAAGAAAACAACTGTGTATATATAAAAAAAATTCCAATTATCCTCCGTTTATATTTATACACATAACCATATCCATAAATAAAAGATTATCTACAAACTCAAGTAACAGAAAAGTATTCGATGAAAACAAAGAAACATGTCAGTCAGCATTAAGGTATAGCGAATACTTAAA
>JBBBDQ010000454.1:1340000-1370000 GCA_037127315.1 Ascarosepion bandense
ACTGAGATTCATCACTCGATATCAGAACAAAACCTTTTGATTACGTCTCTATTAAAGAATCAAAAAATAAAAATTTAAGCGTATCACAAGAATAGAAGTGGTGGGTGGGGGAAAGAAAAAGGAAAACAAAAATGGGGTAGACAGGAGAAGGGTTAAAGGAGAAATAGAAGTGGTGGGTGGGGGAAAGAAAAAGGAAAACAAAAATGGGGTAGACAGGAGAAGGGTTAAAGGAGAAATAGAAGTGGTGGGTGGGGGGAAAGAAAAAGGAAAACAAAAATGGGGTAGACAGGAGAAGGGTTAAAGGAGAAATAGAAGTGGTGGGTGGGGGAAAGAAAAAGGAAAACAAAAATGGGGTAGACAGGAGAAGGGTTAAAGGAGAAATAGAAGTGGTGGGTGGGGGAAAGAAAAAGGAAAACAAAAATGGGGTAGACAGGAGAAGGGTTAAAGAAGAAATAAGGCATAAAAAATAATTTCGGTAGCCATGATGACGAATGCCGCCTTCAAATGGTGAAAGGAAGGGAAAGTTATATAAAAAAACGAAAAAGAAAAGGAAACAGGAGGAAAGCAGAGAAAAGAGACAATATATTATATATTTAGCTCTGTTAAAATTTTAACAAAAAATAAATAATAATGATACGGCTGGACTATTGTAGATGGCTGAAAATTTACTAAAAGAATAAAAATAAAAATGGGGGTAATATTAAAGTAGGTCTAACATGAGAATTTGGCAAATAATATATTTAAATATAAGTATACATACACACACATACACACCCACACCCATATACACATACACGTACACGTACATATATATATTTTTACACATACATCAATACATACATACATACATACATATACACTTACACATATTTGAATACATACACACAGACAAATTCAATACATGTGGTTGTCAAATCTTATCTTCCACTTGTTAGAAGTGCTTCCAAAGTAAAATTTAACATCATTATTATCTGAATGAATTTGAGCTCTATAAACAATACTTTTGGACATACAGTGGCCATTCAATGGGCAGGTTTTATTTTTTTGGCAGTTGCATTTATTTTAGGGTCATTTTTGCTATTATTTAGGTGACGGGTGTTGTTAATGTGCGTCAAATATTTATTTGATATCGTAGCATTATGTTTTGAAATATATTTATCTATGTTTTAATGCAACTATAACTGATTTTAACATTGTTTTTGTTGGAGATTTTTTAGTGTGAGTGAATGGTAGAAATGTTTGTGAATTAAAATAAAGAAGAGTTTACCAATGTTAGTTTGGACGTTACAACTGAAGGATTGATTGAACCAAATAATGTTACTTAACATTATTTGTTTTAACCCATTTTCTTTCTTTCTTTCTTTCTTTCTTTCTTTCTTTCTCCCCACCCCCGCAATATTACTTTTAACAGTTATGAATTCAACCCCTTTTATTTTTGCTCCCTACATTGTCTAATTTTTTAATCTTTAATTCTTAATTCTAAATTTTACTTCTTAATTATTCTTTTCATTTTTATTTTATTTTATTTTATTTTTATTTAAAATTTTAATTTTTTCTACATTTTTTATCAAGATGTAAAATTTGAAGATTTAAATTTTAAGTCTCATGATTTACGCCCCTTTGATTTCTTCTCCATGCATTTTATTAATTATAATATTTTTATTTTTTATTTTTATTTTAAATGTTAAATTTAAATTTTTATTTACATGTAACCTTAAAATATTTAAATTTTTAATCTTGTTAGCAATAATTTAACTTTATTAGATTTAATTCCCATGAACATTGAGTAAACTTAAATTCAAATCTATCAAACTGTTAGTTTGAAATATGCACCTGATGATTGCAAAACTCCGAGTCGTGCCATACGTGTAGGATAATATGTATATTTATTAATATATATATAATATAGCTCATATATTGAGCACTGTTTTATTAGCATCTGAATAATAATACTATACATATGTATACCCTCCTCATATGCATACGTCTTAATTTACGTCACTATATACATATATATATATATATATATATATATATATATATATATAATACATTGAGCACTGTTTTATTAACAGCTAAATATTAATACGATACACATGTAGACCTTTCTCATATGTATATTTATTAATTACGGTACTATATATATATATATATATATATATATATATATATATAGGAAATAACTAACCTAGAGAGCCAACGAACCTACCAAGGATTCACCAAATTCGATCTTCAAGAAAAGTTGGAGCCAACTTTCCCTGAAGATCCAATTTGGTGAAACCTTGGTAGGTTCGTTGGCTCCCTAGGTTAGTTATTTACTTAGTTTGCTCTACTTGCGTATTGAGCCCCCTCCCCTTTTTTGTTTTTGTTTTCAGGTTACTCGTCTCGGTTTTTTTTTCTTTGGCTACGTACTTTGACTGATGTTCGAGTGCTTAGCTCGTTCTTTTTTTATTACCATTTTTTCCTTCCGCGTATGTACTCGGAGGGTTTTTCGAAACGAGTATAACAACAAGTTTACATATAATATATATATATATATATATATATATATATATATATATATATATATATATATACTGAAATATCACAGTTTCTTTAATATAAATCTTTCTTCTTTATACCAGCCACTTACGAAAAAGAATCTCTCTCTCTCTCTCTCTCTCTCTCTCTCTCTCTCTCTCTCTCTCTCTCTCTCTCGTTTTAATTCGGTGTCGCGGTAACCAGTGTCGTCGTCTTTCCCGGCGAGTCTGATTTCATTCCTTTAGCCGCCAGCATTCATAATGTCTTGTGGCCAAAGTAAACGGAACGTACTAATGGCGGCATTGCGCGAGAGAGATGATGCTCTTGACAGATGCAAAAGTTGATGGTACAAGAAGGAGAAATACAAGAAGAAGAAGAAAAGGAAGAAGAAGTAGAAGAAAAGGAAGAAGAAGAAGAAAAGGAAGAAGAAGAAAAGGAAGAAGAAGAAGAAGAAAAGGAAGAAGAAGAAGAAGAAGAAGAAGAAGAAGTAGTAGAAGAAGAAGAAAAGGAAGAAGAAGTAAGAGAAGAAGAAAAGAAGAAGAAGAAAAGGAAGAAGAAGTAGAAGAAGAAAAGGAAGAAGAAGAAAAGGAAGAAGAAAAGGAAGAAGAAGAAAAGGAAGAAGAAGAAAAGAAGAAGAAGAAGAAGAAGGAAGAAGAAGAAGAAGAAGAAGAAAAGGAAGAAGAAGAAAAGAAGAAGAAGAAGAAGAAAAGGAAGAAAAAGAAGAAGAAGAAAAGGAAAAGAAAATGAAAAGTAACACAAAAAAGGGAAAACAAAAGGACACGAATGACAATAAACAAAAATTCAGGACAAAAAAGAAAAAAAGAGGGGGATAAAAATAAAAAATAAAAATCTTTATTTCCACTACTTACAACGTTCCGATTATCGTCCTCATCTTTGTGGCTATATTTACGAGGTTTCGTCCGTCTCACTCTCCAGCCTTCTTCAGGTGATTGGAATTTCGAATTGTACCCTTTATTTCGTTCATCGGGGTAGATTGTTTTAGTTCCATGAGTCACGCATCCTCTCAGTGTCATTTATCTCCCTTTAAATCAACTCTAACTTGTCAGGTATTGAACTCACAACTCTTTAGGTCAAGTCACTGGATCCAATTAACACTTTTATAAAAAAAAATTCACTGTTATAAAAAAAATGAAAATGACGAGAGATAGAAATAAAAAACAGAAGAAATAAAAATTCTCAATATGAAAAACAAATGTTCTGAAATTTTCCCATTGATGTTTCGAAATGATATCGAAAAGTTTTCTAACTCGTCATCTATCAGTTCTACTCAAACTTGGCAAAGTCGATCAGGAAACGAAATTTTCATTTATTTTCGTTCATTTATTGACACTAGAATGTCTTTTACTACTTTTTTCTAGAATCTAACAAAATATTTCTTTCTAATCAGTTTTAGTCTCTGATCTTTTTCCACCTCATTCACTGATCAATAAATGATCAATAAATGTTCAGGATAAAATGAATGTGATAAAGTATCAGTGAACATAAAAGAGTTTTTAAAATATTTTTATTCTCTTCTGTCTTTTGATGGAATGTAAAAGTTTGAAAGATAGAATAAATACTTTCGCTCTATTTTCACACCACAGACGAACATGTAACAAATAAGTTTATTAACAGACAGAACTGAAGGTATTATACAAAACCAGACAATTAATGTGCACCAAGGGAAGTGTACCAAATACATCCACGATACAAAGTAATAAATGTTTACATGATATAATGTAATAAATGTCCACACAAGGCAATATGGCAAATAAATATCCAAAGCAATAGAATGAGTACACAAGACAATATAATGCGCACAGAAGGCATTGTAATAGATGGACATGCACTATATCCCTGCATTGATTGAAGTACATTAGTCAGTAAAGTGACAGGTTTTAAAAGCCTATGAATTAAAGGTCACATTAGAAAATGTTTTAAAACCTCACATTCGAGAAGAAGTAAGAGGGAGATAAAGTGTGCACGAGTTGTGTATATATACATATATATATTTGTGTGTGTGTGTGTGTGTGTGTGTGTGTGTGTGTGTGCGTGCGTGTGTGTACGCGTATTTACTTGTATATATATATATATATATATATAGGTTTTATACTCAACTTGTTTGTTTTCTGGTTAATAAAGCAAAACCTTAACTCAAAAACAAGAGAGAAAAGGTGGTTTTTCTTTTCAATCTAAAATAGCAAAACATTCTTTTAGCATCAGTAAAACAAATCCTATTGTGTACAATCATCTATTTTTGCCATACCCATTAATTTCTTTGACATTTTCAGGATTTATTTATTTATTTGACTTTCATGTAAAATGCTTTCAGACACAATAATTGTGTGACAAAAGGACATTTTATTTTAAGAGCGTAACTTTCACATTCGTTGCTTTTTCTTCTGTCTATGCTTTCTCTTATCAAACATAAATTTCCACCTTTCATCGTCAAAACATTTTCTTAAAAGGATTAAAAAGAGTCAAGTATGTTAAAAGCCGCATATTATGGAGCATTTCTAAGCACATTTGTCACACAATTTCGTGAGACTCAACTTCACTCGTTGCCGTGGATCTTATAAATATATGTGAGCTGCTGTGATAACAGACTCACTACCGGAAATATGGACAAAATGTCAAGCAATTCAGTCAGACGTCAATTTTTGAACAAATTGGTTGACACATGAAAGAAAAGTATAATCTTAGCTTTTTATACATTTTCGAGTTGGTTTCATAATCTGCTCCGTCTGTTCACACTTCCATCATGAACTTCATTTTGCCTTCATACATTGTTTCCTTTTCTGTTTTTCTTACACATGCCATCCCTCATTGCTTCATTCACCCATCATATTACTCTTACCATCACATTGTTTCATCCACCCATCATATTACTCTTACCATCACATTGTTTCATTCACCCATCATATTACTCTTACCATCACATTGTTTCATTCACCCATTATATTACTCTTACCATCACATTGTTTCATTCACACATCATATTACTCTTACCATCGCATTGTTTCATTCACCCATCATATTACTCTCACCATCACATTGTTTCATTCACCCATCATATTACTCTTACCATCACATTGTTTCATTCACCCATCATATTACTCTTACCATCACATTGTTTCATTCACCCATCATATTACTCTTACCATCGCATTGTTTCATTCACCCATCATATTACTCTTACCATCACATTGTTTCATTCACCCATCATATTACTCTTACCATCACATTGTTTCATTCACCCATCCTATTATTCTTCACATCGCATTGTTTCATTCGCCCAGTCTATTATTCATATCGCATTGTTTCATTTCCTCTTCCTATTATTCTTACCATCGCATTGTTTCATTCACCCATCCTATAACTCTTACCATCGCATTGTTTCATTCACCCATGCTATTATTCTCACCATCACATTGTTTCATTCACCCATTGTAACACTCTTACCATCGCAGTGTTTCTTTCCCCCATCCAATTAATCTTCTCAACGCATTGTTTCATTCACCCATCCTATTATTCTTACCATCACATCGTTTCATTCAGCCATCATAACACTCTTACCATCGCATTGTTTCATTCCCCCATCCTATTATTCTTACCATCGCAGGGTTTCATTCACCCATCCAATTAATCTTCTCAAGGCATTGTTTCATTCACCCATCCTATTATTCTTACCATCGCATTGTTTCATTCACCCATCATATTATTCTTCCCATCGCATTGTTTCATTCGCCTATGCAATTATTCTTACTATCACATTCTTTCATTCATCCATCCTAATATTCTTCCCATCGCATTGTTTCATTCACCCATGCAATTATTCTCCCCGTCGAATTGTTTCATTCACAAATCATATTATTCTTCCCATCGTAATGTTTCATTCACCCATGTTATAATTATTACCATCGCATTGTTTCATTCAATCATCGAATTATACTTACCATAGCATTGTTTCATTCACCCACCATATTACTCTTACCATCGCATTGTTTCACACACCCATCCAATGATTCTTACCATCGCACTGTTTCATTCACCCATCATATTATTCTTACCACCAAATTGTTTCATTCAATTATCCTATTATTCTTACACCGCATTGTTTCATTCAACCATCTTATTACTCTTACCATCACATGGTTTCCTTCACCCATCCTATTATGCTTCCCATCGCATTGTTTCATTCACCCATTCTATTATTCACCTCATCGCATTGTTTCATTCACCCATCCTATTATTCTTACCTTCGTATTGTTTCATTCAACCAGCATATTACTCTTACCATCGCATTGTTTCATTCTCCCATCCTATTATTCCTCCCATCGCATTGATTCATTCGGCCATCCTATTATTCATACCATCGCATTGTTTCACTCTCCCAACCTATTACTCTTACCATCACATTGTTTCATTCAGCCATCCTATTAGAGTTCTCATTGCATTGTCTCATTCACCCATTCTATTATTCATACCATCGCATGATTCATTCACCCATCCTATTATTCTTACCATCACATTGTTTCATTCACCCATGCTATTATACTCACCATCGCATTGTTTCATTCACCCATCCTATTATTTTTACCATCACATTCTTTCATTCACCCATGCTATTATTCTTACCATTGCATTGTTGCATTCAACAATCCTGTTATTCTCCCCATCGAATTGTTTCATTCACCCATCATATTATTCTTCCCATCGCATTGTTTCATTCACTCCTGCTATAATTCTTACCATCGCATTGTTTCATTCACCCATTCTATTATTCTTACCATGGCATTGTTTCATTCATCTATCCTATTATTCTTACCATCGCATTGTTTCATTCGTTCTTCCTATTACACTTACCATCACGTTGTTTCATTCATCCAAACTATTATTCTTGCCACCGCATTGTTTCATTCACCAATCCTATTATACTTCCCATCACATTTTTTCATTCAGCCATCCTATTATTCTTATCATCTCAGTGTTTTATTCATCCATCCTATTACACTTACCATCACATTGCTTCATTCATCCAACCTATTATTATTACCATCACATTGTTTCATTCACCCATCCTATTATACTTCCCATCGCATTTTTTCATTCACCCATTCTATTATTCCTCCCATCGCATTTTTTCATTCACCCATTTTATTATTCTTACCATCGCATTTTTTCATTCACCCATTCTATTATTCCTCCCATCGCATTGTTTCATTCACCCATCCTATTATTCCTCCCATCGCATTGTTTCATTCACCAATCCTATTACTCTTACCATCGCATTGCTTCATTCACCCATCATATTACTATTACAATCACATTTTTTCATTCATCAAACTTATTATGCTTAACATCGCATTTTTTCATTCACCCATCCAATTATACTTCCCATCGCATTGTTTCATTCACCAATTCTATTATTCTTCCCATCGCATTGTTTCATTCACCAATTCTATTATTCCTCCCCTCGCATTGTTTCATTCATCTATCCTATTACACTTACCATCACATTGTTTCACTTACCCATTCTGTTATTCCTCAAAACGCATTTTTTTCATTCACCCATACTATTATTCTTACCATCGCATAGTTTCATTCACCCATCCTATTATTCTTACCATCGCATTGTTTCATTCACCTATCCTATTATTCGTACCTTCGCATTGTTTCATTTACCCATGCTATTATTCTTAACACCTCAGTGTTTCATTCACCAATCCTATTATTCTTACCATCGCACTATTTCAATCACCCATCCTATTATACTTACCATCGCATTGTTTAATTCACCCTTTTTATTATTGCTCCTAACGAATTGTTTCATTCACCCATCCTATTATAGTTCCCATCGCATTGTCTCCTTCACCTATTCTACTATTATTGCCATCGCATTGTTTCATTCACCCATCCTATTATTCTTGCCATCGCATTGTTTCATTCACCCCTCCTATTATAGTTCCCATTGCATTGTCTCATTCACCCATTCTATTATTCATACCATCGCATGTCTCATTCGCCCATCCTATTATTCTTACCATCGCATTGTTTCATTCACCCATCCTATTATTCTTACCATCGCATTGTTTCATTCACCCATCCTATTATACTTCTTATCGCATTGCTTCATTCACCCATCCTATTATTCTTACCATCACATTGTTTCATTCACCAATTCTATTATTCTTAGCATCTCAGTGTTTCATTCACCCATCCAATTATTCTTACCATCGCATTGTTTCATTCACCCATCCTATTATACTTCCCATCGCATTGTCTCATTCACCCATTCTATTATTCTTACCATCGCATTGTTTCATTTATCTATCCTATTACTCTCACCATCGCATTGTTTCACTCACCCATCCTATCATTCTTACCATCGTATTGTTTCATTCATCCATCCTATTGCACTTACCATCTCATTGTTTCATTCATCCAACCTATTATTCACATTGTTTCATTGACCAATCCTATTATACTTCCAATCGCATTGTTTCATTCACCCATCCTATTACTCTTACCATCGCATTGTTTCACTCTCCCATTTTATTTCTCTTACAATGGCATTGCTTCATTCACCCATTATATTACTTTTACCATCACATTATTTCATTCATCCAACCTATTATTCTTACCATCGCATTTTTCATTCACCCATTCTATTATACTTCTTATCGCATTGTTTCATTCACCCATTCAATTATTCCTATCATCGCATTGTTTCATTCATCAATTCTATTATTCTTATCATCTCAGTGTTTCATTCACCAATCCTATTACTCTTACCATCGCATTGTTTCACTCTCCCATCCTATTACTCTGACCATCGCATTGCTTCATTCACCCATTCTATTATACTACTTATCGCATTGTTTCATTCACCCATCCTATTACTCTTACCATCGCATTGCTTCATTCACCCATCATGTTACTCTTACCATCACATTGTTTCAATCATCCAACCTATTATTCTTACCATCGCATTTTTTCATTCACCCATCCTATTATACTTCCCATCTCATTGTTTCATTCACACATTCTAGTATTCCTCCCATCGCATTTTTTCATTCACCCATTTTATTATTCTTACCATCGCATTGTTTCATTCACCCATCCTATTATTCTTACCATCGCATTGTTTCATTCACCCATCCTATTATTCTTACCTTCTCAGTGTTTCATTCACCAATCCTATTACTTTTACCATCAAATTTTTTCACTCATCCATCCTATTACTCTTACCATCGCATTGCTTCGTTCACCCATCATATTACTCTTAACATCACATTGTTTCATTCATCAAACCTATTATTCTTAACATCGCATTGTTTCATTCACCCATCCTATTATACTTCCCCTCGCATTGTTTCATTCACCCATTCTATTATTCTTATCATCCCATTGTTTCATTCAGCTATCCTATTACACTTACCATCGCATTGTTTCATTCACCCATCCTATTATTCTTACCATCGCATTGTTTCAATCACACATCCTATTATACTTACCATCGCATTGTTTAATTCACCCTTTTTATTATTCCTCCCAACGAATTGTTTCATTCACCCATCCTATTATAGTTCCCATCGCATTGTCTCCTTCACCTATTCTATTATTCTTACCATCGCATTGTTTCATTCACCCATCTTATTATTCTTACGATCGCATTGTTTCATTCACCCATTATATTATACTACTTATCGCATTGTTTCATTCACCCATCCTATTATAGTTCCCATCGCATTGTCTCCTTCACCTATTCTATTATTCTTACCATCGCATTGTTTCATTCACCCATCCTATTATACTTCTTATCGCATTGTTTCATTCACCCATCCTATTATACTTCCCATCGCATTGTTTCATTCACCCATTTTATTATTCCTCCCATCGCATTGTTTCATTCACCCATTCTATTATTTCTCCCATCGCATTTTTTTCATTCACCCATTCTTACCATCGCATTGTTTCATTCACCCATCCCATTATTCCTCCCATCGCATTATCTCATTCACCCATCTTATTATACTTCCAATCGCATTGTCTCATTCAACCATTCTATTATTCTTACCATTCCATTGTTTAATTCACCCATCCTTTTATTCTTACCATCGCATTGTTTCATTCACCCATCCGATTATTCTTACCATCTCAGTGTTTCATTCACCCATCCTATTATTCTTACCATCGCATTGTTTCATTCACCCATCCTATTATACTTCTTATCGCATTGTTTCATTCACCCTTCCTATTATACTTCCCATCGCATTGTCTCATTCACCCATTCTATTATTCTTACCATCGCATTGTTTCGTTCATCCATCCTATTACACTTACCATTGCATTGTTTCATTCAGCCATACTATTACTCTTACCATCGCATTATTTCATTCAACCTTCCTATTATTCTTACCATCGTATTGTTTGATTAACCCATCTTGTTTCTTTTATCATCGCATTGTTTCTTTCACCCATCTTCTTACTCTTATAATCGCATTGTTTCATTCATCCATCATGTTATATTTCCCATCGCATTGTTTCATTCACCCATTCTATTATACTTCCCACCGCATTTTTTTCATTCACCTATCCTATTATTCTTACCATCGCATTGTTTCATTCACCCATCCTATTATACTTCTTATCGCACTGTTTCATTCACCCATCCTATTACTCTTACCATCGCATTGTTTCACTCACCCATCCTATTGCTTTTGCCATTGCATTGTATCATTCATATATCCAATTACTCTTACCATCGAATTATTTCATTCCACCTTCCTATTATTCTTACCATCGTATTGTTTAATTAACCCATATATTTCTTTTACCATCGCATTGTTTCTTTCACCCATGCAATTACTCTTACCATCGCATTGTTTTATTCACCCATCTTATTACTCTTACCATTACATTGTTTCTTTCACCTTTCCTATTACTCTTACCATCGCATTGTTTTATTCACCCATCTTATTACTCTTACCATTACATTGTTTCTTTCACCTTTCCTATTACTCTTACCATCGCATTGTTTTATTCACCCATCTTATTACTCTTACCATTACATTGTTTCTTTCACCTTTCCTATTACTCTTACCATCGCATTGTTTTATTCACCCATCTTATTACTCTTACCATTACATTGTTTCTTTCACCTTTCCTATTACTCTTACCATCGCATTGTTTTATTCACCCATCTTATTACTCTTACCATTACATTGTTTCTTTCACCTTTCCTATTACTCTTACCATCGCATTGTTTTATTCACCCATCTTATTACTCTTACCATTACATTGTTTCTTTCCACCTTTCCTATTAATCTTATCATCGCATTGTTTTATTCACCCATCTTATTACTCTTACCATTACATTGTTTCTTTCACCTTTCCTATTACTCTTACTATCGCATTGTTTTATTCACCCATCTTATTACTCTTACCATTACATTGTTTCTTTCACCTTTCCTATTAATCTTATCATCGCATTGTTTTATTCACCCATCTTATTACTCTTACCATTACATTGTTTCTTTCACCTTTCCTATTACTCTTACCATCGCATTGTTTTATTCACCCATCTTATTACTCTTACCATTACATTGTTTCTTTCACCTTTCCTATTACTCTTACCATCGCATTGTTTTATTCACCCATCTTATTACTCTTACCATTACATTATTTCTTTCACCTTTCCTATTACTCTTACCATCGCATTGTTTTATTCACCCATCTTATTACTCTTACCATTACATTATTTCTTTCACCTTTCCTATTACTCTTACCATCGCATTGTTTTATTCACCCATCTTATTACTCTTACCATTACATTGTTTCTTTCACCTTTCCTATTACTCTTACCATCGCATTGTTTTATTCACCCATCTTATTACTCTTACCATTACATTGTTTCTTTCACCTTTCCTATTACTCTTACCATCGCATTGTTTTATTCACCCATCTTATTACTCTTACGATCTCATTGTTTCTTTTAACCTTCCTATTATTCTTATCATTGCATTGTTTCATTCACCCATCCTATTACTCTTACCATCACATTATTTTATTCAACCTTCCTATTATTATCTCCATGATGGTAAATATTAATTTTTCATCCATTTTTTTCGTATTCTACAATTCTCTTATGATGTCATTCTCTCTTTGTCTGAATGTTTCCCCTTTCTCATTATTTCCTTCTCTCTTTCTCATTAACACTCTATCCTTTATTCATTCTCTCTGTTTCTTTCGCATTATCTCATTCTTTCTTCCTCTCTTTTTTACTCTTTCATTTACTAATTGTTTAATTCTCTCTCTCTCTCTCTCTCTCTCTCTCTCTCTCTCTCTCTCTCTCTCTCTCTCTCTCTCTCTTACCTTCTCTCGTTATCTCTTTCTCTCTTTCTCTTACTTCTACCCTCTCTCGATATTGTACACGGCCCCGGTAGAGTATTATATTAAAGGGTAGTTTATATGGATAGAAGAGGAATATGACAGTTGACTCTAGATTTGAACAGCTCAAGACAGTTTTGAACACTACCTTCAGAGATCTACCTGTTAGGAAAGATTTTTTTAATAGAGAAAACACGTCTAGTGATTCTTTACCTGGAGAGCTTGTATCTTACCCATCGATCTTGAACAAACAATCAAAAAATCCCTAAACACTTCAATAATTCGTTGTATGGATTAATTTGAGATAGATTTACTTGCATTGATAAGCAAATTAGGTATAAACTATACTCTGTTACTGTTAGTTTCCCACAACAACGCAAGTTGCGACATAACTAAATCGTTCCCTAAGAACTCGAGTCATGTTCTTGAATTGTCTCATCAGATTGAGACTTTAAACTGGATCTCAGTCATGGCATCCAACCTGTTCAAAAATGTCCAAACTGTCACCTGTATGCAATCGCTTTTTCATATCAATAATCAATGATAAAAATGCCTTCAAGGGATTCAAGATCTTAGCAAGGACTATTCTTCTTTGAATCTTGTGGATTGGCACTACAAAATCGCATAGACATCTACGAAATAACAGAAACCACATTAGCTGAGGACACTCAAAAGCTAAAATGTATAGTTCATGTAACTCGAAAATAAAACGACATAATCTAAATAATGACTTTCAACACTACTTCAAACAAAAGGTTAGCAAGGAAACTCCCATCAATGTTGGCGAGAGCTGTAACAAATGATGAACTTGAGATGTCTAGTTTCCTGACAAACTGGTTTAAGAGAAAATCTTTTAAATTTTAACCGACACTAGCACTGACTGCCCGGTCAATAATTGTCGAATGTTTCTTTATAGGGAAATGGTTAATATTTTATTTGCTATTACTAACCTCGATAGTTATTCCCACTTTCAACGAAATTGGGAAAAAAGATTTGATTTTCGAAATTTTCATAGATTAGATTCTTTATGAGTCAATTTAGAGAGGTGCGTCATTTTCAAAATAATATCTACCGAGTTATTTTGTAAGCTTAGCTTAGTCTGGCACAGGACAAGAAATGGGGAGCGCCTGATAAATATCAACTCAAAATAACTTTAGCAGTGAATACGACAAGATTGCTAATGCAAATTTTATTTGAAAGTGATACCAAATGTCTTTTTTAATGCGCCTCAATCAGTTTCAAAAGAAATGTTGACGCATGCATAGAAAACTTCAAAATTCTCTTTTAAACACAAATATTAACTTGAATATAAAATTTGCTTTAATGAAATAGCATAAGAACTAGAGAATCTCGTTTGTAATATCTAAAATCGATTAGAATAGAATCAATAGTGTTTTCGATATGAATAATAATTATAATGAAAGAAGCCAACAAGTGGGTGAAAAAGTGCAAATCAACCTGGATACACCGACTACATCGGCAAAGAACATAAACAAAGAAATCAAAAGCAAATGCAATGTACCAAATGCAGAAACGATGGTAAGATAAACCTCTTCATGGTCAGTACTCTGCCTGGACCGAAGAAGCTGATTTTTCACTTTAAATTTCTGTTATTTTTATTTAAATTTAATTTAATGTCATTATATGTAATGGGCGTCTATTTTTCTTTTTTTTCTTTTTTTTTTTTTTTAGCGTGTTAAACTGGCTGGCTGTCTGATGAGCTAATATGTACAGACGCTTTTCAAGGAGGTGATCTTAAGGAGGTGATCTCTCTCTCTCTCTCTCTCTCTCTCTCTCTCTCTCTCTCTTCTGCACACACACACACACTCACACACACACACACCCGTATGCCCTCAGCCTAACGACTATGCTCCTGATCAGTCAGTTAAGTGCCATACGTGATACACGCTTAGGCGATCATGTCTCGTAAGAGACATGACTGACTGGGCAGAAGATTATCCCGCAGTAGGTTGCCATTGTTTTCTGCGGTATGGTTCTGATACTAACTCAGATTGAGGTAGAGGATACATATTCACCTCCGTGCAACTTTCGTCACCCTCTTCTTCCAATGGGGTTCTTAGTCCTCATGTATATGAGCCAGCTTGCTTTCGTACCCTTCTTCTCTGGCCGATATTTCTGACCCAAAGAAGAGTAGAGTTCTTTTGCCCTGACCTCTAGGCAAATGAAACACTTATATTCGAAGTATCGTGCCTGAATCTTTTCTAGGTTCTTTGTCTCTTCATTTAGGCTGCTGGAGGTAAAAGTTCACTGGGTTTTTGCGTTATCCGCCTGATAGTCAGGGATCCGAACCTTCGAATAACTTATTTTGTGGGTGGTTTCGGGACCGTGCACTAGTTTCCGGTGGGGCTACTCAATACCATGATGATGGGTACAGTTAGGGTAGTATCTCCTAGCGGGTCAACCCAGGTTATTTATGCTTGTATCTCCCATGGGTGTTTGTTTCACTGCCTACTTGCCATCCACCAAAACAAACATGAAAGCAATCAAATTGAAAACGAACAAAGATAGCAAGCCCAACCTCGAAATAAAAAGTAGACTCCAGGTATATCACCTCTTACACTAATATCTGGGATCTAACTTTCAAGTAGAGGAACTCTATTGTCTTCAATCTAAACCAGATCTCCTGTTTCTGTCTGGAACGGATATCAATGCGCATCAATTCCATTGCAGAAGTCCACAAACCCGAGCTACTTACCCATTCTAACAAAATACGACTACAGTATTTACATTATTCGAACTATTGTCCTCATCTTTGTTGCCATTTGTATGATGTTTCGACCGTTGTACGCTCCGGCCTTCTTCGAACCGAACCCTTTATTACAATCACAGGAGTATATCATTCCTTGTGTAAAACCTTGATTGGAAGTCATGAGTTATCTCCCTCTAACCCTGCAAGTTACTTGTTCACCACTGCTGTAGCCTGGTATTGAACTCACAACTCTAAGAGTCAAGTCAGGAACTAACCAACGTCTATATCTACTGGGCCATGTGTCCTTTCGTTTCGAAGTTCCTAGCACCTGAACAATAAAAGATTTAGAGCAAGAAGAATTCTATAAGCACTTAGGTGTAAACGAAAGTGAAAAAATTCACCATAAGAAAATAAAAAATAGTGCGTAAAAAGAACTAAAGAATGGTACAACTGTTATTAAAACTGAATTGAATTCTCAAGACATTTTTAAGATAACCTTGCCATCTCAGTGGCCTAATATAGTTTCGACATCTTGAACTGGACTCTAAATGACATCAGACGAATGGATTCTAAACAAGAAAGCTTCTTTCTAAGCATAAGATGCATCATCCAAAGGCTGATGTAGATCGTCTACGCATACACAGTAAAGAAGGTGGAAGAGATCTTATTCAGCTAGAATTGACAAACAAGACAACAACTATTGGCTTACTAACATACATGGAAACAACAAAGGACTGGATGATACAATTAGTCAAAAAACATGAAAACAGAAAGAAAAGATATTCAATAATAAAAGAAGGCAGTAAATACAAACATTTAGTAGATTCTGTAGAAAAGCAAAACAGAAGCCAAGAACCAACTATTGTAGCAAAAAATATAAAAAAGAAAGCCAAGGATAAAGCTCTTGAACAGATGAAACAACGCTGGCAAGACAAACCCCTGCATGACCAATACCCAGAACGTGCTAATAAACCCAATGTTGATAAAATTAATACTCAGCAATGGTTACGTGCATCTGGATTTAAATCTGAAACTGACGGCTTTATTCTTGCAGTGCCAGACTAAAGTCTTTCCAATATGAACTTTCAGGCAAATATCATGTATAATAATGTGGAACCAAAATGCAGGTTCTGTGATAAATACCAAGAAACAATAGACCATCTAATCTCAGGATGTTCTGTACTTGCCCCAAATGAATATAAAAATCGTCACGATAGAGTGGGGCAATATTTACATTGGACAATGTGCAAACACTATGAAAAATATGTAAACAAACACTGGTATGAACATCACCCAGCACCGGTTACAGAAATAGAAGATGTCACCATTCTATGACACTACACCATCTGCACAGGCAGGAAAATTGAAGCAAATAGGCTGGATATTAATGTTAAAAACTAAAAAGAAAAAACTTGCTTATTAATTGATATGGCTTGTCCAGCGGATTGTAACATAGCAACCAAGAAATTCGAAAAACTGTCAAAATATAAAGACCTGGAAATTGAAATAGAAAAATATGTGGAAATTGAAAACAAATATCGTGCCAGTGATAGTCGGTGCACTTGGAATGATAAAAAATGGAACAAAACAACACATTGAAAGAATCCCTGGAAATCCCAGCAAAAAAAAATTGTTTTGTTAAGTACAGCCCACACACTAAAGAGAAATTTGTCTATGTAACGCATGGGATGTTATGGGAAACATGAAATGGAGCCATAACAACACACCAAGACCTGCCTTAGGTCTTTCCGCAGACTTGGAAGGTAGTGTGACCATAACAGAAATCGAATTCTGATAGTAGTAGTAGTAGTAGTAGTTCATGCATTCACTACCGATTATGAGAAAGTGAAACTCGTGTGGAGTACGACCATCTCGAATGACAAGCGCTTGGAAAGCAATCACTCTGACATCACACTCGCGTACCGAAGAAGTCATGAATGTAACCTGATAGACGTTATAATGCCTCAGGATAAAAACATCATGAAGACGAAAAATTGTAAATCTAAGTGGCAGAACAAATCAGAGAAATATGGTAAGTAGCAGCTGAAGTCCCATTTTGTGAGGAATTTTTCTGCCTCGCAGATCGCCTCGAGAATATCTGACATTAATAGGAGTGCACGGGGGTACCACTGCTTGGAACAACTCATGTTCTGAGGTAAGTGCTGAGACCTTAAGCTTCAGGTAGGTACTGGGATAAGACCATTATCATCACCCGGCTGAAACATCCAAGTGTCGGAAAAGGATATCAAATAATAAAAATAAAAATAGATGTTCTCAAGAATCCCAAAAGTAATGATTCAGATCTTACGCCAAGACATTAAACGATATTTTGATATTATAAAATGATGGCAAACTCTAGGATACGTTGTTGTGGAGTAAATAACACCTCTGGTAACACAAATGATCTAGATTTAGGCCTCGAAAGAGAATTCGAGGATAGAGTTCCGAGGGAGTTCTGATAGAGTACCGTTAAACTCGGTCGAGACATAATATTATAACCGTTAGTAGCAAATTATAAGAGTGGCGACGAAGAATCTAAACTGATACAGAGTAGAAAAAAGTTCCTTTTTTGCTTTGGTGCACATAACAGTCAGTCAGTTAAGTGCCATACGTGATACACGCTTGGGCGATCATGTCTCGTAAGAGATATGACTGACTGGGCAGATTATTCTGCAGTAGGTTGCCATTACTTTCTGCGGTAGACTGGTTGCCAAGGCTATAGAACCCAATCTGTCCTCTTATTTGACTCATAGGTAGAGGGGGGAAAGATGTGTTAACAGTACGACGAGAAATTAGAACAACGTTGGTGTCATTTTCTTTGCTGTACGTAAAGAAAAATATTCTTAAATATAGAAAACAGATTGAATAATATGCATCTAGAAGTATAATGATACAGAATCCATGACTTCCAACCGATTACGAAATCTGTTAGGAAAACATTGACTCTGAATTTTGCTATTCCAAAAGAGATAAATAATATTTTCTTTTATCAGAACGACAGATATACTTCTATGTATGACTAGCAGTATAGCCTGGCGTTGCTCGGGTGTAATGAAAGCTTTAAAACTAATCCATGGTTCTGGAGCTCAGACTCTTTGGACCTTGGCAGGAAAGACTAAAATGTCTCCACTTAAAGCGAAACCGTAGACTGAAAGAAAAATGAATGGATGTAAGTCAAATTTTGATTTCCTGGTATTGATTTATATATATATATATATATATATATATATATATATATATATATATATATATATTGTCGATTTTCTGCACTATCGTAAGAACTGCAACCTTGAAACTTCTGAATATCGTTTCTTATGTCTTTGTCTATGAGTGTATCAAATTTGATTAAAATCGGACTACTCCTATAACCCGATTTTTTCGATAATCGATTTTCGATATTTATCGGGGGTACCTCGACACAAAACCTAGCTAAGAACACTCGCAGACGCTTATAGTACAACTGTGTAAATTTTCAAGAAAATCGGTTCAGCTGTTTCGGAGTCTATAGGTAACGGATACACACACATAGACACACACACACACACACACAGAGACAAAGTTCCATTTATAAATAAGTTTAGATTTAGATAGCGAGAGGTCAAAGGTTATCTGCTATTCTAAAAGCTTAAATGATAACAAAACATCCGCACAAGTTATTCCATAACTGGAGTATCCACACCCGACTTCCCTCTTAGAACTAAGGCTCAACTGAGAGATGTTTACATAACCCCCTTCTCTGGTATCTAAGATAATTTCAAAACTTGACCGCCATAAGGTGAGAGGAGGTGACGGAATTCCGGTCATTGTCATAAAGAAATGTGCCCCTGAACTCTCGTCTGTCCTCTCTAAACTCTATAATTACTGCCTCTCTGCTTCCTGTTTTCCTGCCTGCTGGAAGTCCTCTTCTCTGGTTTCTGTATTTAAGAACTCAGGGGAGCCCTCGGACCCATCCAACTATCGCCCTATCAGCCTCCTACCAATTTTCGGAAAAGTGTTCGAGGCTATTATCAATGCTGAAATAGTTCAACATCTTACTGCCAATAAACTATTCTCAGAAAGACAGTATGGCTTCCGCTTCGCCAGGTTTACAGCCGATATGCTAATGAGCATCACTGAGTACATATACTCGATGTCCGGCGAAACTTGAGCTGTTACCCTGGATATCTCCAAAGCATTTGATAGGGTTTGGCACGTTGGCCTTCTGCGCAATCTACTGGGTTATGGTATCACTAGACGCTTGCTTGATTTGATCCAACCTTTCCCATCAAACTGCATAATGAAGATCGTCTTGAACGGGCATGTCTCCACATCCTATCACACGAACGCTGGTGTCCCCCAGGGCTCTATCCTAACCCCGACGCTCTTTCTGATCTTCATAAACGGCATCCCTAACGTAATCAAATCCCAAGTAAGCATCTACACTGATGACACTACCATTTACTCCCTCCTCAATAAGAAATCTGGCAAGGCAGCCAAAGATAACCTCGCTGCTGTTCTCGAGAAGGACCTCGACTCTGTGGTAGACTGCAGTAAGAAATGACTTGTAAATTTTAATGCTTCTAAAACCAAACTGCTTTCTGTCAACCACCACGGGCAATCCCTCTTACTTCCCCCATTACCATGGACTAAACTAGTCCCCTTGAAAGCAATACACTGCGCCTCCTCAGCCTCACTCTCTCTTCCGACCTTAAGTAGAACCATTACATTGAATCAATAGCTAAATCGACGAAGGTTGGATCACTGTATCGAGCCAGGAAGTTTTTCTCACCTGAGTCCATCTTGTACATACACAAATCAACCATCCGACCTTGCATTGAATACTGTTGTCATATCTGGTCGGGAGCCCCTGCCATTCATCTCAGGATTCTCGACAGGCTCTAAACAAGAATCTGTAACGTGATCGGTTCCAACCTGGCAGCTCGACTCCAGGCACTTTCTTATTGCCAGAATGTGGCTTCTCTCTGTCTATTCTACAAATATTTTCATGGCCTTTGCACCGACAAGCTCAGCTCACTGACGCCCCCTCCACAAGAATTTACTCGATCAACAACTTCCCACCCTTTCACGGTTAAATCAACTAAATGCAACCGCCCTTCTTCTCCAGCAACTTCGTTTTTAGCACTTCCTGCCTGTGGAGCTCCCTTTTGTAAACTGGCTTCCCTGACAACTACAATCTCCAAGAACGCAAATGTAAATTCCCATCTCTTGTCCACTTGACTCCACTCCTTCTCTTGTCCTTTCCCCATCACCCCGTTTATCTTGTTCTTTTCCTTTCTCACTCTACCCTTGTGACTGGTATTCCCATCCTTCTCTTGCCCTTTCTCTGACAGCCCTTGCAACTGGTTCGTCTTTCTCTTCGCTCTCCCCTTGCTTAAACTTTCACTCTTCTCTTATGTAGCCCCCTGCACACCAGTGGCGGTACCGCCTTGCATGGAGTGAAACGATTAAAAAATATATATCATTGATTAAAATATTGACTTTTGTGAAATGCCTGAATGCTGACAATACATGCAACAGCGCTTCAATAATGTCAAGAAACTTATAACGATCGATAAAAATGACAATTTTAAGACATTTATAATTGCTTGCTATTGACTAATTTAGTCGAAACCTCATCATCTGCTTCACTACCAACTCGCTTATAAGTAATGTCTGAAATCTTTGTCAGTTCAAATTGTAAGCCGATGTTAAAACCTTAAGGAAAACTTATTTTCACAAATGTTGTGCTCTGTTACTATGGCCTTGTGCCATACTGATAAATTAGCTGATAGTAACTTTGAAATATTCTTTACATACTCTCTCTCTCTCTCTCTCTCTCTCTTTCTCTCTCTCTCTTTTTCTCTCTCTCTCTCTCTCTTCATTATTCGCTCTTCCTTCTCTCTTTATCGCTCTAAATTGATTTGTATTTATCTACCCTTCCACCCTTGTACTGCTCTTACTTTCACAATTCGCCTGCTGGCCACGTCGCTGACCTTAAATTTCATATTTCCTTGTTTTCTTCCTAACCCTGTCAACTTACCTGATTTCTTTTGCATATTGGCCGTTCATTCACCAACTGAAAACGAGGTCCATTCCCAAAGAGCGACCGTATAAACGCTACAACAACTTTTCAGCGGTTTCAAAAAGAAAAATCTGGAACCTCCTGTTACATTGAATTGTGGCGTAGGGGAGCTGGTTAATGTTTCTTTAATTCGGCCTTGTGCCAGACTTAACCGAACTCCCTACAGCTTATAAGTTTTATGCAGAATTTATCATCAGAAGTTTTTCATCATCCGAAGGTTGGTTGTCGGCAGGTTGGAATATGTGGAATTGTGTAGAATAGCGTAAGAAGAATAAAATATACATTTTTCATTTTAAAATAGAAATTTATTAAAAGGAGAAATAAAATAAGTTGTAGAAGATAATGTTCAATTAGAAACATTATTAAGAAGTTATGAGTAGAGTTCGTGCTCAATGATAAAGTTGAGTTAAGGGTATCGAGAGTTGAAGAAATTGTTCGTAGTAGTAATTGGTGAAAGAGATAAGGAGAAAGCAAAAGAGGACAATGTCCGAGTCGCTTGAAGTTGAAGTTACATTTTTAGTTGTTTTGTCTCGCGGCTCCCATCTCTCTGTTGACTGACTGACGCTGGTGAAGTCCTTTTATAGTAATCAACATTTTTCGCACTTACTCGCGAAGTCCTTTTTGATCTTTCAAGTCGCTCCCATTGGTCAAAAATCATTTTCACATCTACTTGCGAAATCAGGTTTCGACTTTTACTTTAAGCACATGGTCAATCCTTTTTCTGGCCGTTGTGAAGAGGTTGACCTGTAAAGGAATTTCTAATTCTTTGGATACTGGTGTTTGTGTGACCTCATAAAACCAATTTATACTAACTTATATCCATATATACACATGTGTACATTCCCACATATACTTACAAATGTGACTTTGTTCATGCCTACATATATTTACCGCCTTACCCTTTTTTGTATCTACTTACCGATCCTGGCGATCGTGTACTCACACATATACATTTCACAAAGACGGGATTTCCGCGCGTATAAGCAGCGTTATATATATATATATATATATATATATATATATATATATATATATATATAAGCGTTTATTTTTTTACTAGAACAGATTAATGCCGACTTCAAAGTTTCGTGACGACATCATTATAATGTGTTCACTCATCCGGGCTTTTTGTCGTAAAGTTACGTTTTTTTTTTCTTGTTCATATAGAATGTAGTGTGATATTCTTGTTTGTGATTAGTAAGTTATTCTTTTTTTATTTTTTTGTTACTCTAACGGCAAAAATGCCTCGCAAGGAACAAAAAAAGATATGTGCAGTGTACGGTGAAGGTGCTTCAGCCGACAGTACTGTACGGAAGTGATTCGCTAAGTTTAGAGTTGCTTACTGTAGTTTTTTTTTTTTTAAGAACGCTCAGGCAGACACTCCTCTCTACCACCACCACCACCACCACCACAACTACAAATGACGACCAGATCAAAATATTGATTGAGAATAACGCTCATTATACAATGCGATAATTGGCAGAAACACTGTATTTATGAAAATCCACTATCCGTGAGCACTTGGTGAAGCTCGGCTACTCAAATCGCTATGATGTTTGGGTACCAAATGATCTGAGTGAAAAAAAATCTTTTGGGTCGCATTTTTGTCTGTGATTACTGTATAAATGCAATGAAAATGCACCCTTTTAAAAGCAAATTGTGACGGATGATGAGAAATGGATCATTTACAGCAATGTTCAACAAAAAAGATCCTGGTATAAGTGACATGAGCCATCACGCAAAAGCAGGTCTTCATCCTAAGAAAGACATACTGTGTATCTGGTGGGATTGGTAAAAAATCATGTACTATGAACTTCTGCTACGTAACCAGACAATTCATTCTGAAAAGGACTGCTGGACGAATTAAAGGCAACAGTTAAAAAAAACGCCTAGAATTGGCGAACAGGAAATGTGTGGTCTTCCATCAGGATAAAAACAGACTTCACGTTTCTTTGGAGACCCGGCAAAATTGTTGCCGCTTGGCTGCGGTATGTTACCCCACCCACCATATTCACTTGATATTGCCTCTTCATATTTTCATTTATTCAACTCCTTGCAAAATAATCTCAGTGGTAAAAATTTTAATTCTTTGGATTACATAAAAAATCCCATTAATGTGTTCTTTGCCGAGATACCAGCGAAATTCTGGAAAAGCATAATCTGTAAGTTGAAGGCAAAATGGAAAAGATTTGTGCAACAAAATGGTTCATATTTAGATAAGGAAATATTAATGGAATAATTTTGTTTTGTGTTAATTTCCGTTGAAATCGGTAATGAACTTTCTGGATAACCCAATACTTATTTTATCATATTCTTCAAGAGATTTATTTTTATTATACGTACATTTATCTATAAGATGGCATTCTTTGTTGGTAGTCTTTAATGCCTGGTCTATTATTTTGTTGTGGATTGGAGCCAAGCCACAACACAGAAAAAAATGATTTTTAACTATAAAATATTATTTTTATGTTTTTACAACTATTTTTTCTGAGCGTGAAAGTTCTTCCAGTCCTTGTTTGTAGTTGTTTATTAAGATGAAAAGAAATGTGATTTATTCATATGCATGTCTGATAAAAAAAAGACAAGGAAGAAAATGGGAAGGAAAATGTAGCTTGGTGAGGAAGAGTGTAAACGCCACGTAGATTGGTAAAGAACAGTGTAAGCGTAAGTGTCACGTAGCTTGCTGAGGAAGAGTATTGAATGTCACGAAGCTTGGTGAGGAAGATTGTAAGTGTCACGTAGCTTTGTGAAGAAGAATGTAAATGGCATGTAGCTTGGTGAGAAAGAACATAAGTGGCACTTAGCTTGATGGGGAAGACGGGTGAATGAGAATCTCTTTGAACCTGTGCGCGCCTGTATCCGTTTCTTCTCCTTACTGATTTGTCTGGTCTAGTGATTTTGCTTATATACTCTTCAAGGGGATAGCGAACTATATTTTTAATTGTTAGCGGAACGCGACCCATTAGTTAAAAAGTGTTAAATATTTCTTTTCAAAAGGTTAATTTATTAAACGGAAGGAAGCGGGAATCCTCCGAATCAGAAACAATTGTTGTGATTTGACGATTGACTCTCTTGGCGTTTATTTCCGTCTTCTCTCCACAACATATTAAATCTATGTCTGTAGGAGTAGTAAAGTCCCAAAGAATAGTAAGGAAACATGGCTCAGTGGACATAGGCGTTGATTAGTTCCAGTGACATCACCCAAAGAGTTGTAAGTTCAATACCTGGCTACAGCAGTAGTGATCAAATAACATAAAGAGTTAAGTTAAAGGTAGATAACTACATTGTATCCGGAAGTGGCATCGCACATAGAATGAGAATGATATACCCTAGTGATTGTAATAAAAAGTTAGGTTCGAAATTTCTAGCACCTGAAAAGGGCAGGAGCGTACGACGGCCGAAATGTCGTAAACGTGACTATGAAGATGAGGACTATAGTTCGAACAATGTAAATAATGTAAATACTACCTCATCTCAGAAGTATAGATATTCACTGAGTTGTTGCACAAAAAGTAATTGAAATTAAGATGGCAGAAAAAATAATTAAAAAAGAATAACAGTCATTTGTTTCTTTGATTCTTTTCTGTATATGCTGCTCGGATAGAAAACAAATTTCTACAACAAATGGTCAGGTTAGATTGGCCCACATTGTTATATTCTGCTTCAAACTTAATCTCTTTCTAATTCAATCCACATCAAAACCAATCGACCAGATATGAACGCTGCGAAATTAAATTAAATTTTAAAATATCTGTTCAAGAGCCCCGATAGTTACATCCGACTCCCAAAACAAATCCCCCTAAATATATAATAAAATGTAAACGTCGGTGCCAATCAATCACCCACAAAAGAGACATTCCGACGTTACACCGGGTCTCCTTTTCTTTCCGCTTCACCGGCAATACTCGGTTATTTCCCTTTCTTACTCTAGCAACCACATCAAAAACAGCATAGTCATAAATCAATAATTATTTTCTGTTGTCCCTTTCTCGTTTTGTTTTGTTTTTGTTTTTTTTTAATATTATACATCAATGCGTCGGGTCAACCGGAAGTTGCCGTTTTGAAATCAGGAATCGAATGACCAAAAGAAAAAACATCTACGCATACGCTCCGAGTGGCACTTCCGGAAGCGTTTTGAAAGATTCTGAAAAATTAAATTGATATTATTATTCGACCACGGACAGCGCTTGTCTCACATTTTTTAAGGATTTCGTTTTTGAGCGAGCAACTGCTAGCTGGAAACTATAAATACGAATATTATATAAGAAGGAGTCCATAAGAGGGTTTCGTTTGTAGAGGGGCTAAAAAGTCCTTCAAACAATTAATAAAAAGAAAAATGCACTACAAATAAAGTAAAATAAACTTTTGTTTGTTTTCGTAAAATAAATAAAAGAATTATTTTTTTGTACAAAAATGAAGTTGTCCGCAAAGCTGTAAAAAAGAAAGAAAGGAACTGGGAATGTGAGAGGGAAAGGTAGGACGATGTGTAGCGAGCGAGATGAGAGAAAGAGAGGATGAAAGAATGTTCGCTGATCCGTGATACTGCCTGTTGTGTGAACTGCAGGATCCTCTGTGTGTGTGTGTGTGTGTGTGTGTGTGTGTGTGTGTGTGTGTGCTCCAAGCTGTCGAGTGCCCTTTTGGTGTGAGTGGTTGCTCGGCCCTCTGCTCTGTTGAGAGTTTCTACCTTCCTTTTATCTGGATGGTGAGGCTCCGGGGAGATCAAGAAGTGTGTTTCTTATGTCGAGCCCTGATTGTTCGAAAATTCGTATTTTTGACCACGTGGTGTGCTTTCCACTACGTCCGAGCTTTTGGGTGCGCCGTCCTTGTTTTTGACCCCACAGGGTATGGTAAGGGGTGAATTCCCGCGCAGTTGTATTTTTTTTAGATGCACGTGGTGTGAATTAATTTTTATTGTGTGTATGTGTGGAAAATAAAATAAGAAACAGCACACGTTCTGTGTGAACTTAGACATTGATCAACTGAATCGACATTTCCCGCTTTGCCAATGTAGATTCTCCAACAAAGTTAAGTAACTACTTATCCCTTTTTCTCAATGGTTTTATTAAACACATCTCAATGTGTATAAGTAAACCTTTTTCTTTCTTCTCAAGGGTTTTATTGAAAACACTTCAATGAATAAAAGTGAACTTTTCCCTTCTTCTCAATGGTTTTATTAAGCTCACCACAAAGTTTAGAAACCTCAAATAAATTATTATTTGATATTAAAAAAAAGTCCTTGTCTTGCGTTTCATTCTAAATTCGCTAGTTTAATTTTTATGCGTTGTGTTGACATCGTGTTACGTTTTTTTATAAGTGCGTAGTTTCAAGGTTGCCTTTTTCGGACAACATGTAGCGGGGTCGACAAAGCAGGTGCCGTTAACCCCGCAAGGATTTAAAGTAATACGATCGGATCAAAGACAACGAAGACGAGGATTTATAAATTCATGCCAAATTTGATTTACAAAATCTGGCAAACGTATGTACAGAATGATTGTTAAGTCGAGGAGGTTTTGAACGGTGGATAGGTTCAAAACCGGTCTAAACTGGTCTTAAACTGGTCTTATTCGGTCTTAATTTGGTCATTTCGGACTCCAGCCGGAATACCGGGGGCCGCGGTGATTCTCCTTCCACTTTTGAATGTACACATGGGTTTATTTGAACACCATGTGTACATAGATTAGTTTCAGGTCATTGTTTTTAGGTAGGAGTGCTTGTGTGTGTTTATGTTTTGTTTTGATCTGTTTTTGTTTTTCTTTGTTTTGACTTTTGAAAACGCTGTGTCACCGGAAATTAATGGCTTCGCTTTGTTTTCCGTGGTGACGCTTTTAGACGTTTGAGTAGCCGGCAGGAGCTTCTGGCCGGTTGCAATAAATACCCGAAATAACTTGTAATCACAGCTACCTATATTAGATTGTACACCTGCAACTTATGAAGGATCCCAACAAATGTTTCCTTTCACTTCTTATTTTTGTGATCCTTATTTATCTTAGGTATGCAGTTGCTGGTTGTGTCTTTCGTGTCGACTTATAAGCAGGAATTCGTTTGAAGCTTTAAAATGCACAGTTGTCTATTTCTGATGAGTTGTAATTTGCTGTTGTTCATGTTACGGACTACAAAAATTGCGTAACGTGACAGTTTGGCGTGAGGTGCAAAAATAACCAATCCTTCCGAATAGCATCACGTGTGTTTGCACACCACTGTTGTCTTTTGCTGTTGTGGCCTACAAAGACACAATCAGGCCGATTTATCAAGTAAGACCTTTATTAAAGGAATGATCTTTCCCATATCTACTAACAAGCTTCTGTTTCACTTGCTGGGGCATCTCGATGTGATGTAATGATTAACAAGCTTGTCTCGTTAGCACATTACAACTGAGTAGTGAGGTCGATCCTCACTGGTTACCCCATACTTTCGGCCTTGTGTTATATCTAAGCCGCAAGACAGACGCAACTGACTTGTAATAAACCCTGCCCACCGGCATGTGGCAGGTAAGTATATTTACCCCATTCCCCCACTAAAGCGAGATGTGACACAAGGTCTTTTTAACGTGGGGAGTCCGACCGCGTACAGAGGGGCAAAGGAACAAAAATTCCCCAGTCCCCTCAACCTCCTGTTGAGCTGGCCCCGGTGACGAGCACCTGGTCCATCCCTCTGGTGCAATTGAGTGCCTCGGCCACGGGACACTGTTCCCGAGACTGGGCATCTATTCAGTGTAATTTTTCTCAGTTGCAACTCTGCCCCCGTAGACGGATCCACAACTGAGCCGCACTCTGTCTTCGAGGACAGAGACGCAAATACCCGACACAAAAATGTGCCAGGTGAGTATTCATTTTTCGGTATGTGAGAGTCTTTCATAAAATCTATCAATTTGAATGGCCATCTTTTCATCCATATAAGCTCATTTCCATTTGCATAGTTTACTTTATTTACATAATCTTTTCGTAAAGAATTACGTCTTCGTCTTCGTTAATTACGTCTTCGTCTTCGTTAATTACGTCTTCGTCTTCGTTAATTACGTCTTTGTCTTCGTTTTAAGTTCCTCGGTTGTGGAATTTGTTTTCTTATTTTCTTCTGTTTTTTTTTTTCTTTTTTTTCTTTTTCCTGCAACTGAATTCTATGCTGATCTCATTTTTTTCGATTATCTCCCTTGAATAAAATATTTCTTATTCAGTCGTAATAAAAAAATCTTTTTTTCTTTGCCTTTCTTTTTTTTTTATTTTTCATTCATTTGGTTTTTGTGTTTATTTTTTTCTTTCTTATCGATTTTGTTTGTATTCGATCGCATAAAATTTATTTCCATAACCGCTACAGACATTTAATATTACAGTAACACTGAGTTAGACGCGGTACAAATATTTGTTCTCTATGGCATCTGCGTGACCATTAGCTTACTAGATACATATTTTAGTCCTTCCTTGAGGGGGGTCGTTGCTTTATGCAATGAAACACAGCGATTGATCGTTTCAAACTTATTTCCCATTTTGATTTTTATTGAGTTTTTCTCATAGAAAATCAAATTCTTGCACTGAGACATTTTACTTTCCCTGCACGTCAAAAATGGAAGTGATTATTTTTCTTCTCGACAAGCGGCTCGTTTTCTAGTTTTAACGATTGTAACGCGTGTATCTTCATTTTCTTCCATTTAAATTTTGCATGCTTCTCGGGGATTCTTCTTCACGCATGTTTTCAATTCAGTCGGCCGATTCTTCTGGCCTCTCTCATAATTTCTCTCTGTTAAAATCAAACGTCAGAAGACCCACTTCCTTTCCAAGATTTGCTTTTAACCAAATCAGCAGATTTATGACTTGCTACATTCTTTTCTATATTCTAGCATTCTTTGCCTTGAAAAGATTTTTTTTTATTTTTTTAACCATTCTGTTTTCTTTTGTTGTTTCTTTTATAGTTGCTGAGAAGATGGGTAGGTGCGTTGGCCGGGAGAAATGTTCATTTTGAACTTTCGGCGAAATATAAATGCGCTCTGCAGATTTGGGGCTTTTTGAATTAATGTAATACTTGGATATGAGTACAACGGACTTTATAATGTTAATGGCAATAAAATGCTGAAAGAGAATTAATGCTTAGGAATTTGGGAGCGTGTAAGTAAGGAATGTCTTTGATGCATTCGCTCCTTAGGCCAGTAAGTAGTTTTTGAGGCAGAGAAGAAGAAAAGAGGTAAGGAAGGCGAGCGTAGTAAGACGCTTGACTTCGGTCAAGGGGGCTACTAATTACTCTCTTCCCCTCGAGTCGGTCTGCCTGTCGATGCTTTCTGTATCCGCTTTTTATATCTTCTTTTTGGATCACAGCAGCTCATTTGGGA
>JBBBDQ010000454.1:1375000-1407500 GCA_037127315.1 Ascarosepion bandense
TATCTGTCTGTCTATGTCTGTTCATATCTATGTATCAATCTATCTATGTTCATATCTACCTATCTATCTATCTATGTTTGTTCATATGTATCTATCTATCTATCTATCTATCTATCTATCTATCTATCTATCTATCTATCTCATTCTTTTAATGTCTGTCTATCTATCTATCTATCTATCTATCTATCTATCTAAATATGTTTGTTCATATCTATCTATCTATCTATCTATCTATCTATCTATCTTTGTTCATATCTATCTATCTCTCTATCTATCTATCTATCTATGTTTGTTCATATCTATCTGTCTTTCTATCTATCTATGTTTGTTCATATCTATCTATCTATCTATCTATCTATCTATCTATCTATCTATCTATCTATGTCTGTTCATATCTATCTATCTATGTCTGTTTCTATCTATCTATGTATCTATCTATCTATATATATGTATATATATATATATATATATATATATATATACCGATGTCTGTTCATATCTATCTATCTATGTCTGTTCATATCGATCTATCTATTTATCTTTGTCTGTTCATATCTATCTATCTATCTATCTATCTATCTATCTATCTATCTATCTATCTATCTCTGTTCATATCTATCTATTTATCTATGTCTGTTCATATCTATCTATCTATCTATCTATCTATCTATCTATCTATCTATGTCTGTTCATATCTATCTATCTATCTATCTATCTATCTATCTATCTATCGAAGTCTGTTCATATCTATCTATCTATCTATCTATCTATCTATCTATGTTTCGATCAATCGGTTTGTTCATATCTATCTGTTATATATCGCCGTACGACGACAAAACAACAAACACGCATATATAAAAATATAAGGTTATATTTTTATTAATAACGACGAACTGTGTGGAATAGAGAACGGGAGGGTGAGGGCGCATATAGAATGGCTGACGGGAGTGTAGTCTGCCTGTGTTGTCTCTCTCTGCTTCCACCGGCCGTTCTCTGCTACTGGCGAATCCGTGTGACGAGGTCTTTATATAGTCCTCTAGAACCGGGACTTTCCTTCCGGTTTTTTGCCTCGCCCACGCAACGCCCACGTAATTCTAAGAGGCACCTGATCTGTTTGCCTCTGTAGCCATTTCCGCCGCTGTCGGAAATAAGGTCAAAACGACATCCGCTCCGGCTTTGACAGGATGTATTTCACAAACACCTGTCTAGTCGCTTCGCCGCCCCCTTCACCGATGGAAAACACCATCGCTTGCATCACTTCCTCGGGTGGGGCCAGATTGTTATATTACACTCCTCGCCCTCCCATTTTCCAAAATGTTCACCTAAGAACATTTTAAGCGCAACACCCTCACACAATCCCCATACCACACAAGCCCGACAATTGTACAAAACATGTGCCGAAACAAACAAAACAACAAAAAAAAAATATATGGGGGAGCCTACATCGGCAACCCAACAATGTTCGTGTCCATTGTGGAATTTTCCTGTACAAAAAACACAGAATCTCTTGCGTATGCTTCATGATGCAGTGTTGGAAGCCAAAATGTATGAGACTGCCACAAAAGTGATGATAGAATTACTTGGGACTTATACAGAGGATAATGTTCTCCCAGCTCGATGTTTCATTGTTCTTTTTTTTTTTTTTTCTTTTTTTTTTTTTTTTTTTTTTTTTTTTTTTTTTTTTTTTTTTTTTTTTTAAGTTTCTGTAACTTTCAATGTCCGTTTTCTTTCTCGACTCTGTCCATACGCGTAGACGCCTCGATGCACGACCATATGATCATAGACGGTAACCGCGCCCCAGTTTCTAAACTGACATCGAGTAAATGACCTTTGACCAACACCATGCGTGTTTCCGCTCGAGTTTATTGTTACACATGTAACTTCATTTAATTTAATTTAATTTCAAACATACTATGTTTGAACACAGAAAAACTGCCATTATCTGCAGTACATATCATTCATAGTCTGACCGAGAAATGTTCAATAGAAAACGAAGAAAATTACCCTGATTCCAACGTTAATCCGCATGCAATTTACTTGTGGAGGATTGGAGGTTTCATCTATCTTAATTTAGTCTAAAAAAATGGACCCGTGACTCTTAATTCCTTAGTTTGTATCTTCCGCATGTTTTGCTATAAGGAAGGTGACCTAACTATTTCACTTAAACTATCGTTAATCCTCCCACTGCTTTCTTTCCCAATCCTATAGCATATCAGCCAATAAGTCTACAAGACTTTTCAGTTGTTCTTTCTTTTTGTTCCGATCAACTGTGGAATCTGCAGGTCTATCCGTGCTTTTTGCCCCAGTAGACGTTTGCCTCATTTGGACATCTACGCTGCTAGGTGATTCCCTAGAAAAACCCTGATCTACATGAGTAGATCCAGACGTTTCGCACTTTGAGCAATCATCCTCGAACGTGGATGAAACATTATTTATACCACCGATTCTATCATCACTATCAATAGTTGACACGTTTTTATTCGCCATTTTACGTCGCGTCATGATGCGACGCTCCATTAATGGAACATCAGACTCATCGTCTGATTCCACACGTTGGTGTCGATTTTTGTGCACTGGAAAAGTCGGTCTGTTCCGCTCCGGATTCGTCATCCGAATCACTGGATTCTAAAGCAACCTTTGCGAAAGGAAAAGGAGGGAAGTCACATTCCTGTATGTGGGGTTGCTGCCTCTTTAGGTTTCTTGTCTGACACGAGATACATTTACCTACGAAATCATTTATTTCTCTAAGTAAACAAGGCCAGAAATACTTTTGTTTTATTGAGTGGAATGTCTTATCCACCCCCATATGGCCACTGTCATCATGGTATTGAACTAGCACCATTTTTCTAAGGTGAGATGGTACATACAGCCTGATGAGGGGTTCATCATCAGGTTGAGACAAATAGTACACCACCTCATCCATTACTATATATCTCTTCTGTTCTGCTTTGGTAGCCCTACCATTTCGTAATCTAATCTTCAGGTCTAAGATGTTTTTGTCTGATTCTTGCTCCCTGATTATGTCTATTCCTTTCAATGTGGGCCGTTCGGGTGCCTCTGATGAATTTCCGACATTTTTATGGGCTGCTAATTCTTCCGGCTCCATTAGGTTAGAGTTTATAACACTAACCAAGTAATTTCTATCATCTATATCTACTGGAGAAGCAATATGGTCTTCGTTCACATCGACAGCGCGTGATAAGAGATCCGCGCAAACATTATCCTTACCCTTAAGATACTGTATGCTGCAATTGTAGCCAGACATGCTCAGAGCCCAAGTCTGTATCTTCTTATTTTGTATGGGCGAATTAAGTAAGTGCTCCAGGGGCCTATGATCAGTGTATATTGTGAATGTTGCGCCATGCAAGTAGTGATTCAGTTTTTGAAGAGCATAGTGTATGGCATAAGCCTCTTTCTCTATAGTTGACCACCTCGTTTGTGTGTCACTTAATTTATGGGACAATAAATAAATTGGTTTTTCTACATCCTTCCTATTTTCCTTATCGTACACCACCTGGGATAGGCATGCGCCAATCGATTGATCGGATGCGTCAGTATATAACCTATACGCCTTATTTGGGTTGGGATAGGCTAGTGTTACCATCTCCGCGAGCTTCGTTTTTAGTGTATCGAAAGCGGTTTGGCAAGCATCGTCCCATTGGAATCGTGCATATTTCCTTGTCAAATTGACCAGCGGTTCGGCTATATCAGAGAAATTTCTAATAAAGCGGCGATAGTATGAGGTCATCCCGATAAAAGCTCTTACTTGCCTAACAGTGGTTGGAGTAGAAACTGACTTTATAGCCTTGACTTTATTGAGGTCTGGTTGTATTCCCTCTTCACTTATCTTGAACCCCAGGTATTGGGTCTCTTTCTTAAAGAACTCACACTTAGCTGGCTTCAGTTTAAGGTTGTGCTTACGTAGACTACTCAAGACTGTGTCTATATGTTTTAAATGATCTTCCACCGTATTTGAAAATATCAGAATATCATCTAAATATGCCAGAGCAAAATCTTCCTGTCCCCGTAAAACAACTGACATTAACTCCTGGAAGATGCCGGGTGCGTTTGCAAGTCCAAATGGCATAACATTAAAATGAAACAGACCCTTGTGGCAGGTGAATGCACTTTTTTCTTTGTCATCATCATGAAGCTTAACTTGCCAGTACCCTGATTTTAAATCAAGCTTCGAAAAGTACCTTGCCGAACCAAGTGATGCCAGTATATCATCGATGACAGGAAGAGGTCGAGCATAAATTCTTTGTAATCTTATTAAGTGCTCTAAAGTCTACACAAAATCTCTTACCACCGTCTTTCTTCTCTACTAAAACTACTGGAAAACCCCACGGGCTATTGGATCTCTCAATTACACCTGCCTGCATCATTTCGTCGATTGCTGAATCCATTGTCTTTCTTTGTTTGAGGGGTGTGCGATATGGGCGTTTTCTTATGGGCTCATGCGTTCCAGTATCGATACGCATCTCCACAGTATCGGTTCTACCCAGGTTCTTGTCGTCACTAACGAACATATCCCTATTTCTTTTTAGCAATTTGTTAATTTCAGGCTTGACTTCCTCCGGTACATGTACCTGTTCCAAATCTACATCAGGACTTTTATTATTTTGTTTATCGGGCATAGTAATTTCAGTAATATTACCTGCCCTTTCCAATTTAGCCAGCGTTCACCCCCGTCTCAAAGTGATTGTCTGGTTAGTGTTATTCATTATCAGCAACTGAAACTTACGAGACTTTAGCATTTTTACAACTGCGTTGGCTACTGATATACTACATAAGTTGCTAACATATCCACTACTCAGCTGTTCGATTTCATATTCTTTGCCACGTCCATTTCTCAGCCTGGTTAATCCCAGACAAGCATGCAGGTGTTGAGGTCTTAATGTTACTTTTTGAGCTAACCTAACAATAGAGGAAATATGAACATCCTCCTCCAATGCCACGTATTCTTCACCAATCTTCAATGCCCCCAAATCGAAATCCATTCTCACCCCGTTCTGCATCAGCCAATCTCGGCCAAGTATAACATTTCTATTGAGATTTTTCACGACTAAAAAATCATGGGGTATGGACTTACTTCCTATCTGGACCTGTAGACGACAAAGGCCTTCAACGTATAACGGGGATCCATTCGCAGTTCGAAGTTTAATGTCCCTCTTTTGCAGTTCAAGTCCCAGTCGCAATTTTTTAAATACCCTACAGCTTATAACCGATACCTCTGCTCCCGTATCTACCAATGCCCTATAAGGTCTACGTTCTATTCTAATAAAGATGGAATTTGGCGCGCCCATATTACCAACTATGTGCGTTGGTACCGTCTTGTTCCGTTCGTTGGGCGTCGCACGAACGGACCTCTGCCGTTTCCCGGGGCGCGTCTACAAAATTTCGCTATGTGGCCTTCTTTCCCACAATTCCAACACCTAACAACGCTCCCGTTCCTCTCCCGCTCACGAGTCCCAAATTTTCTATTGTTCTTATTCCTATTATTATCATTATTATTATTAGATTTAGCGGGGCTTACGGCTTCTATCGGTACCCGTCTCCGAGAGTGACAAATTTCCATAGGCTCCTCTTCGTATTCAGAGTTTGCGTCGAGTCGAATTTTCCATCTCAACTCAGATAACGCTTTCTGATAGGCAGCCTCCAGTGTTTGTGGCTCATCCTTCATAACTGCCATCTTTATTTCCCGATCCCTTAGACCTTTTATAAAAAATCCTAGAACTTGTTTTGTAACAACTTCATCCCTCCCGTCAACCCCAACATATGCGCCCTCCGCTAGGCGTACTACTCTCTGCATGTAGTCCTGCACCCCCTCCGTTCTACCCTGCTTAATGTTCACTAATTCGACTAACCGTGCGTCGGGGTCTAAAACCAATCCGTAATATTCCTTTAAAGAAGTTTTTAACTCCTTCCATGTGAGTTGTGGGTTACTAGCGATTAGTCTATATACATAGTGTCCAACAGCTGCCCTTTGTTGTGAGAAGAGCTGCCTGACACTTGTCTTCTTCTGCCACGCGCACAACTCAAAAATACCTCTCCATATCCTCCAACCAAGCACTACAACCACCATCTTCTTTGCATGCTAATGGCTGTATATTTTTAAAAAAAGATTCTCCCCTTAAAGTGTTCGACACCGAACAAGCCACATTTCTCAATTCTAGGGTCAGACCTTGAACAAAATCGGCAAAAGTATGCTGTTCCATTTTTTTTTTTTTTTTAATTAGACTTATTATAAACTTATGAATAAGAGCAGAACACACACAAGATCGAATCAAAAGTCACCTACCTTTCGCTGCTGTCGTCCTGTTGTTTACTATTTTCGTCTTCTATCTGGTAGTTTTAATTCCGTTGAATTTCAATTGTCGCCGTGGTAACCAAGCTCGTATCTATCTGTTTTGTTGTTGTTGTTTTTTAAAACAGCAAGTCACTGGGCACCAATTTGCGTATGTTATATATCGCCGTACGACGACAAAACAACAAACACGCATATATAAAAATATAAGGTTATATTTTTATTAATGACGACGAACTGTGTGGAATAGAGAACGGGAGGGTGAGGGCGCATATAGAATGGCTGACGGGAGTGTAGTCTGCCTGTGTTGTCTCTCTCTGCTTCCACCGGCCGCTCTCTGCTACTGGCGAATCCGTGTGACGAGGTCTTTATATAGTCCTCTAGAACCGGGACTTTCCTTCCGGTTTTTTGCCTCGCCCACGCAACGCCCACGTAATTCTAAGAGGCACCTGATCTGTTTGCCTCTGTAGCCATTTCCGCCGCTGTCGGAAATAAGGTCAAAACGACATCCGCTCCGGCTTTGACAGGATGTATTTCACAAACACCTGTCTTGTCGCTTCGCCGCCCCCTTCACCGATGGAAAACACCATCGCTTGCATCATTTCCTCGGGTGGGGCCAGATTGTTATGTTATCTATCTATCTATCTATCTATCTATCTGTCTATCTGTCTATCTACCTATCTATATATATATATATATATATATATATATGTCTGTTCATATCTATCTATCTATGTCTGTTCATATCGATCTATCTATTTATCTTTGTCTGTTCATATCGATCTATCTATCTATCTATGTCTGTTCATATCTATCTATCTATGTCTGTTCATATCTATCTATCTATGTCTGTTCATATCTATCTGTCTATCTATCTATCTATCTATGTCTGTTCATATCTATCTATCTATCTATCTGTCTATCTATCTATCTATGTCTGTTCATATCTATCTATCTATCTGTCTATCTATCTATCTATGTCTATCATATCTATCTATCTATCTATCTATCTATCTATCTATCTATCAATCTATCTATCTATCTATCTATGTCTGTTCATATCTATCTATCTATGTCTGTTTCTATCTATCTATCTATCTATCTATCTATCTATCTATCTATCTATCTATGTCTGTTTCTATCTATCTATCTATCTATCTATGTCTGTTTCTATCTATCTATCTATCTATCTATATATATATATATATATATATATATATATATATATATATTAAAAAAGGATTAATTCAAAGATGTTGAATGGCCATTTCGATATGAATATCCCCACGGGGGACGACACATCACCTCAGCAACAGAAAAATCCTTTCAGAAACTGGAGAAAAATTAGTCTACTTTTCCTTTTTAAATAGATTGCAAAGAAATTAAAAAATAACTAATAAAATAAAATAAAAATAAAAATAAAGGGAAAGAAAAAGAAAACGAAAAAGAAAAAGAAAAAGATATAATAAAATCAAATAAATAAGAAAAGAAAAAAAATTGACATCGTCTGGGTTCGCAAAAAAAAGTGAGAATGTAACTAAAAATTAACAGACAGCCGTGTTAAATTGACGTAAGTTTAAGCAACACGGAATCATTTTTTAATATTAAAATAAATTTTTAATATTAATTAGGATCGGGTTTTTTGGAATTTACCTTCCTGCTTTTTTCCCTTGGATTGAAGTATCTGAATTAAAATATATATATATATATATATATATATATATATATATATATATATATACCGATGTCTGTTCATATCTATCTATCTATCTATCTATCTATCTATGTCTGTTCATATCTATCTATCTATCTTGATATCTATCTTGATATCTATCTATCTGTCTATGTCTGTCCATATCTATCTATCTTCATATCTATCTATCTATCTATCTATCTATCTATCTAAGTCTGTTCATATCTATCTATCTATCTATGTCTGTCATATCTATCTATCTATCTATCTATCTATCTATCTATCTATCTATCTATCTAAGTCTGTTCATATCTATCTATCTATCTATCTATCGGTTTGTTCATATATATCTATCTATCTATTAATCTATCTATCTCGTTTGCTCGCTTTTATTTATTTCTTTCATTTTTTCTTTCTTTGTCTTTCAACGATTCAGATCTCAAAAACTTTTCACACTGAAGCCTCAATTATCCTCCTTCTTTATCTACCGCAGACACACACCAATTCCAATACAATGATGCACACACACGCGCGCGCGCGCACACGCACACGCACACACACACACACACACTTTCAAATTACGATTTTGCTGGACGATACACCAGTCTGCCATCTCCTCCTCACCAGACTACAGAGTCGTTGTCAAAGTGACAGCAAACCGATTTTCATTCCTTCGATTCACTTTTCCTTGAAGCTAATGCAGCCCGAGGCCCGAGGCCCGCCTGCCGGTTAAATAGTCGGCTGGCACCAACGATTTTGATTTTAATCTTAGTTTCCTTTTCGACTATTATGGCTGCCATTCTTTACATAATCATTATCAACAGCAAAATATTCACATGGCATCACAACAATCATTCATGAGAATGTGCACCACCACCATCATCATCATCATCATTAACCACCATCAACATCATCGTCATCGTCATCATTCTTATGATTATCACCGTCGTCATCATCATCATTAACATCATCGTTATAATCATCATCACCATTATCATTCCGTTCGCCATTGCTGTGCTAATTCTAATTCTAACAAAAATTAAACTTTAACCTCTTTCTATAAATCAGTCTTGAAAGAAAAATCTTTTTCGTGAAACATGATTGATTTTAAACGTTGATCAGCACAAAGCGTTTGTCACTTTAACTGAGCAGATTCATGCCGACTTCGAAGTTTTGTGAGGACATTGTTATGATGTTCTCACTCGTCAGTGATGAATCTGCTCAGCTAAAGTGAAAAAACACTTCGTACTTACATATATATGTATGTGTGTGTGTGTGTGTGTGTGTGTGTGTGTGTGTGTGTGTGTGTGTGTGTGTGTGTGTGTGTGTGTGTGTGCCCTGTTCCTGACAGATGAGAGAGACAGTGACGTATAAGTGCAGTGGTTTATGAAGCGTCAAGAAGTTGAAATAATCATTTACATATTTTAAATGATTGGCCAAATTATTACGCACTGTTGTGCTCGAATAAAAGCAATTATACAGATTTTTATGTCTATTGGTATTTACTGTGCTGCGCCACTTTTGAAGCCAGTCGACATTCATGTAGCGCTAAGAACAAAATCAAATATCAATGGTTTAAAAGACGAGCAGATTAATCCCTGCGTTTAAATCCTGTTTAGCATTTTCAGTTCACACTGATAATTTGTTTACTCATTTCACCCCAGGCAAAGCAATAAAGTCACTAAGACGCAAATGGCTACGAAGTGTGAAATAATGAGAAAAAGAAAAAACGTTATTAAGGAGAGAGAAAAATAAAAGACGAAGAGTTAATAAGACGGAAGATAACAATTGACATTGCATTTTAATTTTTAAAGACCAGCATTGGCGATAGGCGAAGACTAATAAGAAGAGAGACGGTTTGTCTGGGTTCTTCAAGCTCCAGAAGGTGATTGTCAACAAGCAGTAAAGCAAGACATGGCAAGGCAATTATTGTAGAGTTTAGAGAAAACAGAAACCTGTTCAGAAGCACATTTCTTAAGGGCTATTGCAGGGTTACCATCAAGTCCGCAATGCTTTGTAGGGATCTATAGTTCACATAAAGTGTTTCCTCTCAAACAGACATATGTATCATTACTTTTTTTCACCCACGAGCAAAGTCTTAGTAGATTACAGGTATGGTTATTATTTATAGGTATTTATCAGGGCACCAACATCGCAACCAGATGTGACACAAGGTCAAGGTTTAAAGTGGGTTTAACGGGAATACCACGGAAAAATTTCCAAGCCTCCTCGGCACTTCTCTTTACGGGACGCCTCAGGTATTGGAGAATAGACTCTACCCTCTCCAGAAGCAAAAGTATTGCTTGGTGGGAAGTCACCCTGGGATTTGGGCTTAATATTACAAGAATATGAAAAATCCCTGCAAAGTCCGGAATTCCATATGTGTGTTGGTTTTATTGCAATAGTGATCGCAGAAACCCTGGACGAAGTTATGTGCAAGTCATTTTGCAGAGACTCTGTTCTGAATTTCTTGAATACAAGACACAATCGTTTGTATAAATGCGTTTTTCTTCTTAGCAATCCAAACTGCAATTTTTAAAAGGATAAACAAAATTCAGTGAGCAAAAGTGGCATTTTAAGAGAGATGATTATTTCAGTTAGTCAGTTAAGTGCCATACGTGATACACACTTGGGCGATCATGTCTTGAAAGAGACATGACTGACTGGGCAGAAGATTATCCCGCAGTAGGTTGCCATTGCTCTCTGCGATGATTATTTAACTAACCGAATAAGATGAATATTTTTCTTACCTTGTTTATCACTTTGCGTATTTCTAGCGTGACGAGTCTCTCTCTCTTTCTCTTTCTCTCGCTATCTATCTCTCTCTCTCTCTCTATCTCTCTCCCTCTATCTCTCTTTCTCTCTCTTTCTTTCTCTCTCTCTTTCTCTCTATCTCTTTCTTTCTTTCTCTCTCTTTCTCTCACTCTCTCTCTCTTTCTTTCTCTCTCTCTTTCTCTTTCTTTCTCTCTCTCTTTCTCTCTCTTTTTCTCCCTATCTCTTTCTCTCACTCTCTCTCTCACTCTCACTCTTTCTGTCTCACTTTCTCTTTCTTTCTCTTTCCCTCTTTCTTTCTCTCTTTTTCTTTCTTTTTCTCTCTCTGTATCTCTCTCATTGGTGTTTTGCAAGATCACAACTTCAACCCATTTCGTTGTCGTCTTTATTTGTGTATTATTAGAGATAATAGCATAATTAGCGTTGCCTAATTGATAAAAAATAATGTCATTATTCATTCGACAAACTACCCAAATGTCAGACAAGAATTCCATCGTTACCACAGAATCGGCTAAATTAACTCAAATAAAGATCAAATCGAACTTCCTTGTAAACAGAACAAAAAACAGGTGCTGTACAATCTTCATTGAAGAAATGAGTGAAACTATTCGGTGAAAAGTAGAAAATGTCAAACCAGTCGACTTTGTCAAAATTCTTCCAATTTTCTACGTTCATTTGGTTCAGTTTAATAAATTAATTAAAAAATAACCAAAAATTATGAAGGAAATGTTTTTAAAAATCTAGAAAAGATTGTTATTCATTTTGTTTGAGTTCTACTTGGTTAGGAGTAGATCTGTTCCCCTATCGTCCGGTTCAGATACTTTCCCTGTCTTTTGAACAGGAGTAGAGGTTTATCCCGTTTCCTCTTCAGAATTGGGTTTCCGGTTACTACTAAAGTTTTTTTCATGCTTTCACTTCTGGTGATCCCCTTGCGTCTTATTGGCTTTATCGCCTTGCTTGGAATGAATTTATTATTTTAAAAAATCGCTGGAACTGAAGAGCAGTTTGAACCTTTCTCTACTGACAGGATTTCAGACCAATTTTTTATTCGAAGTATTTATGATTTTCAGTTTGAATCAATGGGCGATAATCTAAACCAATCTAAACTCTTTACCCACTGAATGTAATTTTTACCCCTACTTGAAAAGACTCTTAACTTGAAAATGTTTGAATTTCTATAAATTCTGTAGTGGCGGACCTACCAATTAACATGGTAATGGATTAACCCGACCTGCACATATATACCATGTAACTAGTAGTCACCGGGAAGCCGCCGTCTTAGGATGACTGCTCTATAACACTGTCAGCTCTCTGCTTCGGGTAGAGGGCGCTCTCTGCTTCCGAGCAGAGAGCACTAACCCAGTCGTGGTTCCGCCGAAGAGTAGAACCACGACTCGGTAATAATAGACAGACATTTTTTGGCCCGGCTATATGGCCGGGAATACCCACTATAAAATGACCATGTGTCACATCCGGCCTTGCGTGGGAAGGCTAGTAAATAGCGAAGCAGCCGTCTTAGGATGACTGCTCTATAACACTGTCAGCACTCTGCTTCGGGTAGGGGGCGCTCTCTGCTTCCGAGCAGAGAGCACAAACCCAGTCGTGGTTCCGCCGAAGGGTAGAACCACGACTCGGTAAAAATAGACAGACAATTTTTTTTGGCCCGGCTATATGGCCGGGAATACCCACTATAAAATGACCATGTGTCACATCTGGCCTTGCGTGGGAAGGCTAGTAAATACCGAAGCACCAGTCTGGTACGAGCCAGACACTCATAGAGTGACTTACCAAACGGAGACTTTGTGATATCCAACACTGCTTGCTCGTCAGCTAGACGAACAAGCTGGCGTATTGTGCGTTTACCTTATTTTGCAATACAAATTGTTTACACTAAATCACGTGTTCCTGTTTTCATTTGTGACTCCTTAAACAGAGTTACAACAATTCATATCTTGTGGGTGACACAGATTGACGACAAGAGAAAAAGAAATCACTTTTTTTCCTCTCGGCTGAATTTACTCAGCAAGGATACTTCCATTGGTTTAATTCGAATATACGTCACAATTAGATATCGACTAAAGATTGGCGATGAACATTGTTCATAGCATTACCGATAACTGTACTTTAATGTGACCCTCAGTTCTTTAGCTCGTGAGTGATGGTCGTATAATAGCTTTCAAGATGAAAGTGCCAAGATTTCAACACCTGAAGAGCAGAAACGGGTCACTTTAAATTAGGTACCTCCACTCATTTTCGATACCTAACTTTTAAGCTGAATTTTTTAAAAATAAAAATAAGTTTTCTTGAAACTGTCATTTTAGTTTTAATTAAAAGCTAAATGATTAAATTTACTATTTCCAGTAAGCAAGATACTTTGATGAATTTCAAACAAAAATTATATTGATTGGAATCTAAAATTTTTAGATTTTTTATTTCGATTTTTTCGCCATTTTTGAGCGATCGACACAGTTGTAAACAAACGTTCATTGTTGATTTTTAAAATCTTGCAAAAATAAAATATACATCTTTGACACATTATTTTTAGAAAATTAACAAATTTAAAGTTAAATTAATCTTATTTACACAAGTATTACTTATTTATAGCATGAAATTTAGACAAAACTATTTCTTAAACACAGAGTGTCTATCTTTCTGACTTTTCCCCGGTATGATTTGACATGTGATGACAGCCAGTCAGATGCGAGATAAGTGTATGGCGACAAAAATTAACAAAATTGTCCAAATTCTGTTTTTCTGTAAAGGGAAGAAACCGGGAAACACATGACCTTTTAATGTACACACAGAAATTACCATACCAAAAAAAACTTCAAATGCACAAAAAAAATTTAATTATTTTAAACAAACGAAGGCACGACGATTTGTATTAAACTTTTCAATTTTCGATTAGTAAATTTAGTCTGCACTTAATAACTTAATAACCCAACACCAACAAGTCTTTGAAGTATTTGAAAAAATAATGAAACGTTATGAATTATTATAATTTAAAAAAACTGAAAACAATTCTTTTAAAATTTCATTATTAATCGAAAAATGTTTTCTTCAGACGATAATGTCTTTAATTTATATTATGCATTCAAGCAAGTAAAAGCTTATCAAATTAAATAATGTCATAGTTATATTGCATTTTTTATTTTATAATTGGGAGCGGATTTTTAAAAATAAAGGCAAACTTTCTCAAAAAAAATAATAGATGATTTACATTCCCTAATGAGTCCTGCGTTTAACTAATAAAAGCAATTTTCACAACAAAATTTAATTTCTTGAAACTTCACGCATTTACGTAGAGTGGAGTAACAGATTTTTAAAAAGTTTTTTACCAATATTTTTTAAAAATAATAATTTCAAAAATAATTTCATCCATTTGTGAATAAGTCCTGAAAGTTTTATTAAAATCCGACAATTATTTGATTTCTACAAGAATTTCTAAATTAATGTGTTTGTCACCGGAAAAAAAACCGAGTTACGTAATATGACGTTTTCCATTGTAAAATCTCGTAACGATTTGGCTCCCCGCTAACAAAAATAAAAACAAGATTTTTACCAAAATTTCGAACATATTAGAAAGGATTAAAAAAAATTTAAAATAATTAAAAAACACTTTCCTCTTAATAATAGCATAAAACATTTTATGGAAAAAGTTCGTTTTTATTAAGTTTAGGTTTTTTTTCTTTTTCTTTTTTTTTTAGCGATTTACTGAAGGGACCTACTTTATTGAAGGGACCTACTTTATTGAAGGGACCTACTTTACTGAAGGGACCTACTTTATTGAAGGGACCTACTTTAAGCATAAACGAAACCTAAATAACAAATAAAAAAGAAAAAACATTATTCGAGATCTACTATAAAAAGATTTAAACTCTGTGCCATTTTTTATATGACCCAACGTCTGATGAAGTAGATATTGAAGAGAAACGTACGTTATCCATGAAGACCGGAAAACAGAATTTGCTCACGCGCAGTCGCATTTCTTGGGATTGAAGCCAACGAGTTTCTCCTCATCCAATGGGTAGAAACCCGGCCTTCGAGAAATCATTTTAATTCGTTCTAAGTTACTTCATTCGACTTGTTCTCCCACTTCGACCAATCGATGATGTCAGTTTCATTTAAGGGCAGCCAATGAACTTATAAATTATATATATGCGCGTCTGTGAAGTGGGGGGGGGGGGGATACTGAAAAATTCTCAGTTCAGCCAAAAACGGATTTTAAAAAGAAATCTTGTTTGCTCATTTGAGAAGATAACCAGTATTTTTTCAAACGCACACGTTTTGAATTTAAGGGAAGATGACGCGTTTCGTCGAAACTCCCCCTAAAATTTGAAAAACCTAAATATTGCTCAAATGTAATTATAATATGATGATTTAATATGCAATTATTATTTATTTCATTTATCACATATATTATGATTATTATATTTATTTGAAATACGGAATGTTTATTATTATTTATTTATTTCGACTTTTTTCCACGCTTACCGGATATCGTTTTTGTCTAACAAACCAGAAGATCATTTGCATTTGACTGCTTTTTTGTTTTTTTTTGTTTTTTTTTTGCTTACCTAAAGTTATATTTATCAACTTTGCATTTTCTTCTCTCGCTCAAATGATTTTTATTGTACGTTAAATGATGTATTTTAGACTTAAAATCCCGTTTTATATTTTCATTTTCGGTTTTTGCTAATTTTTTTCTTAAATTAACAATCTTTTCGATATTTGTGTTTGTTTATTTCGTAATTTCTTTTGATTTCTAGAGCTTTCGTTTACCAAACGAATTTTTTTGAAACCGTTACTTTTTGTGGCGTTTCTGAAACACTGTTATATCTCGCTACTGACGGTTATAATATTTCTGAATCGATTGACTCCAACGATACTATAACAAACACGCTAGAACTCGGTCGGGGCTCTGGAACCAAAGTCTCTCCGCCGCCATGACGGGATGTAACACAGGTAACTTCACTTTTCACTATAAATTTTCGATACCTGATTTTAAAATGAATTTTTTTAAATAAATAAGTTATATTTTAGCTTTAAAATTAGCTTTAATTGAAAGTCAAGAGATTAAATTTAGTAATTCCAGTAAACAAAATACACTGGCGTATTTTAAAGCGAAATTATATTGATTGGAATCTAAAATTTTTCAGATTAAGAAAAAATTTAAACGTACCGCCATTTTTTTTTTATTGATCGACACATTATGTAAACAGTAGCCACATTTCTGTTTCAAAAATCTGGCAAAAATAAAATATATGTCGCTGACACGTTATTGAAGTCAATTTTTTTAAATTAAAACTTACCTTTATCTGATTTCAAACAATTTTACTTGCTTACTCTCTGAAATATTTTGTAAAAGTTTTTATCAGTTACGGTAGAACGAGTATCAGTGCTTATCTCATGTGTTGACAGCTTTAATGACAACCGGAAGCTGTCAAGAAGGCCAAAGTAGGGAGGCCAAAGGTGACAAAAATATACGAATGTAATTTTTTATGTAAGGGAAGACAACCATTGAATCACGTGACCTTTTAATGATAAATATCACGTACAGCCACCCGTACAAATAAAGATACGGGCAATCAAAATGCACACAATTAAAATGTTTTAATTATTTTAAAAATTGACGGGGTCAATCATTTGTATTAAGCTTTTAAATTTTCGATTAGCAATTTTAGTCTTCATGCATTAATTACATACCCTAGCCGGCCCAATAGAGGAAGAAATTTAACAATAATTTTGAAAATTTTATATATAATTTTTATATATAATTAAAAAATTAAAAAAATGAAAATAATTCTTGTAAAAATTAATTATTCATTGAATTTTTTTTCTTTTCAGACTATGATATGCTTAATTTATATTGTTCATAAAAGCAATCAGAAGTTTATCCACATAATAATTGGCATAGTTATTGCATTTTTCACAATTCGGATCTATTTTTTAGAAAGTCGGGGACTATTGGAGAAAAAGAAACTGTTGATTAGCATTCCCTAACCTAATGACTCCTGAATTTAATTATATTAGGCTTATTGCTGCCCGTTGTCGAATTTTTAAGCATTTCTGGAAATTAATTGGGGTGGGATAACATATGTAAAAAATATTTTTACCAATATTTTATACAAAATAATTATTTCAAAATTGATTTTAGTAAATTATGAATAAGTCCTGAAATTTTCATCAAAATCCAACCATTATTTAATTTTTGCAAGAATTTCCAAATTAATGTCTTTCACGGTCAAAAAAGTGCATTGTGCAATAATACGTTTTTGTTTTTTTTTACTTAATAAAAGTTGCGTCAATTTAGGTCTCTCACTGACATAAGAAAAAAAAACTTTCTACAAAAATTTCGAACGTGTCAGAAATAATTAAAAAATTTTAAAAATAATTTTAAAATGCTTTGATCTATCCTCTTGATAATAATATAAATATTTTGCCGATAAATCTATGTTTTTATTTAGTTCGGGGCTTTTTTCCTTCATGCTATGCTGTTTTTTCAGCGATTTTGTGGAGGTAGCTTCGTGACAAAGGGTTTAACGTGGGGACATAAGTGCTGTAGTTTTTTTCTGTCGGTATTATTTTAGTTTCGGATTAGAGGCTTTCAGCCGTTATCGCGCGGAAGCAGCGTGGCACCGCCGCTCGTTCGAGCGAGCACGCGAACCGTTGCTCCGATCCCGCGGTTCCTCTCGTACTGGACGGGATAGCCGTGGCCACGGCCGACGTAACACACGTGCCGATCGGTAGGATAAAACTAACCTCTGTGTGTGTGTGTGTGTGTGTTATCTACCGTTTTATATATTTATAAAACGGTTAATTTTTTGGAGCTTCTAAAACATGTAATGTTTCTATGCGTACTTTACATATGTTTCAAATGATGTCATAGTCGGGGGTGATAGTGGGGACAATTTCCCAGTGTCTATAAAATGCTTCCGTGACATACGTCTCAAATGACCTCTGACACCCAAGTCCAGCTCCAGGAGAATGGGCGAAGGCAGGATAACTGGCCTATCGTAACCAGCTGCTTCGGGTAGATGGAGCTTGACAGCCGAGGTAAGGTGTCCATCTAGGGGGGGGGGGGGGCACTGAATTTAAAATTCCGTTCATTTACGGTGAATTTACCACAAAACCTGCAGCCACGCCGTTCCCAAATGTAATGCTCTGTACTCCTTTGGATCTCGTCGGTACGACTGATTAGTTGGTGAGGGGGGGGCATATTGTCTGGGCACCGCACAGCTCCCATATACCATCGTCCAGGCATGCGCCCTGAAGAGGTCGCTCCAGTCTCACACATTGAACCTAAACTGGAAAAGTCGACTTTCACCTTCAATTTTACTTAATTCCCCAGAGAGCCTCTAAAAATATTGACACATGGGCTGAAGATCAATTGAGGGATGAAACTGAAGATCGTCATAGTCAGTGTTGAATCCTTTGTCCATATTCACTTTTATATATATATATATATATATATATATATATATATATATATATATATAATTGCCAAATTTTTTTTTTAAAGTTGACTTAGCAGTTACCTCCACACCACTTACCCTGCTAACCCTAGGGTCAGGCCACATACCTCCCACTACTAGAAAGAATTACTACTGGCTCCGTCCCCCTGCCCAACCCAAAGAAAAGCCAATGCATCCCAACCCCTTCCTTTACCTAAACTAACCTCTGGGCTTAGAATGTTCTTCATTCTATTTAGAAGGGGTCGAAGAATGCATGCCTTAAAGTGACACTAAGTTTTATCTGAATTTACAGATTATATATATATATATATATATATATATATATATATTGATAGAGAGAGAGATACCCTATTCATACTTAGTGGGAATAATAACATCTAAATATAAGGAATATGATTCCCAAATTGGTACAAGGTTACTTATATTTGTGATCAAGAGTTTATAAAAACAAAATCTTTGATTTTAAAGAGTTTGGTTATATAATAAAAAGAAGTCGGGTTTGAACAGATTTCATTTCTGTCCAAGAAGAAATACATTTATCATTAATCAAACTCTGAAAAATCAGCAAAAAATATGCCCCTCCTCAAAACATGAAATGTATAGATTAAAGGAACAATTTGGTGTCTGCTAACAAGATATCAGGCTAACTATGACCAGTACAAAGTTGCCAAAATCCCGACTTTCAAGAGATAGTCAGTGGAAATGTTTTCGCGTATCAAAAATGTTTCCTACAAAATTCGACCCAGTTCACTGTAGAAAAGAGGGTTTTTTTTATATCGATAATAGCATAGATGTTAAAGTTTATAACACATCACTCAATAAGTCCGTGGCTTGACATATAGATAGTGCCACTAATAAAAATCCATATGATTTTTATGAAGTACTAACCTTCAAATGACACGTGACAAAATTTGGGCCCAATCGCAAATTTTCAAAACGATGGAAAAATCTGAATTTCGTGTGTTGATAAAGCATTGCTTTCTGATGGGAAAAATACTGTTAAAACAAAGCAACGGCTTAATAAGTGTTATTCGGACTCTGTTCCCTCGGAAACAACAGTTAAGGGGTGGTATGCTGACTTTAAATGCGGTCGTAAAGACACAAATGATGCTGAAGGCTCAGGTCGCCCAAAATCAACAGTTGTCCCGGAAAACACCAAAAAAAATCGACAAAATCATTTTGGCCGATCGTAAATGGAAGTTTAGTGACATAGCAGAGGAGTTGAAAATATTAGAAGGCAGTGTAGTCACTATTTTGCCCGAACATTTGTCAATGAGAAAGCTGTGTTCAAAGTGGGTACCGCGTTTGCTCACAGTCGATCAAAACAACAACGCGTCGACGATTCAGAGCGTTGTTTGCAGTTTTTTCAACGCAACAAGGAGTTTTTGCGTAAATATGCGACAATGGATAAAAGATTGATCCACCACTTCACTCTGGAGTCAAATCGGCAGTCAGCTGAGTGGACAGCAGCAGGTGAAAGCCGTCCAAAGCGATCAAAAACGCAAACATTAGCAGGCAAGCTTTTGGCCTCCGTATTTTGGGATGAACAAAGTATTTTGTTTATCGATTACCTTAAAGGAAGAACCATCAACAGCGAATATTATATAGCATTACTGGTGCGTTTGAAAGAAGAAATCGCAAAAAAAGGCCACAAATGAAGAAGAAAAAGTTATTTTTCACCAAGACAGCGCACCATGCCACAAGTCGATCACAACGATGGTAAAACTACATGAATTGCACTTCGAATTGCTTCCACATCCACCCTATTCTTAAGATTTGGTCCCCAGCAACCACTGGCTGTTTGCTCCAAGGAAAGAGAATTGGCTCCAATGAAGAAGTGATATCGGAAACTCTGGTGTATTTTGAGGCCAAAGACAAATCGTTCTACAAAAAAGGCATCGAATTGTTAGAGAATCGTTGGAATCAGTGTATCACCCTAGAAGGAGACTATGTTGATAAATAAAGTTAAATTTTGCCTTAAAGTTGTTGCTTTATGAGTTAGGCACGGGATTGAGTGATGTGTTAGAAAGATAAAACGTTTCAAGTGATGCTTTGATGTTTACTAAACTAAGTATAACAAAAAATCCAATTGAGGCGGGGGGGGTAGATTATATTTGGTCAGTTTTCCTTCTTTAAATTTTGTTTTATTTATTTAGGAAAAAGGGATGCAATACAGTCTTTCCATGAATATGTCCTTTCCGCAGCTTATTTCTATTTATGGAGAGACAACTAAAAATTGATTGATCATCCATCTCTCTATATTTTTTTTTTTTTTTTGAATGGAGATTGCTGCCAAAGATTCTCTCACAGACAAAATCCATTATGAAGAACAAATTTATCTCTCCCCAAAGTAATCTAAACTTATTTATAAATGGAACTTTGTATGCGTGTGTGTGTCCGTTACCTATAGACTCCGAAACGGCTGAACCGATTTTCTGGAACATTTACACAGTTGTACTATAAGCGTCTGCGAGTGTTCTTAGCTAGGTTTTAAGTCGAGGTACCACCGATAAATATCGAAAATCGATAATCGAAAAAAATAGGGTTATAGAAGTAGTCCGATTTTAATCAAATTTGATACACTCATAGACAAAGACATAAGAAACGATATTCAGAAGTTTCAATGTTGCAGTTCTTACACTAGTGCAGAAAATCGATAATATATCTATATAAAAGGCAAGATGTTTGTGTGTGTTTGTTTATCTGCCCGTATGTTTGTATTTTTTCAGTCCTTTTATTTTAGTTTTTGCTTCGGGTTTGGCTCTAAGTTGGTATAATTGTAGTTCTTAGTCTCAGCCATACCATTTACTCATAGAACTTATTTAGCCTTCAAAATTCAGTTTACAACGAAAAAAACTTATTCGATATCGATACCAGGAAATCAAAATTTGACTTACATCCATTCATTTTTCTTTCAGTCTACGGTTTCCCTTTAACTGGAAACAACTATTGCTTTTTAGTCTTTTGTGCCAACGTCCAAAGAGTCTGAGCTCCAGGACCATGGATTAGTTTTAAAGCTTTCATTACATCCGAGCAACGCCGGGCTATACTGCTAATATATATATATAAAAGGCAAGATGTTTGCATGTGTGTCTGTTTATTTGTATGTCAATTTTACAAATGCACAATTTTTATCTGATTCTCACTAAACTTCACACAAATATTCTTTAGGCTTCTGGTTAGGTCATGGGCGACTTATTTTTTCCAATTTCTCCCTGGTTTCACTTTAACTGGAAACAACTATTGCTTTTTAGTCTTTCATGCCAATGTCCAAAGAGTCTGAGCTCCAGGACCATGGATTAGTTTTAAAGCTTTCATTACACCCGAGCAACGCCGTGCTATACTGCTAGTATTACATATTCTTTTTTCTGTGTATTTTTTTTCTATTCGACATTTTGTCCACATTTAATTATCTCTTCTTTTCTGGCCATTCTTTTTTGTCCATGCTTTTCTGTCATTTCGAATAGTCTCACTATGTATTGCAGAAATTTATTTACCAAAACATAAAATGAATTTTCAACTAATTGGCAAAGTATTCAACTAAATTCACCAGTTGTCAAAGAATCAAAAAATTGTCATTTCGTTGTAAATCAAATACATTTAACATTCCTGATCCAAAAAGCACAATTTGTGTCAATTAGGAAGTGACATGAAAGAAAAATTAAAACAGACGCCATCTCAAATAGAAATAATCATTGCTTCCTGCTTTGAGTTTAGGTCATAAAATTAAATTTTTTTCAACAAATATCTAATAGAATGATAACCAATTTGGAACTATTGTTTTTTTTTTTAATTTTATCAAGTTTCTCCTATTTAGTTATTTATCAACAAAAGTAGTTGTGGCCTGGGGTGATGTCACCCCTGAAATAATAATGATAATAATAATAATAATGAGAATGTGCCGTAAAACAGAAAAAAATCAAGTGAAAGAGAGACTTTTCAAATAACCAAGATGCTGTTATGACTTTGAAATGCTAATTTATAAATACAATCTTTTTGAAAGTATACAAAGGATATCAGATTAATAATGGAATAGTGATAAGTTGTAATTTTTAAAGAGAAATTAAATTTTGACACTATAAGAATCAAGGTTAAAATTAAAAATGTTTTGATCTAGAACTTTTCTTTAAACAAGGTCTCTGTAGTTTACAAAAAGAATGTCAGAATAATTAATAGCAGTGTGATAAAACAATAGAGTTTTGTTGTGAACCTCAAAAACCAATCGGTGAAAAAGTAAATTGTTTATTCTTGGAGGGTTGAAATTGTACTTCAAAAGTATGTCATGGAGGGGTTTGGTGTAGTCAAACTAGGGGAAGAAGTCAATAATTAGGTTGTATTCTAAGACCACTGGCCTCTATTTGAGCATGTGTTTGCACAAGTAGAGACAGAAGCACCAAGAGACAAGTTAAAGACACGGGTCAACGAGAAAAGTCAAGAGAGGCACTGGGAGACAGGTTGAAGAGATGAATCAATGAGACAGGTCAAGGAAACGGGTTGAAGAGAAATGATGATGAGTTGACAGAGAGACAAGTTGATGAGATGAGAGAGACATCAGAGATTGAAAGGAAGCATCTGCTGCTGCTGTAATTAAAAGAAATGAACTTAAGTTATCTGCAATCTTCGTGCAACACTGCCAGTGAATTCCCTGATACACTGGTAGTGAAATAAATATGGCGACTACTAAGAATAGACCAAAAAGAGTGAACTCAAAAACTGAAACTTAAACGAAGGCCACATCTGACCTTTGCCTAAATTATTTGAAGTATTTGTGTTTCATTTGGTTATTGTTCATATACAAGAGACATTCAACTTTTTTGTGCAACAAATACTGTTTGGTTTTTTTTTAGGGTTTGTTTTTGATATATAAAAACTTTTTTGTCCTTTCAAAATTGCATCAACATGGTTATATTTATTTTTCTGTTAACCCGATTCTCACCCAACAAACACACAGACGGATTAATGGGGAGCTTCCATATTTCTACAATTTGATGACTACTCTCATGGATCAAAAAAAAAAATCACAACGTGGCTGGAGAGTTGTATTCAATTGACACTGGAAACCAGAGACTTGTGTCTAACCTGTAATACTGGACCATACCAGACCAATGGCCAGTCTGTTGGAAGTGTGTTGGTCCAGTGGGGTGAGAATATGGTGGGATACACTGAGTTGGTAAGAAAATAATTTTTTGTTCATAAATTTATAAAAAATGACACAAACAAAAAAAAGAGAAAAACAATTATTCAAGAGAATCACTTATTTAACTCTTTCTGCTAATGTGGGCATGTGGGCAGGGGTCGATAAATCATAAAAAACAAATCAATTTGTGCCAGCATACAAGTAAATAATGAATCTTTCAAATCGAATATATTTTATAATGACACTATCATATTCCAAATATTGCTTAAGCCAATAAACCTCTTTTCCACATAATCCATGTTGACCCGCTTCAGCCATCCATCAGGATTAAATTTAAACATTGTTTTAAAAAGATCAAGTATTCAAAAGATTCAAACGTCTAAACAATATTCAGAGAGTGATGCTTCTCAAAGTCAGAGACAAAACATTTTGACAATATTGCCATCATTCCAGAGGCACCGATCAAATCTCAAGAGACAAATTACGACAGTGCCATGTCAGATGGAACTTTCCAAATCAAATGCAAGTTTTTCACAGAGTATCTCTGCAATGCGAGGTCTGCAATCATTGTGCAAGAGAAAAACCTTTCAGTCATAAACCATTTTTTTTTGTTTTTTATAGTTGTATCTTTAGCCTTTTACAGTGACAAACATCAGTTGACTTTGGCAGTTATAGTCTTTAATTGGATTAAGAAGTTCCTTCTAAACAATACATTGTCATTATACTAACAAAGCAGAACCTGTTTCTGATGCAACTTTGCCTACAACAGCAATACTGATTTTTTTCTTTAGCTTTGTTTGTGTATTTTACTAAAATACATCAACCTCATTTCATTGATGAGGACCGCAGCAAGATGCCACCCACTCTCTCACACTTCACAACTTTGCTAGATGCAGCCCAATGGTGCAAGATGAAAATAGGCTGAATGTAGTTAAAATGAGTGCAACTCAAGGGTTGCACTCAATCAAAACTTGTGTCCAATTCACCAGAGTAGAATTAGATGAAACCCTTGCGTCAAAGAGCTGAGGGTTTCTTCTTTGAATGTTCAGTTTGTTTACACCGTTTTGATTCAGTTGAACTTTCAAATTATACCATAGAGACATTCTCAACAGACAAAAAATCAATTTTTTCTAATATTGTGAATGATTTTATTCAAATGAAATTGATGGTGGAAACACTGAGAGCTGTCTGTCTGTATATCTGGGCTTAAAATTTATCATTATTTAAAATTTTACAAGCAGACAATTGTCCTCATCTTTGTTGTTATTATAACTATATTCCGATCATTGTTCCCTCTGGCCTTCATCAGTTGCTTGTCAATCTGAGTAAACCTTCAGGGAATTTCAAACTGAATCCTTTACTTAATCAATGGGGGTAGACTGTTCTCGTTCCACTGACTATGTCTAGGGACATGTCCCATATCAATCATTTCTAGTACTGTTCAGTTATTACTTACACCATTTCCAGAGTCCGAGTACAAAATTCACAGCCAAGGGACTAAACTCAGCCACCAAATTCACATAACAAGAGGGTATTGTTTCCTAGAGCTGATCCGTTTTTAACTGAAAAAGTTTCCCAAAACACTATCAACATCTGAAAGTGATATAATTAACTTTTGAAAACATTCTTACCAACCAAAAATGAATGCTGAGTGCCAGTGGGTAAATTTTATCAAACAAAGTGCATCAACTCCACCATAATTGCTCCATCCACCACATTCAAATGACTTCACCGCCCCCCCACCCCCAATTAGGAACTGAAACTGAACTCGGCCAACCTTAACATAAGGTGCGGCAGAGAACATCAGCCATTATTCTTTTTATCACAAATACAATCCCAAATTTCTCATCGGATCAGATTACCCATGGATCAAAATCCCAATCTTTTATTTGCTTCAATTGAGAGAAAGTCTTTGAGTTGCGAAAATCAAGGAGTAAATCTTTGAATAAGTCAAGTGAATAAAATTCAAAACAAATTCACGTGTATAAAAAAGACGATCTACTGTGCACTTTATTTTACCAAAATCTTAGAGCAATATTCCAATATCGAAGCAGGTTCATTGTCAGACATGGTATAAACATATAAATAGTCAGAATGATAAACGCCTGCAAAGGAGGAACGTACAAAGTTTTAATAACCAAATTCACTGCCCCTGTTAACAAGTTTGAAGTAAGGAAGAACACCAGACCATTATAGTTAATGGCATCCATTAAACAGACACCATCTTCGGGCTTTGATGGAATTTGGTAAATTTTAGAATTCTTTACACTGGAAGTTTTCTTTTGTTTTCGATTTGCTGAAAAAAAAAAAAAAAAATTTCTTTAAATTTAGTCAGCTTCAGTTTGTTGATAAAATTCAAAGGAAATCTAAATTCGAATATAACACCAACATTTTACCGATTGAGAATTCAAAGCCATTTTTTTATTGAGACATCAATTCAAGAGATCGTTAGAACTACCTGAATGCCAAAATCTCTGACTTTACTTATTGAAATTTGATGTTGTTTGGGATCTGTTCATTTTTTTATTAATTCGGCTCTCATTTCACATTTGAAATCTAAACTTATTTATAAATGGAACTTTGTCTGTGTGTGTGTGTCTGTGAGTTTCCGTTACCTATAGACTCCCTAAACGGCTGAACCGATTTTCTTGAAAATTTACACAGTTGTACTATAAGCATATGCAAGTGTTCTTTGCTAGGTTTTGTGTTGAGGTACCCCCGATAAATATCGATAATCGAAAAAATAGGGTTATAGAAGGAGTGGTCCGATTTTAATCAAATTTGATACACTCATAGACAAAGACATAAGAAACGACATTAAGAAGTTTCAATGTTGCAGTTCTTACAATAGTGCAGAAAATTTGATATCAATACCAGGAAATCAAAATTTGACTTACATCCATTCATTTTTCTTTCACTCTACGGTTTCGCTCAAACTGGAAACAACTATTGCTTTTTAGTGCCAACGTCCAAAGAGTCTGAGCTCCAGGACCATGGATTAGTTTTAAAGCTTTCATTACACCCGAGCAACGCCGGGTTATACTGCTAGTTTTAATTAAAAGAGAAATTAAAAAGAAACAAATTTGTTTTAGAAAACATCAGGAAAATTTTTAAAACTGCCAGACTGAATAAATTCATAAGGAAAACAATGGATCATTGAATGGATCATGGATTTATTATCAAAATTTATTTGATTGAAATGGCAACACCAGCATATGGAAAATGAAAAAAACTGTTTTAGGAATGAAAAAAAAAATGTTACATCAAAACATGATATCAATTCTTTTTGAGAAACAAGATTTTAAAAACAATCTCTCTAATATATAGTTTCCCTCTTTGACCTTAACAGTACATTGGCTATATTTAGATGAAAAGCCCAACAGTTAAAATAAACCAATTGACTGTACTTACATTTTTTAGCATCGTTTTGAGTAAATGTTAACAACATTGTAAATAAGTCAGCAGACAAGAAAATTGCCAGCACCATCGAGCAAAGACCAATCTAGGATAGAAAACAAAAACATTGTTTGGCACAGAAAACACAAAAGAAAAAAATGAATAAAAAAAAGAGAAAATTTGAAGAAAAAATAAAAACAAACCGACTTTCCAAATTCTAAGCAAAAAAGCAAACAGATTTTTAGCATCTAAGATAATAAAAGTTTAATTCAGTTTAGTTAAAGTATAAAACCCAAGTGAACATTCTGTGGGTTGAGCAGGTGTATCTATAATAGATTTGCTAGCTACCCTGGCAGATGCCTGAGCTTCAAAGTGGGTATAGTGGGAAACCATACAGAACGATACATATAAATTAGGTACCTCCACTAAATCACCGAAAAAAAACAAAAAAAAAAACAACAGCATAGTATGAATAAAAAAGGACCCAAACTTAATAAAAACAAACTTTTCCCATCAAAATGTTTATGTTATTATTATGAGGCAAGATCAAAGTATTTTTTAATCCTTTCTAATATGTTTGAAATCTTGGTAAAAGAATTTGTTTTGATTTTCATTTGTTGGTAACCAAATCGTTATGAGAGTTTAAAATGGAAAAACAATATTACATAACTCAGTTTTTTTTCCCCAGTGACAAACATAATAATCTAGAAATTCTTGCAAAAATCAAATAATTGTCTAATTTTGATGAAACTTTCATGACTAATTCACAAATTAATGAAATTATTTTTGAAATCATTACTTTTAAAAAATCTTCTTCAAAAATATTTTTTTTACATGTTACCCCCCCCCTCAAGTAAATTCATGAAATTTTAAGAAATTAAATTCTGTAGGCAAAATTGGTTTTATTAGTTAAACACGCAGAACTCATTGGGGAATGTAAATCATGTATTTTTATTTTAAACCATTTAGCATTTTTTATCAAAAATCTGCTCCAAATAATAAAATAAAAAATGCATAAAAACTATTTAATTAGAAAAGCTTTTAATTGCTTTAATAAATAATATAAATTAAGGACAGGAAGAAAAAAGAAAAAAATTTTCAATTAATAATGAAATCTGAAAAAAAGTGTTTTCAATTTTTTTTAATTATAATAATTTATAAATTTTAAAAAGATTTCAAAGACTTTTAGATGTTAAGCTCATAGTTGATTAAGTGAAGACTATATTTACTAATCGAAAATTGAAAAGTTTGATACAAATCATGTAGCCATTGTATTTTTTAAATAATTTTTAAATTTTTTTGTGTGTATTTGAAGTTTTTTTTTTGGATGGTAATTTCAATGCGTACATTAAAAGAGCATGTTTCATGGTTTTTTCTCCTTACATGAAAAAAAATTGTATAATTATGTCACTTATTTTGCATCTATCGAAATGTCAACAAATTTCTATTACAAGGGAAAGATCAGAAAGTTAAACTTTGTTATTAAGAAATAGTTTTATTCTAAATTTCATGCTATAAATAAGTAATACTTGTGTAAATCAGATTAATTTAACATTAAATTTGCTAATTTTTCAAAAATAATGTGTCACAGATGTATACTTTATTTTTTCAAGATTTTTAAAACCAAGAATTAACTTTAATTTACAAATGGATTGATAACTCAAAAATGGCTGAAAAATTGAAAGATCTTTTAAAATTCTTAAAATTTTAGATCCCAATCAATATTTGTTTGGAATACACCAGAGTATTTTGATTCATGGAAATAGTAAATTTAATCATTTAGCTTTCAATTAAAACTAAAATGAAATCTTCAAGAAAATTTTTTTTCTTTTTAAAAATTAAATTTAAAAGTTAGTTATCAAAAATGAGTGGAGATATGTAATATATATATATATATATATATATATATATATATATATGTCCATTACAGTTTCATTCAGTTTAGTCTCAGTAAAAATCACATGTGAACATTCTGTGGTTTGAACAGGTATGTCTATAATAGAGATCTGTTAGCTACCATGGCAGATACCTGTACTTTGAAATGGGTAGTGGGCAGCTATAAAGAACTATATATATATATATATATATATATATATATTTTTTAATCACATCACCCCAAGCAAGGCGGTAAGGCCACTGGTGTGCAGGGGGCTACGTAAGAGTGAAAAGATTGGAAAAGAGAAAGCCGGAAACCACATCCTAAACAGGGAACAAGGGATGAGCCTCTACACCTGTTCAATAGATGTGGGTGGAGTGTGAACCTGGCGATAGTTCAGTCTATCTACTCCAATTGAAAAAAAAAAAAAAAGAAAAGTGAAAAGATTGGAAAAGAGAAAGCCGGAAACCACATCCTAAACAGGGAACAAGGGATGAGCCTCTACACCTGTTCAATAGACGTGGGTGGAGTGTGAACTGGGCGATAGTTCAGTCTATCTACTCCTATATATATATATATATATATATATATATATATATATATATATATATATATATATAAAGGAAGGTTTTTCGATTATTACAATGAATAATACATATTTCACCGCTTTGATGTTATTATCGTGGCTCGTCAGATCCAAATGGTACAAGCATTTGTGTAAAATTTTCTATACAATAAAGATGAAAGCTGATGATGGTTCACCATGAAATCACGTATCTGCCTAATTTTTTTCTTTTATATATATATATATATATATATATATAATTAGAAAGATCAGCCTATTAAGCTACTATGGTTTCAACTTTTTGGTATCATCAGGTGTTATAGACTAACTGATTTCCTAACACTTTATTTTACTACAAGAGGAAGTTTAAAATAAAAGGAGTGAGTCAAGACTAGAGAAATAATATTGTACAAACCCAGATAAACATATGTAGAATATTATTTTGTTAGTTTAGAGTTGTTTGATATCCTTACATTTATAGCTGTTTTTTTCCTATTAAATATCACAAGCAAATTAATCATAATACCAAACATAATCAAAATAGAAAAATTATTTGGTACACACCACCTTTTAACCAAATGGTTAGTACCAAGTTAGGCAATAAATTCCTTAATCTAGTTCAGAAACACTGATAATCTTGATATAATAATAAAAAAAACACAATAATAAAATCCTAAAACAATATAATGGTATTAATCATAACCAACATATTATAAATAATGATAATACTAATTCTAGCAATTTTCATAATCCTAAGGCATGTCCTCTGTGAAATGAATGCCTTACAAATTCCATAATATATGAAGCTACCATTCCCACTAATGAAAATCCTAATTTTACCAAATAATATGTGGGGTGTAATAAGAATAGTTTTAGGACACATTTTTATCAGCATAACCTATCTTTCAAGAACAGAATAAATAGTAATTCTACATCTCTCTCTAAATACTACCGGTAATTGAAAGATGCTAATAAAACTCCTACAGTTAAACGAAAATATAAACAAAAGCTAAAACATGTAAATCGTTATAAGAAATGCTTCTCTTGCTTACAAGAAAAAATCCATATAATTGGGTTTCCAAAGGCTAGATTGTTGAACCAATGTAATGAAATCACTAATTTTTGCCACCATAGAACTTTCCATACTCTTAAATATATCTGAAAATATTTCAATATATCTACTATTTGCTCTTATCTATAAAATTTGCCCATTTTTTATTTATGAACCTTAAAATTTAACTTATTTTATCATCTTTTATCTAATATTTATGTTTCTAAAACTTTATTTATGTGCTTTCTCATATATTTGTTTTTTTTTTTATATTAACAAAACCCTTTAAGGAAATTTTTAAATTTTTTATATTATTTTTATTCTTTATGTTTTAGTTTTTTTTTTTTCTAACTCTTTGCTTTTTACATTCTGTGCTACTGCCTTATTTCGGATTTAAACTATCGACATGCATAGTCTTCTTTGGCAAATCATTGTTACATTTTGTGAATGAGTTCACAATTTTTTAAAAATGTAATAACCTTCTGATCCCACTTTATTCATCTCATTTAATGACCTTTTTTTTAATGTTAGTTTAATTTTATTTTTTAAATCTACTTATAAATATATAGGAAAAACTACTAAAAAGTTGTAAGTTAAAAATGTATTTTTTTGATAGTATTTATTTATTTCTATTATATATATATATATATATTTCAGACCGGATTGTTTAATACTTAGTTTTTGGTCCTAATGATAATTTATTAAAAATCGCCTGAAGACATCACTGATGGTAGAAACCTGGGTAGCGAAATAACTCATTTAAAAAAATGTAAAATATATATATATATATATATATAAAACCACATTTCACTGCCTGACGATGATGTATTAAACACCGAAACTTTATAGCTAGCAAGTTGCAATAATAATAATAATATCTATGTTCTACTTTTGTATTGAGCACTTTTTAAAAGTAAATATCTGTGGAATGTACTTCCATTAGTATTAATCACACACACACACACACATATATATATCTATAGTAATGTGAATTAATAAAGGGATTACTTATGTATATTATTATTATTCAGGTGTTAATAAAACAGTGCACAATGTAGCGTGATCAGAGTTATTATATATATATATATATATATATATATATATATATATTAATAAATATACATATTGTCTTACACTGATGACACGACTCAGAGTTTTACGCATTATGCAATTATCAAGTGCATATTTGAAAATGATGATTGCATAACGCATGAAACTCCGAGTCGTACCATTGATATAGAACAATATATTTATTATTATAATTACTTTAAATGTTATATTTTAGTAGATACATATGTTTGAGCAGATTTGTACAATAAAATATCAGCCAAGGTTCTATTGTGGTGAGTGCTCAGGGGGCGAAAGACGCTGCAAACATTGCAAATGATACAGACACAGGACCTGCTCTTCAAGAACTCTCCAATCAGTACTATGAAATGTACAACATGCCTAGGGCCACTTGACATGTGCTGATACCTGAATTGTCACCAACAGCCATAGAATGCTTTCTTCATGGTCAGGTGTACAAGTGGATCTCAGTCTTTCTCCATCCATAATTTGTCGTGTTATGGTCTCAGCAACGCAACAATAAACAGCAACAAAGTTTGGAGAATTCTACTGCCTTGAGTCTGGAAATGCAGCCTTGCAGTCATATGTAAAAATCATATCTGCCTACTCATGATATGAATATCCTGCAGAATCCTTTTACAATTAACTCACTACTTCACACATTAAATGTTTAAGACAGACTAGCCACAAATGTACACAAATGACAAACGTAACTTAGTCTACACGTCAACATGATGCCATACAGTGCAAACTTTCTTTATACTTAATCACTCAACAACAAAGGATTTGTAGACATAAATTTATATGGATTTTTTCTTCTTGTTTTTGGTGTGAGGAATCCTATCCCCCCTATTGTAAAAGTGATTTTGGTATGGCCTGTTTATATTGGTATGCTCTGTTTATATATTAGAAATGTGTTAAAACAATTTTAAAGTAATCATCTTCCATCTGAAAGTTAAAAAATGTTAAAGTATATATATATATCTTCTAAATTACTTTAGAACATGTACAAACTATAATCTACTACAAGATTGTACATTTTGTTTCGACACTGAAAGAGCACTAATGAATTTATATCTTCGTCTTGTATTTTTAAATGTCCTAAGATCTGCACTTTTCGAATAATTCCTATGTTTGTGTATGTGATTCCATTTTTTTTT
>JBBBDQ010000454.1:1415000-1437500 GCA_037127315.1 Ascarosepion bandense
AGTTTATATTTAGTCCTTTCTTTCCGCTTAAAACTAGAAAAGCCAACTCAGATTTGTCTTGTTTTCTGTGCAGGTGAGGCCCATACAAATATACAGACGTGCTTTTGCTCCAACATAATGTTTCTGTTCATACTGTCCAGGTTTCTGTAGCTTTCAATTGCTATCCCATCCCGCTTACTCATCAGACTTCCATCTGACTTATTTCTGTTTCCTAAACTCAAATCCCATTTGCATGGTCGCCATTTTGAAAACAATGATAAAATCATATATGCTATGGAGGAGTTTTTGGAAGACAAGGATGCCACATTCTTCCATGATGGGATTGCAATGCTCAAACAAGTGCACTGATGTGAAGGGAGATTACATTGAAAAACTGTCTTGTTTCACCAACTCTTTCTAAGTGAGGCTTAGAATTTTTTCAACAATCTTCATATATATATATATATATATATATATAGGAAATAAGGACAAACTTGTAAAAACAGAGAGGATAATCCAAAGAATTTACCTAATTAATATAAAATATTAAATAGATAAAAATAGAGATCTCAATGGATATTAACCTGAGCAATATGATATATAGAAAACAAAACTATATATATGATGAATGTTTAACTGATTTCAGGCACGACTCACATTCTTAAATTAAGAGTTGCTTGGCTCTTTTATGATCTCTCATAGAGCTTCCTAGAAATGCCTGAAATCAATTAAACAGTCATCATATATATATATATATATATATTTATGATTGACAAATGATGCCAATAAAATCCCTACTGTAAAATGGAAAATATTTAAAAAAAAAAAAACAGAACTTGTAAATCTTTTCATGAGCCATGGTTTTTATCATTACAGGAAAAATTACAAATTATCCAATTCCCAAAACTAAACTTGCTCAATAAATGTTACGAAGTAACTTCCATTTGTCATCATCATCTAAAATATACCTTAAAGTACAGTTAATTTTTCCTAATATAACTAGGCATCTATTATCTATCCCCGCTAGCATTAATTGATTGATTATCCCATCTTCTGATAATTCATTTGTTTAAGCTTAACGGATAGATCACCCACTCAGTCAACTGCATAGGTTTAACATGCAATGTATTTTTAAAAAAAAAAAAAAGGAAAAAACTTTTCCATTTTTGTCACTTGTTCACTGCTTTAAGCGAAAAATAACTGAAAGAAAATCCTGTAACCAATTCGCGATAACTTTTCAGACATGCTAAATGCAACATATGTATCATTCAATTTATTTCATCACTGGCATAGAAAATCTTTTGTCTCAAGTCATTTCAAGTCTCTACCCCCCACCCTTACAATCAAATTTCTCTTATCCATCATGACCTGACTTTCTATTGATTCATTGAGACAAGCCCTCTAAAAATCCTTCCTCTTAATTCTCTGGATATCGAAAGAATTGTGTTGTTTTTAAGCTTCTGTATATAATGATTCCTAACAGAAAAAATATTTCACTGCCTGATGAGATGCTAATAAGATAGTACCAAAACACAACAGTTCTTGTGTTGCAGTAAACTATGTTTTTATTATAAACTTATAATAAAAATATTACCATATATATATATATATATATATATATATATATATATATACACACACATACTGATTCTTTAATTCTTAGTTTTTGGTCCTAATAGGGTTAGACCAGTACACATTTGTATTAAAAAGTGCTCTATACAATTATGTTGTAGATATTTTGAATATTTTTCATTTTTAAACGAGTTATTTCACTACCTTGGTTTCTTCAGGCGATTTTTAATAACTTATTAAATAATAAGTTATTAAAAATCACCTTGAAGACACCATTCATGGTAGAAACCAAGGTAGCGAAATAACTCGTTTAAAAATGAAAAAAAAAAAAAAATATATATATATATATATATATATATATATATATATATATTAGGGAGTAGCGACTCCGACTGACACCAAATCGGTCAAGTTTCGATCCCGACCAGAAGCAAAGTGGATGTGTCTAGCCACACTGATGAGCTGTGATACAGCGAAACAGGCTTGTATGTGGATGACTAATATATATATATATATATATATATATATATATATATATAAACACAAACACACAGATGTCGAATAAAAGAATTGTAGTTAAAAACAATTTCTGTTGTAAACAAAAAGTATTTTGTTAAAAAATACATAATTTGCTTGACATAAAACAATGGCCAACAAGATCATTTTACATATTTATTCCCCTACTGTGTGCCTCCCTTATTGTGACCTTGGGCCAGACTGAACTAAATTCAATAAGAATCTACAGGAGTCTTTCTAGTATAATTTGATCGATAACAAGCTAATCTTGTGGTGGAGACTTACCTCGCCGAAGCAAAAGAAGGCAGTTTGTCTGCACGTGCGTTCGTAGACGTAATGGAACCGCGAGGCGTGCTCATGCAAGGCAGTTTTTGGAATGACATGGCACATGCGTCATTGGTGAAAGTGAGGCTCTCCGAGAGTGGGAAATTACGAGACCAAAAAACACATAAAAAGAGCCTACTTCTGTTTTGGAGGCACTTCGCCGTTGAAGACTCGAGAAGGCTACACCGGTGTTCGGGAGACAGTGTTTTGCTTACAGTGCGTAGGAAACGGAGTCCCTAGTGAAGCAGTGTTTCGGGTTCTACGAGAAGCAGCTAGGAGAACAGTTCCAAGTGGTTATTAATTTGTCTACGAACTACACTCCGAGAAGACACAAATACCCACAAATCTTGCATGCCAAGGCCACAGTATTATGTTTAGTATTTGTTGGAGACTTAAAGGTTGAGGCCTTGTGCCAGAAAGGGTTTAGTCAATATCTTTAGTTTTGACAGCCATATTACTACATTAGTCATGTCAGGGATTCCAGGTTCAAACCAATTCTCAGACTAGTAAAGTTATTAATGTTAGTCATACCAATCAATAATGCTTTATTTACTAACACTAACAATCAATATCGAAAGGGGTATAAGACAAGGATGTGTCTTCTCAACAGAAGACAATTCTGTAAGAATTTGAAATCCTGCCATGATTTGTCATTTGTGGCCACAATCTGAATAATATAAGATAGACAGATGATACAGTGCTGATAGTAGACACGGAAAGGAAACTGCAAGAACTCCTACAGAAGGTAGTTAAAGAAAATGGAGAGAAAGGACTACATATAAACTACAAAGAAACTGAATACATGGTCATCAATAAAAACAGGTGCTCAAAATGCCAACTAGAGGTGGGGATACTAGAATCAAGCAGGTACAAAATTTTAAATACCTAAGATGGAAACAGAGGATGGAAAGTGCAACATTGAGATCAAAAGACATATTGGTGGCATGGTCAAGGATGCTTTCCAAAAGCTGGGTAGAGTATTGAGAGACAGGAAAATTTTGTTAGAAACAAAGAAGAGAGTACTGGAGTGATGTCTGTCCTTCAATATAGCAGTGAATGCTAAACAATCTCATCAAAGATGAAGGAAAGGCTTGAAGTAACTGCAGTGGGATTCTACAGAAAGATGCTGAGGATATCATGTACTGAACATGCAAGCAATGACAAGGTTTTGGAGAGGAAGGAGACAAAAAGGAAACTGATACTTAACATCAGGAAGAGACAGCTAAAGTTTCTTAGACATATAATGAGGAAAGCAGGCTTGGAGAGTGTGATGCTCACAGGACAGATTGAGGGAAAAAGAGAGAGGAGAAAACAACACATTACTTGATGGGCTTGAGCAAATGGATGGCAGAGCAGGGTTTGGGAGGAGTAACAAAAAAAAGGGTGTTAAGAGTTACATGGGATAGGGTGATGCAGAAAACCATGATCGCCTTTGATCTTAAGAGGCACAACTTATAAAAGAAGAACTATCACTAAAACTTTAAGAAAAAAAACAGAACACTTATTACAAAAAAAACCTGAATTGCTTTTCTTATTTAAATAACCAAAAGTTTCTGCTCCAAAAAACATATTCCTTTCGATTTGATATCAGTTTCATTCTGACCAAATGCAAAATACTTCAATATGTCTAGTATTTTAGGACTCTTTACATTGTTGGTTACCAAATTACTAAACAAAACAAAATAAATAAATAAATAAACTAGATAAACCTATGCTAGATAAACCCTAATACAACACCTCACCAATACCCTGCTGACTACCACTAATATTCATTTATAGTCGTCTATGTGCGTTGTGGTACAGTGGATATCGGCTCGGAACAAGAAACTGGGGAGCCGAGTTCAAATTCCAGTTGAATCCATTGTAATCACTTATGCGCAAATACCCTTGGGAAAGGTATTAATCCGTCTATTCCTTCCAGTTATGGGTTAAATAGCAGGACAGACTGGGTTCTATAGCCTTGGTCAGCAACCAGTCTACCGCAGAAAGCAATGGCAACCTACTGCGGGATAATCTTCTGCCCAGTCAGTCATGTCTCTTTCGAGACATGATCACCCAAGTGTGTATCACGTATGGCACTTAACTGACTGACATCTGATAAAATTCTCCACCTTATTTTTTAATATGCCAGGTGTATCTATGTGTCTCCTGCCAGGTGTGGAGAAGTACATATGTGTGTCACCTGCCATTGTAGATGGGGAACCTGGGTGTATCAGGTGACCTTAGAAACTTGTCAGTTATAAATCATTGATTAGTATCAAATTACAAATGGTTATACCAAATGCAATTTTAAACAATGTGCTTTTCGGTGATAAATTGACTTTGAATAAAAATGGGATATAAGATATGATTTCATGGAAATTTGCTTGCGAAAAGTAACAAACCAACAGTTTTCTATGAAAGGTTCAAAACATCTCCCACTCGCAACAGTCCATCAGCATTTCCAAACGCATTGCTGTTAAGAGGGAAATATCATATCTCTTGGTAATTTTTGCAACTCTATTCCCAATTACAACTAATAATGCTTCCCAGTATAGCTATGGACAAAAAAAAAAAAAACAGAATTAAATGACATTCAGTAAAATATTACCTGGATTTATCATTCATCAGCAGAATAAAGTCCTGGATGCACATAATTCTAAGGCCAAAGATAACAAAAGAATATAAACTTGGAAAATGATTTCTCCTGCTCAGTTAACTGTTTCTTAGTCCACTAACTTCAACAGGAGAAACGTAGTTGCTGTTTACTGTAGTGAAATTTATTTTTCAGGTCAATTAGTAAAATATTTTCTTTTAATTTTTCTTATTTGAATATTGTTAAATAGTGGCTTACATCATCAAACAAAAAGCCTGTATATCATGTGTAATATCTGCTAAAGCGTATTAGGCCAAAATGTCTAACAGACAAATTATCCAATGAACTATTTTGCTACAGTTGTAAATTCCTCATAAAGAAAAAAAATTTTTTTATGTTTACCACAATTGTAATTTCTCATTAATAATAATTTTTAATTCTTTCCAGTGTAGTTTGAATACAGATCAGTGCTCAAAAAAACTTAGCAATTACGTAGAAAGCTTCTTTTTTTTTTTCATTGAAGGTTTTTATATTAGTTTAAAATCTTAAAATAATTATTTACTGTCAGAAAACTCGCATGCTATTGCAGGCACACTTCTGGCCTTTCGTCATTTAGTCAAGTCGATTTTTTTCCATCCCACACTTTGTTCATTCAATACTTAGTCAACATGTAGAAGAGGCACGAATGTATTTTTTTTAAGGTGCAATCTAGTCATTGAGTTTGAGGATCACCTGTCACTTGGGGACTTTAGTCTTTGACTAATTCTGACACTAACATGAATTTTTATGATTATAACATGAATAAAAACAAAACCTTGCTCAAGGAAATAATTGGATTTTTGTTCATTTGGTTAGATATTTGAAAGTAGTTTGGACCAAGAACCTTACAGCACTCCCTTATGCACATGCATACAGTTAAAAAAAAAAAAGACGCAGCAAAATAGTTAGTTTTTCTTTTTAAGAAATGGAAATTCAATCTGAACCCACTGTAGCCAGTTTGATGCTAGAGTGTCCATCTGATTTTTCCTCCCAACCACAGATACTTTAGGAAGTAGATAAAGCAATCTTTTAATTAAGAAGGACTGAACATGCATTTTAACACTTGTTTTACTAAAACACTTTTATCTAAAAAAAAAAAAAAATTTTTTTTTAAAATTATCCTTCTGATATATAAGACATTATTGGTATAATCAATAAAACCTGTAATTCACTTGAAAACATCCCAAACTGGCTTTTCCATTGTCCACCTTAATTTTAAGGTATTTTGGGGAATTTTTTTGAATTTCACCCAATTTGACCAAAATTCTGAGAAAATATTACAAACCACAGTCAGCTGTTATCTTTCCTGTGTAGCTCCTAAGAAATTCCCTTTTTTATGCTCATATAACAAAACACTTTAACCTTCTACCTTGTGAGACTCTCGGATTTTGTATTGAGTGAACGTAAATAAAATAAAAAAAATTAACATTCATTAGACCTTCCTCTATGCACATTTGTCGGAATAAAAAAAATTCTCATTTTAGAAATGGGGGTTCTGTTCATAATATTGAGATTTCTTTTAAAAAAATGAACAAATGTTTGTTTGTTTTATGGCATATCAATACATCTTGGGTCATAACACCAAATCAAATTATTAAAAAAAATTGAACAAAAAGTTAAGAACAATTTCAAGAAGTTTATATATTTAACAAATTAATATACATGACAGACTTATACATTTAACAAATTTATATATTTAACACATTTTAAATTAATAAAATATTTTATAAAAATGTATATATTTAATTTGGCTGTTTAGATTTTATGACATACCAACCACCATGGGTTATCTGAAGCCAAATCTAGCCTACATACATTATATGTGTATGTATTATGTATACAAGATTTGCAAACGCACATTCACCAGAACCAAGTTTTGAAATATATAGCAAGTTGGTCTTTTAAAAAACAGAACAAACAAATATTGTATTTATTATATATATATATATATATATAATAAGAGAGAGTGCCTGGATTCCAAATTGTTAACTAAAATTCCCCAAAATTCTGCATTTAAGTTAATGTTTTGGACGAGCCCATGTATGGTTTGCCTCTAAATGGAAAGTGGCTCTGGCTGTTGCCAATCAAAAGCATTTGCAAGGTTTCGTACCGGGCCTAAACGTAATTTCCCAGTGTCTGAAAGCACATCGAGGGTGGGCCAGAAACTGATCTTCTCTGGTTGGGTTGGCGCGGTGAGTGTGGGGTATGATGTTAAAAGACCCGAAACCCCCTAGTGATCCTCGCGATGACATCACTGACGATACCCTCTAGCGCCCCCATTACAGTGCGTATGTTTGAAATATATATATATATATATGCATTTTTAATTAAAGAACAAAAATTTAAATTAATAAAAGTATATGTCTATTTATTTTTCAAGATAAGGAAAAATTATTATCTTCCAATGTTTGTGCATAAACTTCTAAAAAAATCTCCCAAAAAAAGCTTTGAAAAAATGTTTAGCAAAACATTTAAAAATTTAGAAATTCAGAGAATAAAAATCAATTTTATACTGTATTAACCTTATGAGCAGAAACTGATAGAAAAATTAATATTTTCGATTCTGGCAAATGTTGTGGGTAGCGGAAGACTAAATGAATGCTAATCTACAAAAATTGTTCCCCACAAAAAGATTTCCCTTATTTTTTTTACAAGTAGACTTCTTCTTCTTCTTCTCTATGCCATGTCCCTTCAGGACATTAGCAATCATAGATTTCAACAATTTCCTGTCCTTTGTAGCATTTAATAAGTTTTGTCATTTTGCCATCTCGACCAAACTCTGCTCCACCATCCATTTGCTCAGGCCTGCCAGGTAGGGTGAGCATTGCTTTCTTCTGTCCTTCTTACTTACAAACTATCCTGTGAGTATCAAATTTTCCAAGCCCCTTTTTCCTCATTATTGCACCAGAAATTTCAATCGTCTCTTGCTGATATTAAGCATGTTTCCATTGTTTCTAGAGCTATGTCATTGCTCACCTTCAGTCAATGGCATTCCCAGCATCCTTCTGTAGAGCAAATTTCTGTTGCTTCAAGTCTCTTATCTGTGAAAAGACTGTCCAGCATTCACTATCATAAAAGAGGACTAATACAACATAACAGTTTTGTATTCTTTTTGTGTCTATCAAATTTTGTCTCTTTAATATTTTGCTTAGCTTTTGGAAGGCATCTTTCTCTATACCAATGCGCCTTCAGATTTCTATGTCATACTTTACATCCTCTGTTAAAACACTTCTCAGATATTTAACTTGTTGCACCTATTTGATTTTAGTACCTCCAATCTGTAATTTGCATGGTGGGGGGGGGGTCTTCCTTTTGCTAAAAATCATGCTTTCAATTTTCTTGCAATTGATGTTTAGTCCTTTCTGCTTGCTTTCCTTCACTACCTTCTGTAGGAGTTCTTGTAGTTTCCTTTCTGTATCTGCTATCAACACTGTGTCATCTGCATATCTTATGGTGTTAAAATTGTGGCCACCAATTGTGACTCCTGGTATGACTTCATATTCTCTCAGAATGTTCGTCATCTTACACCCTCTTTCTATTTTTGTGTATTTACTAAATTCATTTCCTATCTCTATGTAAGCGGTTTGCTGCCAGTATAGGTTCTGGATTATTCTAATATCTTTTGCACATATGTCAAGGTTAACAAGCAGTTCTTGCAGTTCTGTGATTACAATTCAGATTTCAATATTTTTGGTCCTTCCTTATTTCTATGTATTGTCAGTTGTTCTCTTTTGTAGCGGAAATGTTCTTGTCTATTAAATTAGTGTCAATTTCTCTCTTATATATATATATACATATATATAATTTTTTAATCAATTAACTCCAAGCAAAGCGATAATGGTATTAAGACACGAGGGTCAGCAGGGAGAGAAAGTGAATAAAAAGACAGAAGGAACAAAAAACCCAATCCTAAACAGAAAACAAAGGGACAAACCTCTACTCCTGTTCAAAAGGATTGGGTAGAAGTGTGAGCCAGGTAATAGGCAAACCTATCTACTCCCATTATATATATATATATATATATATATATAAGGTACTGCAACAGATTTGAGATACTGAAGATTTAAAATGAATTTTTAAAACTCTTTCTTAAATCTTATATTTTATTTTTAATTTAAAGTGAATACATTAAATTTAATATTTCCAATGGGCAAAATACTTTGGTGTATTTAAAAACAAATTTAAATTGATTGGAAGGAGTTTTTTTTTTTTTAATATATGAATTTTTTTTAATGTAACAACATATCACTTTCTTCATTAAAAATATCTTCCAAAAATAAAACATGCCTTTCTGAAACTTTATTTGGGAAATATTAGCTGATTTAAAGTATAACAAATATTAGTTACTTTCAGTTTAAGAGACTGGACACATAGAACGTTCGGACACAGGCACGAGTCGGACGTGAGTTGCATGGCTAGCTGTGGTTGGGCAGTGTCAAATTTTGGAAAATGGCGAAAATTCGAAAAAAAATTGTGTGTCCAGAACAAAAAAAGACTCTTGTACAAATAAAAGAAAAATTCAATAAAAAGCTTAATCACAGTACCTTGTCAGTACTCTTTAACAATATATATATATATATATATATATATATATATATATATATATATAAATGTTTTACATTTTTATACAAATTATTTCACTACCCAGGTTTCTAACATGAGTGGTGTCTTCAGGCGATTTTTAATAACTGATTTTAACGTTTACCATTTTTCTTTTTAAGAACACTCTTGTAACGGTGTTTTATTCGAACGTTCATGTGGCAAGGAATTTATGAAAGCACAATGTTTAAATTAAAACAGATTGAGTAGCGAAATAACTTGTTTAAAAAGTTGCCAGCCAAGGATATAGAACTCAATCTGTCCTGTTATTTAACCCATAACTGGAGGGAAGAGATGGATTGATACTTTTCTCAAGGGTATTTGTGTGTAAGTGAATGCAAGGAATTCAACTGGAATTTGAACTTGGCTCCCCGATTTCTCATTCCAAGCCGATAACCACTGCACCACAACACACATCTCATAGCAATGTTAAATCCTGTGTTATTTCTTTTGGTACACAGATAACCATTATGGAATTATGTAGGTTTTCGTGCCCGCTTTATGATTTTGATTTCATGATCGCTGATATGACAGTAATTTTTTACTAAATTGGTAGTTGACATTATCAGATTCTCAGTGATGGGCGGGTAAAAATACCAAATATCGAATTGAATGAATGGACATTCTTTCTTCCTTTTTATACTGTTTAACCAATCGATAACTTCTGTTTTATGGTTAATTCCTAGAATATCTTTTGTGTATTTGCACGCTCTTTTGGAGGATGTTTTTGTTGATAAAATCAACAAAAACATTATTTATTACTTTTAGTTGAGTTCTTTTTATGATGCACTCGTTCTTGTATAAAAGAGTTTAGAAGATCTTTTATTAGGAACATTTTTAGTGGAGTAGTCTAAGTTAATTGGTTCCGTATTCTGATAACAGTTAGGATACAAAGTATAAATAAATCAATACATAAGAGATTCCAAAAGAAAGAAGGAAAAAAAAAGAAAAAAAGAAAAAAGGAAGGAAAAGTAAAGCTAAAAAAAGCGACCACTAATGGCTATGACACACAACTACAACTGCTAAAACAGAAAATGCGTGCACAGGTGCACACACACTAAAACAAATTATATTAAAAAGCAAAAACTTGGAAATATTAACAGTAAATTGCAAAAACACCCCTGAAGAGTAGACGGGAAAAAATCTGCCTCCAAAACTCTGAAGTTAGAATTCTGAAGGTAACATCGATCAGCTAAGTGTCAACCTTTTACACATATTAATTCCATTGATTCTCTATCTTTGATATCAAGCACTTTGTTAGAAAGACTGCTTCCCCTAAATGCCTTTCTATCAGTATTCCACTGTCAGCAATTTGGGCTTTACAGTCTTCCACATTACTATATAGATAGATAGATAGATATAAAAACATATACATGTCTGTGTTTGTTTCACTTATAAGAATCAAATCTCTATGCTACAACCAAAAAATTGTTTCAGAATTCTTTTTCATTACAAACTTTTTCATTCCAATTTTTCAAAGCATATCATTCAACTTCCAAAAGTGTCCAAATTTTTTTTTCCTTTGTCTTTCCTATCATTCTCTTTTCTTTTTTTCTAACCTCAACAATTTTTCCTCCCATATGATAAAAAAAAAAATGAGCCCAGTGACAAAAATGCAAACTTACCTGGTGGCAAAAATGTAACTGCCAAGTTGGATACCAGCAAAATAAAGAATAACATATCCAAACGAAGAGAAGATGCCTTCACGGTTGGAATCAAAAAGCCCTGTTCGAGATCCTTGACCATCCCAACCATGGAGGATATAGTCTTGTAGGCCACACTGCAGACACCATTGGTAAGCAACACCAACTATAATGCTCACCAGCCAGCTATAAGTACTTGATACAAAGCAGAAGAAAAAAGTTGAAAATATCTGAAAATGAAATGCAAAGTATAAGATTAATTACAAAAAATGTCTCATTTCTCTTTTGTTAATTAAAACTTTTAATGACCAATCAGAATGATGTAACAAAGAGGTTTTTATGATGAAAATGTTACATAAATATCAATGTAAAAGCAGGTTAATGATTGCGAAGAGTGCTTATTACCTGGCCAGGTAAAAGGTGGGGATCAATAAACAGGAAATAAACAATGACTTTTTCATATTTAACTTTTCTACAATCTGAAAAGCATGCTGAAAAGTTCTTATTTCAATCAAGAAAAACAAATTTCTGATATTAGGCCATTTTGTCAGATTTTAAGAAGTGTATTGAGTCAAGAACTTTTCAGCATCCCCCTCCATAAAGAAAGCACAAAGGCTAGCCTGATTTTTGTAATTGATTTTAAGAAAAAGAATTTTAAAGGCCATCTTACAAGACATTCAAATCAGCCACTAATTTAACATTCGCCTTTCAAAACTTTATCAGCTTTTAATAGATTATGCTTTTTTTTCTATGATCCAATTTGAAAATTAATGTTTAAAAATGAAATTTTAAAAAAACTGGAAATTCTTCATCCAAGAAAGCATACTTCCCCACAAGTTTACAAAAGGACATTTTATTTTTTTTTTTTTTGTGATTGATTAATGTGAAATTATAAATTTTAAGCTGTCAGTGGAAATTTCTATGATTGTCACAAAAGTTAAATTGGCAGCCGTAGATATAGTGTGTGGGGTTGTTGAATTTTGAGGGACATTTTGCTTCCATTTGATCCAAACAACTTTGAGAAATGAAGTAGGTCATATAAAATAAAAAAAATAAAAAAAACCTTCAATCAGGTTAATACTAATGGAAGTACATTCCGGTTAGAAATTTATTTTTAAAAAGAAAAATTGTCAATACAAAAATAGAGCATAGGTTTATAGTTATTATTACTATTATAATAATAACATACTGCAATTTAATATCTATAATAACTTGATGCTAAATACAACATCAGGCAGTGTCAGTCGATCAAAACCCCTGTCTAAACTCTATTTTCATTGATGTATCCATTATTGTTAGAAAATTAGTCTCTTATTTTTCTCTGTATTTTATATTTTTGACTTAACTTAAAGGGACCTTTGAGTCTAATTATACAAGTTTTAGTTCAATTCTGAATGCATTTTATTCTAATTTTTCCTAAAAATTAATTTGTAAAAAAATTTTTAATATCTATTTATTTATTAAAAATTTTCAAAATCATTTTATTATTTTTATAAAATCTATTATATGATTATACTCTAATACAATTCTTAATATCATAATAGAATTTTTTTTTATTTAAATATTTATTTAATTATTAAAAATTTAAATATCAATTTAATTATTTTAATATCTATTTAATTATTATCCTTTCATAATAGAAAACAAATTATTAGATATATGTAAGTTAATAAACATTTTTATTCTTATTTTTTATGGAGAATCTTTTTAACCATATTCTAAGGTGAACATTTTGCAATGTTTACATATGACATTTATTTCATTATGTTTATTTAAAAGATTTTCAGATTTAATAATATATAGTTTTTTTTATATAGACAAAAGGGGCATGGGTCATTTAAAGACTTACATATTCTAGGTTTTTTTTTTAATTTTCCATTTTAATGTGGGTGTTTTATTTGTTTCATTTAGATACCAATATTTTGATAGGGATGATATATTTCTGTACTTATTATTATTAAATGAAAACATGTTGATAAAATTGTTTTTTCAGAGAGTACTACCCCCATAAATCTTTACATTACTAGGGTTTTCCACAGAAGAAATTTTACATTGATAGACAATGGATTCTGTAAGGCACCTGTTTTCTAAGGGACAATCTATAGGGTTTCTACAATTACATTTATTATTGTCCAAATTGTTAATTTCAGTTATTAGATTATTCTTATTTTCAAATAAGTTTAAATTTTTATTTAAAACATATTATTATTTTTTATAACTTTTTCCAGATTATTCGTACAACTATAACTTAATTTAAGAGAATTTTTATTGAAAATCTTACTTAATGGATTATTATTTGAAAAGTGATTCTTAATCAAATTATTTTCTTAATTTACTGCTAATCATTTGGTTGAAAGGGGGGGGGTATACCAAATAATATTTCTATTCCTATTTTTTCTTTGGGGGTAGATCATCTTTTTTACATATTTAATATTTAGGCTTTTATATCCATTATTTTTAAGGCAGTATTAGAAAAGATACTATGTCTATTAAACACTTCTTCATTTGCTGAATTTCTACACTTTAAGAGACATATATTAAAATATATATTTAAAAAAAAGAAAGTTATCAAGAGTTTCACAATAATACTATTCCTGACAGGAAGAAAGAAAAACGAAAAGACGATGAAAGGAAATGGCCAGCTAGAAAATAGATTATGCTCTGAGAAAATATTCACTTGCCACGAATAGTAGAAAAGAGTTACTGCCCGTAAAACGACAGGGGGAAATAATCGGGCAAACACTTTCAGCGAGTTGCTTCCCTTGAATAAATGACTATATAATATATATATTTAAACAAGAAAATAATAAACAGAAACTAAAAATCCTCGAAGCAATCTACATTAAAATTTAAACCTGGTTTGAATACAATCAATTTTGATATTTCCAATAACGTACTCAAATGTCTGTAATCAGACCAGGGACCACAACGCCACTATTTTGTCACTGTCTTCGGCCATCCACCACGGTAGGGATGGACTTATATTTTCAATTCAATTCTCTTTATTGTTAATAACTTAAATGTTCTATGTTTACTGTGTTAATATTTACTCTTTGATAATGGCTTATGTGAGCCGAAAGCTTAGACCCGATAAAAAAATCAACAATTACTGTGATTTTTTGTTGTCTTTCAACGACATTACCATCAAGTATATCAGACGGTATGAACGGATCCTACACAAAATTAATAGACAAAACTTGTCTATATTATTCAATGAAACCTGCATTAATGAAAAAATGCTGCTAAAATACACACAATATATATATATATATATATATCAGCATGCAGTGTGGGTATAGAAGAAAAATTAAGTTATTATAACGTGTCTGTCTTAATTTTTATTTATATATATATTTATATATATATATATATATATATATATATATATATATATATATTGATTGTTTAATACTTAATTTTTGGTCCTAATAGGGTTAGACCAGTACACATTTGTATTAAAAAATATTCAATACAATTATATTGTAGAACTTTTGAATATTTTCCATTTTTAAACAAGTTATTTCACTACCCAGGTTTCTACCATGAGTGTTGTCTTCAGGCAATTTTTAAAAATCGCCTGAAGACACCACTCATGGTAGAAGCCTGAGTAGCAAAATAACTTGTTTAAAAATGCAAAATATATATATATTATATTAGAAAAGATTTTAAATTTATTACAATGGGTAATACATATTTCACCGCATATTGCAGCTCATCAGACACAAATGGTACAACAGTTGATCCTCAAAATGTCCCCCCCCCAAATTATTTTACATAGACGCTCACATGTCCATATTTAGAATATTCATTTGTAACGGTTATTTACAAAAAATTTCTCGCTCATTTAAAAAGAACCTCAAATAATAGAAAAAAGCAAGGATAAAGAAAAAGTAGATGATTGATTAATGGAAAGAGAAAGCTTCTGTCTTTATTTAACAAAGAATTAATTATTAAAATACAATCTTAAAAAAACATCTTAAATAATAATAATAATAATAAAAATAATAATAATAATAATAATATATATATATATACACATACATGTATCAAACAAAATTTCTCTAAGACGTTAATATTAATTATAATAATAATAATACTCATTCTATCAAAAACGAAGAAAAAAGAATGTTAAAAAAATATATCTCTAAATATAAAAGTAAACACTCGACAGGAATGGTGAAGCCCGAACCGTTGCCTTGGATATCTCTAAAGCGTTCGACAGAGTTTGGCATGCTGGCCTTCTACGCAAACTGCAGAGCTATGGTATAACTGGACATTTGTTTGACTTAATCCAGTCTTTCCTCTCTAACCGCACATTGAAGATGGTATTAAACGGACATGCCTTCCAGATCTACCATACGAACGCGGGTGTCCCTCAAGGCTCTATCCTAGGTCCTACGCTCTTTCTGATCTACATTAATGATCTCCCTGATACCATAAGATCCCAAGTAGGTATGTACGCCGATGACACCACAGTTTATTCTCGCCTCGATCAAAAATCTGGTGTAGGTGACAAAGTCAACCTTGCAGCCGAGCTCGAAAAGGACCTCCAATCCGTAGTGGACTGGGGGTAAGAAATGGCTTGTAAATTTTAATGCTTCTAAAACGAAGCTACTATCAATTAATCATCATAGACAATTGCACCTACCTCCCATTAGCATGGACCAGGCTTGACTCCCAGAGAGTAAAACACTACGCCTCCTTGGTCTCACACTTTCAGTGGACCTGAAGTGGAATGACTATATCGAATCCATTGCTAAATCCGCTGCTATAAAAGTCGGTTCTCTGTGCAGAGCCCGGAAGTTTTTTTCCATCTGAATCTATCCTGCACATATATAAATCTGCCATCCACCCGTGCATTGAATACTGCTGCCCTATCTGGTCAGGTGCCCCTGCTATTCTCCTTGGGCTTCTCGACAAGGTACAGCGGAGGGTCTGTAATGTGATCAATACCAACTTGGCAGACCGCCTGCAGTCTCTCTCTCACTGGCGCGACATGGCTTCCCTGTGCCTCTTCTATAAATACTTTCACGGCTTCTGCTCCGATGAACTTAGATCACTGGTGCCCCCTAGGTACGAATTTGCATGAGATACTAGATTAGCAACTAGGTCCCACCCTTTTACAGTGAAACTGATAAAATGTAACCGCAACTTCTACTCCAACAGTTTCTTCTCTTGCACTTCCCAACTGTGGAATTCCCTTCCACATGATTGCTTCCCCAATGGCTACAATCTCCAGGAGTTTAAATGTAAGGTCAATAGACACCTCCTAACACACTAACTTGCTCCCATTCTTTCAAACACTCTTCCCATCTACCCTAACTTCATCCTCGGAATCCTTACCCATCTATCACCTTCCTTCTGACATCTCCTATATCTAACCACTCCCTCTCTTTACCTTCCCCTATGTAGCCCCATGCGCAATAGTGGTAGTGGAATGCCTTGCTTGGGGTGAAATGATTAAAAAAAAAAAAACATAAAAATGATATTAACAGCACATTCCAGACTTTTCCTAAAATAAACACCTTTTGAAATTAAATTAATGTAAATTAATTTAATTTACATTAATTCAAATCACAATCAGGATTTATCTACACTATTTTATATTTATTTTTGTGTCTGCATTTAAATATTAATTCATTCCACTGATTAAGGAGTTCCTTTGGATTATTATATTTTATAATCATCAATTTTTTTCGCCAGGCATAAATTGCACCTATCCCTGAAATAGTTGGGAGTGTTCACATATTTAACAATTTGCAATCTGACCAGTGGGGTAAATCCTCCATCTTTAATATTCCAATATTGTTTAGACAGGGCAGTTTGATGTTTCAAGGAGGCGTTGGAAAACGAGTGTCTGTGGTTGTAAAGTCTCTGTTTCCAACTACCTGCAGATATCCCTATATAAACTCTTTTATTGCTAGGGTCCTCCACTGGACAAATAGTGTCTTCATAGACAGCTTTTTCCGAATTACACCTGCCATCAATGGGACAATTTGTTTTATTGATGAAATTACAGGAAGGTTTGTCTTCCAAAGGTTTGCTATACAAGTCTCTAAGTAATTTATGATTATGTGAATTAATTATGTTTTGCATGTTTTTAGTAGAAGAATAACTAATTTTAAGAGTTTCTCTATCTAATAATTTACTTAAGGGGTGGTGTTGGTGGAAGTGTTTGCTAACTGAATTTAACAAGTATTTACCTATGTTTACATTGGACAACTTGCAGAAAGGAGGGTTGAATCATATTATTTGTCTTTTTCTAACTTTACTTTTGTTTCTAGTTTTGTCTTTCAATTTTTCTTCGTATAATATTTCATCTTGAAAATCACTCTTCTTTAGGGCTTCATTATATATTGTTTTATTCTCATCGAATATTTCCTTATTAGAAGATAATTTATTAATTCTAATTTTGACTGTTTTCGGTATTTGTTTTATGATAGATTTAGGATGATTAGAGTTAACATTAATATAGATTGGGGAGTGATTATGTTTTTGATACGGTTTAAATGTATTCCTGAACAAGTTAAAGCTAATATCTAGAAAATTAATTAACAATGTATATCTATATATCTAACTATACCTATATATATATATATATATATATATATATATGTGTGTGTATATATATATATGACTATTTACGCTCTCACACCCTGATTGAGCACTCTGGAAGAATGGGAGACTTTGAAAAATAGTAGCTACTCTGGCATGTACGCATCGCTCATTCAATAATGAATTAGAGCACTCTGGCTATTGGGCATGTATAATGATAACATATGCGTTAAAAAGTTTGCCTTCTTCTACCGAACACCCATAGCCCAGAGGTAGAATTGCCGACTGCCGCCAATTTGGTCGGGTTTCAATCCTGGGTTAAAAAGCAATCAGAGTCTAACCATACTGATGAGCTGTGATACAGCGAAACAGATCTGTCTGCAGATGACTATATATATATATATATATATAAATATATATATATATTTAAATTGTCTGTATTTTTGCAGCATTTTTTCATTAATACAGTAATACAGGTTTCGTTGAATAATATAGACAAATTTTGTCTATTTTATGTAGGATCTTTTCGTATAGTCTGATAAGCTTGATGGTGCTATCATTAAAAAACAAGAAATCACAGTAATTGTTGATTTTTTTATCAGGTCTGAGCTTTCGACTTATATAAGCCATTATCAAAGAATGAACATTAACATATAGTAAACATAGAACATTTAAGTTATTAACAAAGTGGAATTAAACAAAGAGAATTAAATCAAAGAGACAAGTCCATTTTTAACATGGCAGATGGCCGCAGATGGTGACAAAATGGTGGTGTGGTTCTTAGTCCGATTACAGGCATTGGAGTATATTAGTAGAGATATCAAAATTTATTTTATTTAAGCTAGGTTTAAGCTGTTTGATGTAGATAGCTTCCAGGATTTTGAGTTTTCGTTTATTATTTTCTTGTCTAAGTATACATGTATTTTCAATGAGCATTTTTCTGAGAAGTGGCTATCATCTGGTTGTCCATGGTTAACCATGATTAACACATACTTTTATTCTAAATGTCATGCAATAAACAAGTAATATTTGCCTAAATCAGATTAACTTTTAATTTTCTCATTTTCCAAAAATAACGTGTCACATAGGTATATTTTATTTTTGCAAGATTTTTAAGCCAAGAATTTTCTTTACAAATGTGTGAAGAAAAAATTACGAATTGATATTCCAATCAATATAACTTGTATTTGAAATTCACCAGAGTATTTTGCTTACTGGAAATAGTAAATTTAATTATTTAGCTTTCAATTAAAGCTAAAATAAAAGCTTCAAGAAAACTTTTTTTTATTTTTAAAAATTCAATTTAAAACTTAGGTATCAAAAATGAGTGGAGGTACCTAAATGGATATCAATAAATGTACATATGTATATACACCCATATATATAAATATTTTTCTGGTGTTAATAAAACAGTGTTCAATGTAATATAACAGAGTTATAAAGTATATACTAATAAATATACATATTATCCTATATCTATAGTACGACAGAGTTTCATGCCCTATGCAATCATCAGGTGCTTCTAAAGAACAGATAGTTCCGGGATTTTAATTTTTTGTTCTTGCATTGTTCAAGGTAGTTATATATATTATAATTCTGTGATGCTATTTTTAATTTTATAATTTGATTTGAACTAAAACTTAAACATGAAAGTGGAAAGTAAAATCTTATGAGTTAAATTAAAATTTAAATAAATAGAATATTTTTAAGGCAGAGGTTACACAACTTGTGCATCTGGGTCAAAAAAGATTACTTGTTGTTTATACATTATTTACATTGTTCGGACTGTTGTCTTCATCTTTATTGCCATATTCACATTTTGGCCATTGTACGCTCCAGATGTGCATTGTGGTGCAGTGGATATCGGCTCGGAAAGAGAAAACGGGGAGCTGAATTTGAATTCTAGTTGAATCCATTGCATTCACTTATGAGCAAATACCCTTGAGAAAAGTATTAATCCATCTCTTCCTTCCAGTTATGGGTTAAATAACAGGACAGATTGGGTTCTATAGCCTAGGCTGGCAACCCGTCTACCACAGAAAGCAATGGCAACCTACTGCGCGATAATCTTCTGTTCAATCAGTCATGTCTCTTCCGAGACATGATCGCCCAAGTGTGTGGCACTTAACTGACTGACGTTCCAGCCTTCTTCAGGTGCTTGGAATTTCATTGTTTTTTATTTTAGGGGAAAACAAAAGACAATAATAATAAAAATAATATAAAAAAGTCTACATAAGAAAATTTATGTTAATCTAGTTCAACGTATTTGAGCAGATATTTATTTCTATGTTTGCATGTAATCATCAAATCACTTTTTTTTGTTTAGTAAATTAGGGTTATTTAAATGTTTTAAGATAATTTTTTCTAAAAGGCAAAAGTTACATCTATTTTTTATGTCATTATAAAATTTGTTTTTTGCGGTGATATCCCAGGTAATGATTGCATAGTGCATGAAACTCTGAGTCATGCTATAGACATAGTTATATGAAAAACAGTAGCTACTCTAGCATCTACGCATCATTCATTCAGCAATGAATTAGAACAGCTATTGGGCATGTATAATGATAATATACACACTAAAAAGTCTGGCTCCTTCTACCGAGCGCCCATAGCTCAGAGGTAGAATCGCCGACTGACACTAATTCGGTCAGGTTTCAATCCTGGGTTAAAAGTAATCGAAGTCTAACCGTGCTGATGAGCTGCGATACAGCGAAACAGATCTGTCTGCAGATGACTATATATATATATATATATATATATATATATATATATATATATGTCATCCACATATAAGCCTGTTTCGCTGTATCACAGCTCATCAGTGTGGCTAGACATATACACTATCGGCCATAATTATTAGGCCATAATAAAAATAGTATGAAATACATCATTTTTTTAAAACACTGTGGTGACCTAATAATTATGGCTGGTAGTGTATAGTCATATATATATATATATATATATATATATATATATAGAAAGGGTGGGCCATAAGTCACGCACCAAATAATTACGTGAAGTGATGTGAAACAATGTAAAATCAGCGGGGTAAAATATCTTTTCCTTTCCTTTGTTATAAAAGAAATTTTCTTTTATAGAAGTTTTTTCAGTTATGATTTGCCTTTAAAAAATTTTAATTTTAATTTTCAGATATGCTCTTAACAATTGACGAACGACTTAAACTAGTGTTCATGTCTGGTGCTGATGGTGCCACTAATCAATCTGTTGCTGAGAAATTTAATTGAATTTATCCTGATCACGAGGCCATCTCTCACACGACAGTAGGACGTTTGATATTGAAATGTCGTGAAACTGGTAGTGTCCTAGACAAACCACAAAGTGGCCCTCCAAGAGTGTCTGATAAAACTCGAAAACGCGTCCTCGAAAAAGTTGAGAATGAAATCATTGCGACGATCATCAAGTGAGCTCGGTGTCCCAAGAACCACCATGAGACGTATCATCAAGGCTGAAATTTTTCATGAGTTAAGCTTGGTTTTAATAAAATAACGTTTATTATTTATCAGAAATGTTTTAAATGCTTTGGTGCACGACTTATGGCCCACCCTGTATATATAAGACAAGAGGAAAAACTACTTAGCCAAAACGTTTCATCCTCTGAGGGACGTTATCAAGGCAATGCAGGATTTATTATGCTTCACTTGTTTACAGGCACAAAAGTAAGGACGACATTGGTTTATCAAAATTTGGAAATTTGAGGAATTAAACGTTTTCTTTTTTGATTTTTCAACATATGTCTTGTCGTGCATGTTGCCTTGGGAATGTAGTAATTCTTTCAGGAAAGGTGAGATTGGGAAAAACCTGGGTGTAAACTGATATTTTAATAATACATTCAATAGTGCTGCACTCGTGTATTTTGCTTCTGAGTAAATTACTTTCCTTTTTGATGAATGTGGCATTTTTTAGATTAAAGCCCCAGCCTTCCATCACCATGGTGATGTCACCTGCTATTGATGCTCTGGGCAAATCATTTTGCCAAAGACTGCCAATATCAACACAATGATTCCATGTCCAGGTAATGGAATGAGGGACAAGCATAAGCCTCTTTTTCCTGAACAGAGCATGCAGGAAGTGCTCTTCAAGATTAAAGTGCACATCAATAGAGTGACGTATAGTGCTTTAGTGAATTCAGGCCGCTCTCAGTCACTCATGAACAAATCAATTTGTCAATAGTGGAGCAGACAAACAATGAACGTACTAACAGCCAATGGAAAGGATCTCAGGAGTCAAGGAATTGGAAGTAAAAGACTCAGTGTCAGCAACAGTGACCCTGTCAGAGTCTTGGTCAAGGAGAGCACATTATTGGGGTTTGACCTACTCTTTGGGATGGATATTATTCAGGAGCTGAGTGGAGTACACATCACAGAAAGTTGAGTAAAGTTCTTTTTTCTAGTCCGCTTATCTATGCTGCCTTGAGGATCTGTGGAAATGGTCCGAAAATAACCCCCCTACCCACCATAGAAACCACCTGAAAAAAAGACTGAGAGGCCTGCAACCAGTGGAAAGAAAATAATAGCCTCCAAAGTCTCAGGGAACAGTAACATGGTTCAGTGTAAAAACCAGATATGGTTTATCAACTGGGAAAACACAAAGGAAGATGTCTTTGTACATCAGACAGCTATAATTAAAAACAATCCTCGTAAATATCCGAGGAGTGCTGGAGATGGTGAGAAGGTGGAG
>JBBBDQ010000454.1:1442500-1490000 GCA_037127315.1 Ascarosepion bandense
TCTCTTTCTCCTGAATTCAGCTGTACAGAAAATATCCGGCCAAATGACACACATTTTTGTAACAAAAATTTATCGTAAATAATCAGGCTGGTAGAAATAAATATGTAATACTGCTTGATTAAAAACAGAATATCTACTTAAATACAAGTATCAATCAAAAATAATGTTCAAACAAATCATTTCAAATTGTCAGTTGTTTATAACCAGTTTCGTTAATCTTCGTTAATTTCCGTTATATATATATATATATATATATATATATATATATATATAATAACAGCGATGATCCACGTATACTGTCTTAATATGTATAGGAAAAATTAAATATAAATAAATATAATAATAGAAATAAACAAATACTGTAAAAAAATACATTTTTAAACTCACAACTTTTTAATAATTTTTCCTATATATATATATATATATATATATATATATACCTGCTTGAGAATTATTATTGTTATTGGTATTTTTGGTTCTGATCATATCCATAATATTTTTTGGGTGTGGTCGTAATTGTTTTGATGTTGTTTAGATTAGATAAATTGTTTTGGATAGTGGATGTTACAGAGCTAATGAATAAACCTGATTTATAGAGAGTTTATGGCCATATCATGTTGAGACATTGTCTCCCATATGATCACTAAAGTTAAGCAACATCAAGCCTGGTCAGTACATAGATAGGTGACTGCTTGTAAATACCAGGTGCTCTAAGATCAAATGTGTGGGTGGTGTAATGGATAATTGCTGAGTTCCAATTCTAGTTCAGTTTGTTTTATTCACTTATATGCAAATACTCTTAGGAATGCTATAAATCCACCTCTTCTCCCTCCAACTAGGGGTTAATTAGTAAGATTTGTATCACTAAACCATTATCATTTCCAAAAATAAAACATTCTTACACTCTAAATGTCTGTTTTTATTAAGGTTATTGTCTTCTTCTTGTTATTAATAATGTGGTTATCTTTTTTTGCAGTTGTATATTGTGTATGCCTTTCTCTTAGCATTATGGATGAAATAGTGAGAATAATGGAGATTTTTCAAGTGTTTTCTTTTTAAGTAATTGGGTCCACAGATTCTTAGTGTTCTTAAACAGAATCTTATAATTACTTAATATGGTCTTTTGTGTTGGGAGATTTTCTATAAATCTCTACACGAAAGTCATTATTAATTCTAATGTAGTATGGTATCTACGAAAGGATAACATTGATGTTAGACTCAAAGGTAAAATCTATTGTGAGTTCCACATTATTATTTTTGTTGACAAGATTGGGTAAAACTTTAACTTGTATATATATTAACAGAGATATATATCTATGTATCTAAAATAAGAATTTTGTGGTAAAATGTTCTTGAAAGGACCACTTTTGAGAAATTCCAAGGTGGCACCATTAGTAAACCACATTTTTGTATATAAAAATTATCTCCTTTCCAGATGGGGGAGGTAGACGTAGAGGTAGATTATTCAAGAACTGAAAGACCACAGAGGAAAACCTGGCTGATCTGGAGGGAAGCTGCAGAATAAGCCCAGAATCAAGCTCTACAAAAAACTCCTGTCACTCAAAGTTCCATGAGGAACAAAAGGAACTAAGACAAGTTGCTTCCCTTAAATTAATATTTTAAAAAAATATATGTGTGTTTTTTTCGTTTTTTTTTTTTAAATAAATATTAATTTAAGGGAAGCAACTTGTCTTAGTTCCTTTTGTTCCTCATGGAACTTTGAGTGACAGGAGTTTTCCTTAGAGATTGATTCTATATATGTGTGTGTGTGTGTCTGCGGCTATATTGTGTTGAATGCACCAGTTCCCGTCCGATCACCGATGTTAAGCAACATCGAGCCTGGTCAGTACTTAAATGGGTGACCATTTGAGAATACCAGGTGCTGTAAATATAAGGACCAAAGAATGGTACACTGGTCCTCCAGGTTTGGGGTTGGGTGCAGGGCTAACAACCCTGCCCCATAAAAAACAGTTTGTTACAGAAACAGTAACAAAAAGTTGCTGCCCTATGCACCATTGGGTGTGATGGATAAATGATGATGTGTGTGCGTGCACGTGTGCACGTTCTGGTGCAGTGAACATTGATTCGAAACAAAAAATCAGAGAGCCAAGTTAAATTCCAGTTGAATTTGTTGCATTCACTTACGCAGAAATACCCTTGGGAAATGTATGACTCCATCACTTCTCCCTCCAGCTATGGGCTAAATAACAGGACAGATTAGGTTGTATAACCTTGGATGGCAACCATTCTACTGCAGAAAGTAATGGCAAACTACTGCAGGAAAATCTTCTGCCAAGTCAGTCATGTCTCTTTCAAGACATGATTATCCAGCCATGTATCATGTATGGCACTTAACAGAGATTATCTATATAACTGAGAGGATAATCCAAAAAGATCTATTCAATATAAAATATTAAAGAGGTAGATCTATATAGAGAGCTCAATGACCAGAGCAATATGATACACATAAAGAAAAATTCAACACACCATCTAAAGCTGTTATAAATTATTATTTATTTCGACAGCTAATATATTATATAAATATTATTAATAAAAATATGTATTATCCTACATTAATAGCATGCACTGCATAGTGCAGTTTCATGCACTATGCAGTCATCAGGAGCTTATTATGAACTGACTGTTCCAAGAATTGAATTTTTGGTTCCCATGTTTTTCATGATAGTTATATATTGTAATGCTGGGATGCTATTTTTTAATTCGATAATTTAGTTTGATTTGGACAAACTTAAGCATGAAATTGGAAAGTAAAATCTTATGAGTTAAATTAAAATCAAAATAGGTAGAATATTTTAGGGCAGAGTTTATGTGTTTTGTGCCTATGGATCAAGGGGGATTATTTGTTTTTAGTTTAGGGCAAAACAAGATATTAATAATAAAAATATTGTAAAAAGGTTTACATAGAAGAATCTATATTAATCTTAACGTATTTGAATAGATATTTATTTCTATGTTTGCATGTGGTCATGTGGTCACTACTTTTGTTTAGCAAATTAGGGTTATTTAAGTCTTTTAAGATGACAAGTTTTTCTAAAAGGCATAAACTACATCTATTTCCTATTCCAATATAAGATTTGGTTTTTGCAATAATATCCCAGACAATAATTAGATTTTTATTACTTTTTAATTGCCAGAAATATTTTGAGAGGGCAGTGCTTTTACTGTATTTACTATTGCTTAGTCATTTGATGATTGTAGTAGCAGTATTTCCATTGATTTTTAGTTGAGCCAAATTAAAATTTAGCATCACCATCAGAAGGAGTGCTAACTCCATAAATTATACTTTCACAAACAAAACATCACTACCACTAATAATGCCAAAGTGATTAACTTCCTTAATGTAACCTTTGATCTGAATAATAGTGTCATATTAACAGTTGCATTTATTTTTGAAATGTCAACAAATAATCAATAAAACATGAAGAATCTAACAGATCAATAAATCATTGTTTTGGTTTTCTTCTATAGGAATAAAGAATATCTGTTAGAATATTATTGTCATCAACTTAGGCTGGGTAAGAGTCTTGAGATTTAAATAGCAATTTGTCTAAGAGAAGGAAATAAGATGTAAAAACCTCTACACCTACTCTGTGTAGAATAGGGTACATTGAACTCTTTAACATTGGTAGGAATTCTTCCTAGGAGGGCATACAGCTGTAAAACTTGCTCCAATATTTCATGATGGTTCAATTATGAAGCCATCAAGAAAACCCCATCCAATCCGTTCTAGCATAGAACTGGACGCTAAACGATGATGATGACTTACCTTGACTGCAGCTAATGTAAAGAAGAAGTTCCAATGTGTTCCATATTCAGAAACATGTTCTTGATAATCAATTCTTTTAATGACCATCACGCGACTTAAGCCAAGAGTCAGTAGAGGGACGCATGATTTGATTGAGAAAAACAATATCGACATCTTTTCCAGAAAAGATCTAAAGAAAAATGAGAGAGAAATGAAAAGGAATAAAATGAGAGAGAAATGAAAAGGAATAAAATGAGAGAGAAATGAAAAGGAATAAAATGAGAGAGAAATGAAAACGTAATAAAATGAGAGAGAAAATGAAAATAAAATAAAATGAGAGAGAAATGAAAACGAATAAAATGAGAGAGAAATGAAAAGCAAAATGAATAAATGAAAAGAAAAGAGAAATGAAAACGAATAAAATGAGAGAGAAATGAAAACGAATAAAATGAGAGAGAAATGAAAAGAATAAAATGAGAGAGAAATGAAAACGAATAAAATGAGAGAGAAATGAAAACGAATAAAATGAGAGAGAAATGAAAAGAAATAGGATGAGAGAGAAATGAAAAGAAATAAAATGAGATAGAAATGAAAAGAAATAAAATGAGATAGAAATGAAAAGAAATAAAATGAGAAATAAAAGAAATGAAAAGAAATAAAATGAGATAGAAATGAAAAGAAATAAAATGAGATAGAAATGAAAAGAAATAAAATGAGATAGAAATGAAAAGAAATAAAATGAGAAAATAGAAATGAAAAGAAATAAAATGAGATAGAAATGAAAAGAAATAAAATGAGATAGAAATGAAAAGAAATAAAATGAGATAGAAATGAAAAGAAATAAAATGAGATAGAAATGAAAAGAAATAAAATGAGATAGAAATGAAAAGAAATAAAATGAGATAGAAATGAAAAGAAATAAATGAGATAGAAATGAAAAGAAATAAAATGAGATAGAAATGAAAAGAAATAAAATGAGATAGAAATGAAAAGAAATAAAATGAGATAGAAATAAAAAGAAAAAATGAAAAGAAATAAAATGAAAGAAAAAATGAAAAGAAATAAAATGAGAAAAAATGAAAAGAAATAAAATGCAAATTAAGTATTAATGACATTTATTTGTTTCTTTTCTTCTGTGATTTTCAAAATGGTTGAATAATTGTAAATTCTTCCTGAAAATAGAAACACCAATTGCAAAACTCAGAAATTTTCTGTCTGAATTCCTGGGTTGAAGAGTTACCATTATTTACATGCAGACTGTTGTATACATCTTTGTTGTTATCACATTTTGACTGCTATAGCCTCCAGTCTACATCAGGTGCTGGGTTGGCCAATGCGTACATGAACCCAGTGGACCAGCTTTAACTGAGCAGTACTAAACGAGATACCCAAGGATGGGCAACAGAAGAAGAACAATCTACCCTGAAGGTTACACTCAGATTGGCAAGCATCTGCAGGGGTATAGGGTCACAATGCCCACATGTAAATAATCATTCTGAAATTTTAAGCAATTTCAGAAAGCATCAGGTGGCAAAAGCCAACGGCAAGAATCATTTCTATGAAAAAAAAAAAAAATTAGACTAAATCAAAATTTATCTGACAGAAATATTTACAATTATTTACGCTGTTTACATTCAAATTATTCTCATGTCTTTTGTTGTTACCACGTTTCAGTCATTGTACCCTCCAGCCTTCATCAGGTATATATTGATCATAGTCACCTAGACAGAATTCCAAACTGAACCCTTCATTTAATCTACAGGGGTAGACTGTTCTCATGCCACTGCCCATGTCTACGGATATCTCATCCAGTTCTTATTTTTAGTACCACTTGGTTATTGCTTTCCACCATTTCCATTGAGTCCAGTAGACCAAATGTAAATAGAGTAAATAATGATAACTCTTCATCCCAGAAATTCAGGCTGAAATGTTTACAAGATTTTTCATTAACTTAGTCTGGCATGAGGGAACAATTAAAGAGCACCATACAGGATCAAATTCCATTAAGTGGCCTACAAGACAAACTTCCCATTACACAGAAGCATGTGTTTTTCCATCCTCTTCATCATCAATAGTATTACTTGAAATGTTATTGAAATAATTCTTAAAACAATAAATAAAAATAATAACAACTAGCAGTATAGCCCAGCATTGCTCGGGTGTAATGAAAGCTTTAAAACTAATCCATGGTCCTGGAGCTCAGACTCAGCCTAAAGAATATTTGTGTGAAGTTTGATGAGAATCAGATAAAAATTGTGGATTTGTATAAAGGACATACAGATAAACAGACACACACACAAACATCTTGCCTTATATATATATATATATATATATATATATATATTATCGATTTTCTGCACTATTGTAAGAACTGCAACCTTGAAACTTCTGAATATCATTTCTTATGTCTTTGTCTGTGAATGTATCAAATTTGATTAAAATCGGACCATGCCTTCTATAACCCGATTTTTTCAATTATCGATTTTCAATATTTATCATGGTTACCTCGACACAAAACCTATCTAAGAACACTCGTGGACGCTTATAGTACAACTGTGTAAATTTTCAAGAAAATCGGTTCAGCCATTTCGGAGTCTATAGGTAACAGAGACACACAGACAAAGTTCCATTTATAAATAAGTTTAGATAGATTTCCAAAACATATACTTAACTAAATGATTTACTGCAATATGAATCTCAGCCTGGAGCAGTTATCAGACTTGTGGACTACAGCAACTACACTTGGTGCTTTACACTTGTGTCCTCAGCTTAGTAAATTGTTGCTAAGTAACAATGTAAAGACAATTACAATATAAAATCATCAGATCAAAAAATATTTGTTCGGACTTCAAAGAAATTGGTTCACAGGTGCCCAAGAAATTCTTATTGTATTTTGTAAAAAAAATAAAAAAAAAAAAAATCAACCATTACTGTTCTATTATTCATCCTGTCAATTCATTTCTTTTTGGCTCTTTTAAATCGGAAATTTCTCCCAACATTAGACATTTATTCTTTTTTTTAATGGCTTGAAATTAAATATGAAAACACTTATTTACATCATTTATATTTGGACTATTGTCCTTAGCATACACACGTAGATAAAAGTATTGGTTTGTGAATTTGGTGACGTAGTGGTTCTGAGTTCAATCCTTAGCTTGGGCAGTGTATGTTTTTAACGGAAAGTTTTGAAAGGAGGAGTACCATGACACAATTCACTCGACCAGAAATTAAAAAAACAGCATGCTGTACGACTTGGTATTGATGCCAGAAGCACCAAAACAAATATTTCTGTTGTCCTCATTGTTGATATGGTCAACGATGTTGAGGACAACAGTTTGAACAATGTAAATAGCGTAATTGATATCTTTAAGAAATTTTAAGATATTATATGGATTAATGTCATGAAAGATCTTTTTCGCATTGGTTGGTTGATTTTGTATAGTGGCATATCAACACCTCTATGGGCTAATACTGCAAAGCTAAATATCTCATACATAATTTTATACTTTCCAAGTAAACGTATGTTTTTCAATATATTTTGTTACGTGTTAAATGTAACAAAAGGAAAAAAAAGTGATTGACCAAAACTCAGAGATAAATCACAGACAAATATTTAATTTACAAAACACACCAAATAAAATATTTACAAATATACAATTTTTGTTGCATTCAAAACAAGAAACAGAGTTTACTACTGGCAAGTGTTACAAGGACAGAAGAGAAAGCTAAGGTGTCAAATATCTTTACCCAGTTAAGTTGGCAAGGAAGTTAAGTGCTATACTTTTTGGAAATCCTCAAATGAGTATATAAAGAATAATTTTAAGTATGGTCAATGAAAGAGTCAAAAACAGTATTTATCCATATAGTTCCATGAAGTTCTCTTTCAGGTTTTAGTTGGTCAGCAACTTCTCATAGATTCTTTCGGCTGCATATAAATCCTCGAATCATAACCGGAATTGATAACATCTGCAAACCCTGGTAACAACTAACTGTTCTATGTCCAAAGCCTATTTTTATAGGGGACTAACACCTAATTTGCGTATTTCTAGAACCTTTTGAATTCTCTTGATTTTACTGGAACATTCTCGATCATTCTAGTACCTTCCAAACGTTCTATTTCTAATTTCCTTATTTTTACGACTACTTCATGAATTAAAACTTTTTTGGAATAACACTTAGGACTCAATAGAATCCATTACTATAACTTTTTATACATTATTAATATTATTTTTATATATAAATGCATCCTCGTAACAATATTTCATAGATCATAAAATCTATCGTTGGTAATTTTATATAGAACTGGATGGGGTAGGAAGTTATCAGTTCTAAACACACACATTCAAAATGTTGGAGACGTTAAAAAAAAATTTCCTGCCCTGACACTAATGCCAATGACCTTTTATCATTCCTTACCTGTTGCGAACAATTTTCTGCCGAGCCTCAAAAGCTACCAGTGCATTTGATATGACAAAAAGCCCGACACCGGTATCCATGACGCCAGTACCAAATGTTTCCGTCTTGGCAAAGCGCCGAGGATAAAACCGAAAATCCACTGCCAAGATGCAGATCGCTGTGGCAATGTTAACACATGCGCGAGCATAACTGATGAATTTAAGATGCCGATCTCTTTTTTGGTTGAGGAAGACGGGTTTGTGAAGCAAGTTTGATGAATGGAGAAGGTTTTTGAACATCTCCCGTGCATCTGATGCAAATGTAGTTAGCAAGAGGACGACGCAGAGAAATGTGAGTAACAAAACCAACAGAGCATGGTCACTGAATAGGGTGAACGACAGCTCCGAGATCACAACCACTATCAAAAAGTCAAACAGAAATTTGAACCTGCAAGAAAGAATGTTAAGGCATTTTTAGTATCGTGTTATAAAGGGTTGTAAAAAAAAATTCAATTTGTAGTCACTCATTTATTTAGTACTAGTCACTTAGTAACGTGCAGATTTCTTTTGAAGAAAGAGAACATGCTTGGAGATATGCAAAGAACTAAATCTAAATTCTTTACTCCAAATTAACATGCTATTGTTTTACAACACAAACCAAAACACATTTGATTGCCACCAGAGAAACAGCTTTAAAATAATTACACATTAGCACAGTACCCATAAAAAATTATAGGATTGTTTATATACAGGGCGTGGCAGAAATATCTCTCAAATATACCACACACACAAAGGTAATCAGTCAGTCAGTTAAGTGCCATACATGATGCACGCTTGGGTGATCATGTCTCGAAAGAGACATGACTGACTGGGCAGAAGATTATCTCGCAGTAGGTTGCCATTGCATTCTGAGGTAGACTGGTTGCCAGCCAAGGCTATAGAACCCAGTCTGTCCTATTATTTAACCCATAACTGGAAGGAAGAGACGGATTAATACCTTTCCCAAGGGTATTTGCGTGTAAATGAATGCCAGGAATTCAACTGGAATTCGAACTCGGCTCCTCTGATTTCTCGTTCCAAATCGATATCCATTGCACCACAACGCACAGCCACAAAGGTAATACATTAGTTAAATAAAGACACCACTGCCATGAATATATTACATGGGAGGTATATCTAATATACCCTGTATAAATCAGCACTTCTGCCTAAGATCAGAGAATCTGTAAACTGTGAAGTGTTACACAAATATATATGTGTGTGTGTGTGTGTGTATATGTATGTATATATTTAAAAATTAAAAAATTATGAAAATACCAAGATGAATAAAGACAAAAGGAAAACTTGGTTGGGGTTATTGATAATAGAGGGAATATGTCTTCTGTGTTGACCGTTAGAATTTTGAAGAAAATTGAGTGCGAAGTTAAATGGTTGATTAATGACATTAGCTGTTGGAATGTACGTTTTTATTGCTCGGGTATATCTTTTGGTTAGAATTTCGAAGAATGGTGTGCTTAGTTAAAAGGTTGATTATTTGGTCAGTTGTGCGTGTGTGTGCGGGAGGTTTTTTTGTGATTAGGGAACCCATCCTGTTTGTTGACTTGTGTGGTTAGCTAGTGTTTGATTAATGAGTGTCTGTTGTTACTAGACGAATTTTATGTATTCTTTTTTATCTAGTGACTAGATTATATTACTTGGGGTTCCTTAGATGGATGTGGTAGGGGTGGGATGTCTATCCCTTTATTATCAATAACCCCAACCAACCTCACACTAACAAGAAACCAAATATAGACAGCGAAGGATTTCCATTCTTCTTCATTCCTCCTGAAGAGACATTGGAGACCCAATGTCGAAACAACCATATGATTGTAGAGGACACATAAATATAAAAACATTATGTACACGTTCTAAAATATAATTTATAATATATATATATATACATGAGAGAATGGCAACCCATGAAGACAGAGAGGATAAACTAAAAGATTTTAGCTAATTAATATAAATTATCAATTAGATAGAAATTGAGAGCTCAATAGATATTAATTACCTAAATTTATTGAGAAGAAAATTCAATACATAATTAAACAGTTATGAATCCAGAATTTATTTCAGCAATGTAAAGAAAAAATTTTACAATTGCTTCATTCAGACTCTTGATGAATAAATAAAAGTTAATTTTTTTGAATGAAGCAATTGTAAAAAGTTTTCTTTACATTACTGAAATAAATTCTGGATTTATGACCATTTAATTATGTGTTGAAATTTCTTCTCTCTCTCTCTCTCTATATATATATATATTTTAAGGGGACACTGAATGAAAAGTTCTCAACCCAGCCAATTTCCCAATATATGACAAAATTTCAAAATAACCAAACATCAGATTTTTTTAAAGAGGATTTCTTTGTCAGTCTGAGAGGTATTTGGCATATTTTTGTTTTTTAATTCTTATTTTTGTAGTCATGACCGTAATAAATCATTGTATATCCGACTCAACTCCAGGATTTTATCTACTTTCACCTTAGATGTTCAGCAATATTAAACGCTAAACTGAATTGGAGTTATTTGGTCAAAAATTTTGAGATGAGTTTTTGCTACTAGAGCCTAATCTTTTTAATTTTTCTTTTTTTGTTCCTTTAAAAATAATTTTTAACTAATTCAAAAAAGAAAATTACAAAATATTGATTTTTAGAATACAGAAAGCATGAATAGTGAAAACAGCTGAATTTGTTACATTTATTCATTTTCTCACAAATTCCAAGGAAAAAGACAAGAATCCATTTCTTCACTATTGGTAAAATAGCAGAGTAAACTGAGCTTTCTAGCATTGAGTAGCAAAAATCTTAGAGGTCAGAGGACTACAAAATTTTTAAAAACAATAGGTAGCCACACTATTGTTCTGAAGAAATCAAAACGGTTGACAAATAAAAGAAAAATAATACGTCCTGAAGGAATGTTAAAAAAGGCACTAAAAGACAGTATCTCTAGAAAACATTTAAAAAAAAAACATGAAAAAGTTTGCCTTTCTCTTAGAGTCGTATACATTAAGCCTTAATGTTTTCTTGCCTTAATGATTAAGGCAAGAAAAGTAATTTTTGTTTTTATTTTTGTTATTATTCTTTAAAAAGTGTTGTCAATTGTCATGGAATCATTAAACGGCTCTGATCAGAAGCTAATGTTCGTCAAACAATTGAGTTGCCAATTTTAATAATGAGGGAAAAAACTGAAAAATCACATTTGTTTCTTCTACAATACAATTACATTGTAACATGTTCTTTAGTTGTTTTTTTTTTTTTACACGAAGTACGTCTTATGACAAAGTGATTAAAGCCTAAAAGACTAAAAAATGACAATTTTTTTATCCCCACAAAAAAAATTTAAATGAAAAAAAGTTGGGGGAGATTCGCATTTTCGGTACAAGTCAACATTTGTGATCCATATGTAAACATCATGATTAAAAACTTAGAAAAACATATCACATCTTCTCAGACGGGCAAAATCCCTTTTTTAAAAAAAACCCTTTCAACACCCCACACAATTAAAAAAAAAGTCTGCGCACTTCGACAGTCTACTTCGTATTGCTCAATGCTTTGTTTATTAAAACAATCACTGATACTTTGTTTCTTCTAAAACTTGTTTATTTAATTTAATAGATTAATTGGTTATTTCAATTATTAATCAATTTGTTTACCACGAGCGGCTGGGAATTTTTATCAGGCTTTCAAGACGTCACACGCACGGACCACAAAACTTGACTTGCAACTTTTTTTCTTTCCTTGAATTAGGAATTGGTCGCAAAGGGTATTTCGAAATAGATAGTAAAAAATTAAAACTAAAAGTAAACTAAATCCACAATATAAGGCTTTCATTCATTTTTTTTTAATTATTTTTTTTCCTTTCTTCATATTGTGATTTTTCTAGAGACATTTCTAATGACTAATAATAATCGCAATAAAAGAGAAAATAAAACAAAGTCATCTTAATTTATATACATATTAATTAATATACTCACGATGAATTGGCTAGAGAAGGTAAAACTAAATAAAGAGAATCTCTGAAGATGACAGTGGCGGGTAAAACAGACATAACAAGTGACACTTCCACTAGACTTGTCCCGTTCGCCTGACTGACAAATTCTTCTTGTAGTTGTTTGTAATTTAAAGTAACGTTATTATAATGATGATTCGACATGACGAAGGATTATTTCGGTTAAATTTGATTGATGATTAAAAATAATTTTTATGAGATAGAGAGAAAAGTGGGTTGTTTCCCCACCCCCCAAACTTGAAAGAAGATTATTTTCATGAGATGTCTATGTTGGTAGTGAAAACGGATGTCATGGTGCAGACACGTGATCGTATCAACATCCGGTCTAAACAAAACCGGGTTCCTAACCGTACAGTAAATTTAACTTCTGCTTTAGTAAAGCAAAGAAATACACTAAGTACAGGAAGAGTGTGTTGCGCCACTCTTCAAAATAAAGAGAGTTTATATACCTTGAAAAGCAGCATTAGAAATTCTCATTTCATCTGGACTCAAAATCTAGCAGAAAATTAGTTGATGATCATTAATGACTTTTTAATCATTTTCTGTTCATTCTGGTCCAAGATTTCAGCAATATATATATACACATATATATATATATATATATATATATACATACACACGCGCACACGCACACACACACACACACACACACACATATATATATATATATATATATATATATATATATATATAAATGAGATTATGACTATAATCGTGTCAAAAAACCTTCCACCAATCTACAAAGAAGGAAAAAAATGGTTTTAAAAAAGAAAGAGCTAAGTACATGAACATCAGTCAAAAGGGTTCGGACCGAGTCAGCACGTAGCCCAAAGAAAAAAACCCCAACACGAGTAATCAACTAACAAAAAGTGCTCAATATTTAGGTAGAGCAGAATAAATAAAGTATACATAGTGAGCAGCTTTCCCTGACAATCCGTTTAGGTGAAACCTAAGTAAGTCTGTCTGGCTCACTAGGTATTCTTTATATATATATATTTAGTGTATCGAGGCAGCAAATAATTTTCTAAACATATACTGTTAAATATAAGAGACAATGAATGTCTATTATGTTTAATCATGAGCCATTCTAAATTTCGTATTTTGGCTTTATGTTTAGAAAATATGTATATATAAAGGAAAACTCTATAATTTATTTTGATGGGTATATTGTTCTATAGCCTGACTCAGAGTTTAATGCCCTATGTAATCATCAGGTGCATATTATGAACTGAGCATTCATGAATTTAATTTTTCATTATATATATATACTAGCAGTATAGCCCGGCATTGCTCGGGTGTAATGAAAGCTTTAAAACTAATCCATGGTCTTGGAGCTCAGACTCAGCCTAAAGAATATTTGTGAAGTTTGGTGAGAATCGGATAAAAATTGTGGATTTGTATAAAGGACATACAGATGGATAAACAGACACACACACAAATATCTTGCCTTTTATATATATATTATCGATTTTCTGCACTATTGTAAGAACTGTAACCTTGAAACTTCTGAATATCGTTTCTTATGTCTTTGTCTATGAGTATATCAAATTTGATTAAAATCGGACCACTCCTTCTATAACCCGATTTTTTCAATTATCAATTTTCGATATTTATCGGGGGTACCTCGGCACAAAACCTAGCTAAGAACACTCGCAGATGCTTATAGTACAACTGTGTAAATTTTCAAGAAAATCGGTTCAGCCGTTTCGGAGTCTATAGGTAACGGATACACACACACACACACACAGACACACACACACAGACAAAGTTCCATTTATAAATAAGTTTAGATTTAGATTTAGATATATATATATATATATATTGTGTGTATTTTGGCAGCATTTTTTCATTAATACAGGTTTCATTGAATAATATAGACAAGTTTTGTCTATTTATTTTGTGTAAGATCCTTTCGTATGATCTGATTAGCTTGATAGTGTTGTCATGGAAAGACGACAAGAAATCGCAATAATTGTTGATTTTTTTATCTGAGCTTTCAGCTTACATAAGCCATTATCAAAGGATGAACATTTAATATTCAGTGTAAATAGAACATTTAAATTATTAACAGAGTGGAGTTATACAGAAAGAATTAAACAAGTCGATATTTTTTGTCGCACGTGGCTGCAGGCCGAGAAGGAATGGTGGTAGTGGGTTTTTGGTCAATTGAGAGTATAGTGGCATGAGGGGACTGCTACTACTATGATGTAGGGGGTAAGTATAATAACTATATATATATATATATATATATGGATGTGTGTTGGAGAGTATCCTTCATGGCTTTGCCAAAATGCCTGTTGGGAGAGGGGCCATTTTCAACATATAAAAAAATAAGCATATTCTCTTTTTAACTCTTGCTTCCAAATATAGCCAAATATAAGATAGGAATGTTGCTGCCAAGGCACATTTGCTTCCTTGGTTCTTGCTTGACGTTTATAAAAATATTATTTTACTACTTTTAAAATTGTTAGTCTTGAATAAATAAATTTAATCTTCTAGGATTTTTTATAGATCACAGTCTTTTGAGAGAAGTGTATTTTTCTGAAAGCCAGACAATTTGTACACACAATTATTCCTCCTGTACTACTTTTTCAGCTCAGCAGTGAAAACCTGACAAAATTGTGAACGGTCATTTCCAGTTTACGGAAAATTATTTTTTCATATATACTGACCAATGAGAGACGTGATCTCAAGCTCTAGTAAAAGCTGAATGCAGGAAGAGGGGTTGGCTTTTGAGCCTAATTTTCCAAATATATAGAGCTCAGGTCAGTAGATAGAAGGAAAAGATTTTTTGACAGAAAGGGGACAAGGCAACATCAAGGAGAAGAAGGCCATTTGATGTGAAGATGGCAGCAGTTACCAAATAGCTGCAGAAAGACTAAAGAATTTTGAAGTTCAAGTGAAAATTCTCCAGTGGTTGAACAACAAAGAATGGAAAAGAATTCCAAGAAATTTTCCCAATCACAAACTGTGTAAATTTAAAAGGGACTTTTCTAAAATTACTATATGTCCAAAAGACACTCGCAAGAGAAAGTAAAAGTAGTTCTTTTTTTCTCAAGGGTAGGTGCACCTTTGTTTTTTACTGCCTTCTTGAATTGGGTTTTTTTTGTCATTTTCAAAATTTTTCATTTTTCGATGGTAATCCTTTTTATCATAAATTGTTATCCTGCCTTAATTAGACAGACAAAAAGAAACTTTTGTTCAAAATTTGTATTTGTAATTTTTTCGTAACTGTGTGATAATTGCTTTTCCTTTAAAATTTGATGCAGTGGTTGACACTTGTTTGTAATTTTGTGCCATGTTATGACTCATGAATTGGGACTATTATGATTTGTGACTTTTTAATACTTTTGAAATCTCATATGCACATACACACACACACACACACACACACACACAACCAAGCACATTCCTATAACTAGTTTTGATGTTTTTTATGTTTTTTCCTTTTGTATGGATAAGAAATTAATTAAAATCAACCTTCTTCTTCACTTTTACAAAAATTCACAATGATGTTTGAAATCCTGGTTTTCCCAAATAGAAAAAGCATGACCATGTGCTTAACCAGATTTCGTAAGTAGGTGTTAAAATGATTTTTGATGAATGCAAGACCAAAAGAACTTTGTGTGTAAGTGCAAAAAAATGTAAAGGACTTCATCAGTCAGCCAGAGAGTCATTGGGAGCCAAACATCTAAAATGTAACTCAACTTCAAGCACCTGACATTGTCCTCTCTTTCTCCTTATCTATTTCAACAATTACTACTAGAACATTTTGTATGAACTCTACCCTTAACCTCTTAATAATGTTTCTAATTGAACATTAACTTCTACAACTTATGTTATTCCTCCTTTTAATAAATTTCTATTTTAACATTCAAAATGTATATTTTATTATTCCACTCTTCTACACTAATCCACACACTCCAACCGACAACCAACCTTCTGATGATGAAAAACCTTTTGATGATAATTCTGCATAAATCCTGTAAGCTGTAGGGAATTCGGTTAAATAAGACACAAGGCCAAATCAAAGAAACATTAACCAGCTCACTACGCTACACTGCTGACTCCCGACGTACAAAGAACACGCACCTAAGCCCTACACTTTCTTTACAAGTGCATACACGTGTAATTCCTTTTGTTAATAAGATGCATCATCATTTGTTTTATATTCCATGTTTTGTGTTCCTTATTTTTGCCTGAACTCACATGAGTCTGCCAATATTGCTTGCAGGATAAATGTTCCAGGAGCCCAGAAATATTTAATGAAAAATATCTATACACATCACCACCAAAGAAGTGATACCAGCAACATCATGGTGAATATTTTTACCTGAACAACATACTAGCAACACATGTGTGTGTGTGTGTGTGTGTGTGTGTGTGTGTGTGTGTGTGTGTACACTAATTTTTCTTCCTCTTCCTCATTTGTTATGTTTCATGTTTGGTCATTTATGTGACCCTTAATGGCCAGCCAGTCGATGAAACTCAATCAGTAGAGAACAGTTTTGGGGAGATGGACTTATGAATAAAGATAGATGCTTCAACATCCAAAATTTTTCTTTTCAGGGTCAGAGGTCAACACATTTTTATACATTGTTTGCTTTTCTAAAAGATAAAAACTTCATTGACATTCTTGCAACTTCTCACTAAATATTCCAATGTTTGTTTTTAAATTTTAAATGCTTCGTTAAATAGCTGTACTGATATCAGATACTACAACGTTCACTCACATATTTTTGGTAAACTCAATATACATAAAAATAGACTTTTAAAGAAAAATATACAATTTTGAACGATAAATATTATTAACAATACATTTTTGAAGGACAAAAAAATAATTGCCATAATACATTTTTGAAGGAAAAACTACATTTTTAAATACAAAACTAGAAGACAACTTCAGTTTTCTAAAATACAATAAAAATTAAAAAAAAATTTCATCAAAATCTGACTAAATCAACTTTCTCACTATAACGAAACATGAAAAAGAAATAGCTTAAAACCCTACCGTTTTGGCATTGAATAACCCCCAAAGGTGTTGATATGCCATTAAACAAAACTCAAACTCAATTTTCAAGCAAATTCATCTGTTATTTATCTATTATGAATCTACTCTCTTATTTTTATCTTTTTTTTTTATTTATTTATATTTAAATTTTTGGGGGTTTTTTTTGTGATAGTTAACCACTTGTGACTATTTCATTTTAAGTTTTTACTATAAAGGTTCTTTTTCTGTTATGCCTGTAGTTCTTTATTATTTTTCCTTTTTGTTTTGTTTTTAAAAATAAATTTTGTTTTATATGATCATAAAAAATTTTGTGAATCTTTTTTCTTATTTTTGTTTATTTTTCTTTGTGAATCTTTAATTATTATTTATTTTAAAATTGTTTGTGACTGTAATTATATATATATATTTTTTTTATATAACTTTCATCCAAAAGGAAAAGCAGGTAGGTAAATCCCAAAAACCTGATCCTAATTAATATTAATTACATTCATATTAATACTGATCCAGGTGGAAGGCTTAATGCAATTTATATTCAAATTACAGAGCCAATTATAAAATAAAACAAAATTCCGATGTTCAAATTCGTTGAATGGCCATTTCTACGAGAAAATTCTTGCATCCTCAGCAATGAACTTTATTTAAAAAAAAAACAAATGACAAAATGAACAAAGATATTATACCGGCAGAAGTTTAAAAAAAATTTCATCACAGAAAATTAAAGGGGTGGCATTAATAAGAAAGCAGACAGATATCTATGTCAATTTTTATTATTAGTTTTTTTTTAAACCCCCTACCCCTCAACTGAGTCGAGAGTTAAAAGTTGAAATTTGGCCTTGTCTGGACGAAAGATATGGTAGGGAAAGAAGAAAATGAAAAGAAAGAAAAAAGAAAAAAGAAAGAAGTAAAAAAGGGGAAGGGGTGGTTGACAGGGAAGTCAGCTAAGAAAAGAAAAAATCTATTTCTATAGAAATTTTATTTTATTTTATTTTATATATATATACTAGCAGTAGAGCCCGGTGTTGCTAGGGTGTAATGAAAGCTATAAAAATAATCCATGGTCCTGGCACGAAAGACTAAAAAGCTATAGTTGTTTCCAGTTAAAGCAAAACCACAAACTAAAAGAAAAATGAATGGATGTAAGTCAAATTTTGATTTCCTGGTATCAATATCAAATTTTCTGTACTATTGTAAGAACTGCAACCTTGAAACTTCTGAATATTGTCTCTTATGTCTTTGTCTATGAGTTTATCAAATTTGATTAAAATCGGACCACTCCTTCTATAACCCAATTTTTTCGATTATCGATATTTATTGAGGGTACCTCAACACAAAAATTAGCTAAGAACACCCACAGACGCTTATAGTACAACTGTGTAAATTTTCAAGAAAATCAGTTCAGCCGTTTTGGAGTCTATAGGTAACAGAAACACACACACACACACAAAGTTCCATTTATAAACAAGTTTAGATTTAGATTATATATATATATATATATATATATATATATATATATATTATTAAGTAAATCATCGAGCTTTATATTCAACCTCAACAGAATGCAGAAAGCACTGGACAGCAGTTTCGTCCTATATTTGGGACTCACCAGCAGTGTGCATCCACTACTAGGAATCGAACCCAGACAGTTGTGGTTGCTAAGCTGATATTATACCAACTGTACCACGGGCCCTGGTGACAAAGAGGTAACAAATTAAGCTTGATGAAGTGCGCTGTTCCTCACGAATTCCGTGGTGGAACTAATCCAATATATATATATATATATATATTTTTTAATCATTTCACCCTGAGCAAGGCGGAAATGCCACTGATGTGTGGGGGGCTACATAACTGTAAAAAGATTAATTAGGAGAGAGTGAGGAGTACAGACCAGTTAGAAAAGAGCAATAGAAAGATGAGAATGCAGGTGTGATGACAGTTACATAGGTGGAAGGGAATGGGGAAGGATATACGGGGTGGGGAGAGAGCTAGAATCCAGTGGTTAATAGATGAGTATTGAAATTGCATTTAAATTCTTGGAGGTTGTAGCCATCAGGAAAGCAAGAATATGGGAGAGAGTTCCACAGGCGGGAAGTGCGAGAGAAGAAGCTGCAGGAGTAGAATTGTCGTCTGCATTTGGCTAACCTAACTGTGAATGGGTGGAACCCAGTTGCCAATCTTGTTGCACGAGTAAACACCTGTTGTGGAGGCACCAGCGACTTAAGTTCGTCTGAGCAAAAGCCATGAAAGTATTTATAGAACAGATAAAGGGAGGCCACATTTCGTCGGTGGGGAAGTGGCTGAAGTCGAGCCACCAAGTCAGTACCTATCAAATTACAGACTATCCTTTGGATCCCTGTCGAGAACACTGAGGTGACCGGCAGGGGCACCTGACCATAAATGGCAGCAGTACTCTATGCATGGACGGATGGTTAACTTGTATATATGCAGGATGGATTCAGGCGGAAAAAACCTCCTGGATCAGCATAATGACCCAACCTTCTTAGCTATGGATACAATATAGTGGTTCCATTTGAGGTCTGAAGAGAGGGTAAGGCCGAGGAGGCGCAGTGTATTGCTCTCAGGGAGAATCGCTTGGTCCATGCTTATGGGAGGCAGGAGAGGTTGCCTGTGATGGTTGACAGACAACAGCTTGGTCTTAGATGTATTGAAGTTGACAAGCCACTTCTTGCCCCAATTCACCACAGAGTGTAGATCCTGTTCAATGTCAGTAGCGAGATTATGTCTATCCGCTGCGACAGGTTTCTTACTGGTGTGGGAGTATATTGTGGTGTCATCTGCGTAGATATATATATATATACCCTTTTTCTTTCTTTTTTTTTACAGCTTTATTTGAATTTCTTTAGTTTGGTTATTTTTAGTTTTAGTTTTTGTGTGCATATATGGCTTCTTATACTTATATGTTTGTATGTGCTTATTTTGTGTGTGATTATATCTATTTTTTGTATATTTTTCTTTAAGATTTTTTGTGTATGTGTTCCTTATTTTTGTGACATTTCTGGTATCTGTTGCTCTCGTGTTTAACTGTCTATACCTCGACCATTTACCACACCTTATTCCCTCTCTATGCAAATTTATTTTTAACATTCTAAGTTAAATGCAACATTTGATTTTTTGAGTTTGAAAAAGCAGTTTATAATTTTTACAACTGCTGAAATAAATTCTGGTTTTATAACTGTTTGTGTTAAGTTTTCTTTTCTCTCTCTTTCACTCTCTCTCTCTCTCTCTCTCTATATATATATATATATATATATATATATATATATATATATATCCGAGTGAATACAGAACAAAGAAAAAATTTTACAACGTCCAAAATATTAATTTAAAACAGTGCTCGATATACACTGCCTGATGAGACATTGAGGTTTCAATTTCGGAACAAATGTACTATTTGTAGTGGATATATATACAAAAATTATGTACATGTTCTAAAATATAATTTATAATATATATATATATATATATATATATATATATATATATATATTCAGAAATTATAACATGATATATTATAATATCACTACAAAAGTAGCTATTTTGTTTTGACACTTCTCGTGTCTAATCAAATGATAAGGTTTATTTCAAGTTGAAGGGTTTTAAAAGGTTAAAAACAAGCAAAAACCCTTTAATCAGGGAGGCATTGTTGTATAAACAGTGTGGACCAATCAGAATAAAGTAACTTCTAATCTGGAGAATATGTGAGCAGACTCAAAATCATTTTTGGGGGGCATTAGTATTAATATTTGATTAAATTGAGATCAGCATTATTAATTGTCTATTAGATTAACTTTATTATTATTGCGAATTTTTAAAAAAATTTCTAAGTTTAACAATTTATTAGATTTAGAAAGTTATTCATATATTAAACGAGGAAAAGAAAGAACGCATACATATAAATAAACCTACAAACATCCACACATGGACAAATGGACAAGTATAGACACATATACAGATTAATATACGCACGCATATATACATATACAAATTTCAAAATTTTGTTTTTATCAACTTGTCAATAAGTCTGTTAAATTTTAAAGCTTGATTTGGAAACAGGCTGAACCGCCACAATATTGGATACACGTAAGAGCGAATTTGTAACATAACTAGCCTTGAATGAATGAAGTCACAATCATATTTCAGTGCATGAACATATAAACATAATTGGATATATACTCACGCAAATACACAAGCTAAAAACAAAAACATACACGACTAAAAACTCCACAGATCATCATATACAAAATAAAAAATATAACCACATACATGAAAATACTTATACCAAACTTCTGGCATCAAAGTCGGTAGATACACTATACACCAATCAAATGCATATGCATGTACAAAATGTCACACATATATATATGTGAAGCCCCATATTGTTCATATGCAGTTATGTTTGTGTGAGCCCTGGTGGTCATGTGTGCGTGTGTCTGCGCACGTCAATAGGTGTACAAGTGTGTATCTATGTCTGCGTTTGTATAAAAGACATCACGATGACAAATTTTCCTCCCACTTGTCCCTAAATTTGATAATTTCTAATTTTTCATTAAAACAGAGGTAGCAAGGTGCATGGAAGGAGTTACAAGTTCGGGCTTTCTAAGGATTTTCCATTTTCCATTTAACAGTGGGTGTTTTGTTTTTTTCCTTCAAAGACCAATAGTATTTGGATAATGAAGTTCTGTATTTATAAGAACTGTTGTTGAAAGACAATGTGTGCTGATACCAGCGAGTTTTGAATGAGTTTTTAGTAGAACCAATATAAACCTTTATAGTATTAGGATTTTCAATTGTGGAGACCGTACAAAGATAAACTATGAAACTAACCAGACAGTTATTATGAAAAGGGCAATCTTTAGGATTTCTATAATTACATCCGCTGATATTAATTCTTTCATCCTTGGAGCGATCTATTTGAGCATTGTAATTTACTGTGTTTTTGTATCTTTATACATGTTGAGGACTTTGTTATTATGTTTTTTTTTTATTATTTTTTCTAAATTATCCGTGCAACTATAGCTTAACTTGAGTGTATTATCATTGAATATTTTGCTAAGAGGATTAGTTTTGGGAAAGTGTTTGCTGATTAGGTTTAAGAATTTTTGCCCCAATTTAGTTTTAACCATCATATTGTAGGGAGGGGTAAACCAGATGATTTTTCTAGATCTTTTCTTCTTGTTGTTATCATTGCCAGTAGTGTTTCTGAATTTGATATCAGCAGCCCTATAACTGCTGTTTCTAAGGGCAGAATTATAAAATTTGCTATGCTGATCAAAAATTACTTTACTAGATGAGTTGTTGCTGAGTCTAGTTTCAATAGAAGATGGTATATGTTTAATGATTGATGGGGGATGGTTAGAATTAGGATTTATGTACATTGGGTTGGAGTTAGCCTTCATATAAGGTTGGAAAAAATTATTATTAAGGTCTAGAGTAACATCTAAAAAGTCTATCTGCTTGATGTTTCTGGTTATTTCTACCCTAAGGCCTAAACTCTTTAATTCCCTGTGTATTATCTTCCTAATACGATCAACCCTAATTCTAGTAGAATCTCTAGCAATCAGTAAACCATCATCTCTATATAGACTTATACTATAAGTATCCAAATCCTCGTAAATATTATATATATATATATATATATATATATATATATATATATATATACTTATGGTAAATCAGAAACTGAAAGAGAGCCTACTAAAAGTTTCATACTGGGAAGAAAAATGTTCAATGCCTTGAGGCAGAATATAATACTATAGAATATATTGATTCTCGCTAAATATGATCATGCACGTGTATGCAATCATCATGAAGTTGGTAAATGTTACGAAAAAATAAAGGATATCTATCCACCTGGTGGGGGGCTTAAGATGGTAAAAAATTGTTGGTGTTACCACCAACTGAACACACCCAGAGGGAGGGTTATTCTAAAAGGCCAAGATGGAAAATAAAACCAAGGAAGAAAAAAAATGAATATCCTTTTTTTTTCATAACATTTACTAACTTCGTGATGATTGTATACACATGCATGAAACTGCAGTCAGTTGGTCATGTGATATGGTGAAACACGCGTATTCCTCACATAATGGACTCTCCCTCCTATATTAATAAGAGTTAACAGGAAGTTCGTAGGGGTTCTTTAGCGTTCTATTGGAGTTCAGTAGAACTACTAGGCAGTTGATATTAGTTGGCAGTTAGCCGAATACTAAGGAGTCAGCTTTTGGTGGAAGATTACCAAGTTCCTAACATTTTGGGGACGTTAAGTCGATTAGCAACCGACATAGCACAATTATAACCTTCAGTGCAAAAACTACTCCACATCATGTTTAGCAAGAATCAGTATATTCCATAGTATCATGTTATGCCTCAAGGCATTGAACACTTTTCTTTCCAGTATGGAACTTTTAGCACATTCTTTTTCAGTCACTGATTTACCGCAAATATTTAAATGCTCTGTTAAGTGGAGGCTTTTTGTGATGCAGTGATGTTGAGAACTTTAAAAAAGACTGTGTCTTTTATAAACCTTTATCCGCAATAATAATAAAGTGAATCTAATAGTCAATTAATAATGCTGATCTCAATTTAATCAAAATCCACCAGCTAAAATACTTAATAAGAATTTTTTGACGGCTGATACCATTCAAAATACATACAGGTCCTCTATTGCGGATCATTTGATAAATAATCTGAGTTGTGCTTTGAATTTTACTGTAGATTAGTACCCTGTTTTGGCCAGATCAGACTTGTTGTTCCATCTGAAGGTGTTGGAGACACTGTTTATCAGGTCTAGGTGGCCCTCTCTCTGTAAACCATTTGCTTGGGTTTACTCTGCTGGGGTCTCTAGCATCTTCAGATGTTATAACTCTTAGCAAAATTTCCCCTCTCGTTTACTCAGGTCACCCATAACAGATTTATTTTTCATAATATTTCCCCATTTACAGTTCTGATAAGTGGTAACGAAACCAGTTGACTGGTGTTTTTGTTTTAATATTTGGCATGGCCTACCTTAATAAAAAATTTTTTTGTCCTTAACAACATTATAAAATTTTGTACCACAAAAGAAAAAGATATATATATATTTGTGTAGCAACCTTTCTTTTAAGTATGTTTCATTGAAAACAACTGACAAAGAATATTTCATTAATTTTTTTAAAATTTTTCTGTGGGTGAGATTAACAGGCAACACCAGACAACATGGGGCTACAAGAATTTTACTTGTTCCATATTTGATTTAAGGATAAATTGAAAAGCTATAACTAGTGTACACTCTGGTTTAATTACCTATATAGTAAATAACATTATGTTTATAATGTCAGGAAGATAATGCAAGAGAATTGTTAATTATTTATGGAACAAGACTGACCTTATAATCAAATGGGACACAACAGAAAACATGTTTTAGACAAATGTGCCATTTATCAGGTCAATCAAAGTAGAAATACTTTTGTTTTTTTTGTTTTTTAATCAGTTTCACTCAAAAACAAGGCAAAAAAGCCACTAAGACACAAGGGATTACTGGGTGTGAGAGAATTAGGAACAGAAACATTAATAGTATTTACATTATTCAGACTATTGTCCTCATCTTTGTTGCCATTTGTACAACGTATCCACTAGACATGTAGAGGATTTTTAGTCCTCTAACGATTTATATTACGATTCGTTCAACAAGAAATAATAAAAACAACAACTCCAGTTTGTAACCAATAAATTAAAATATATTCAACAAACAACAAGACATGCAATATCAGTACATATACAGTGAAGTAAAGAAAGAGTTGTTTCCCCTTTATCTGTTTGTAGACAAAGCAAGTTGAAAAGAAGTTTTTTCTTGAGCTGAAAAAAGGTTTTGTAACAGTTGTTAAGATTTTCATGTAAGAACAAATAAAATACAATTATTTGGAATGTAATTGTAAATGGTACAGATTTTGGTCAAGAGTTCAAAGATCAGAGTTCTTGACAAGAAAATGTTTCAGACAGAAGACAAGGTTCTGTGTCTGTGTGTGCGTTAGATGAGTAGAGAGAGACTTATGTGTAATGTAGTCTTTTACAGCCTGTGGGGTCTACTGATAAGTTTGCGAAAATCTGTCGGATTTGATTTATCTGCAGAAAGTGGCTTGAACGAGCAAGCGTGAGAGAAACTTTCTTTATACAAGAAAAATCTGTGATTGGCTTGAAAATTAACCAATCAACAAAACACACGTGAAAGTTGCTTCTGAGGTGAAAGGTTAAAGCGACTGTAATTGTTAAATTGTCCTATCCAATAACAGTAGTTATTTATAAGCCACTCGCAGACGAGTAAATTACATGGGTCGAATGTAGATAAGAAAAATACATAGCAACCACTATAGACATGGACACAAGGCCTAGTGGATATAGACGTTGATTAGTTCCTGACTTGACTCTTAGAGTTGTGAGTTCAGTATCAGGCTACAGCAGTGGTGAACAAGTAACTTGTAGGGTTAGAGGGAGATAACTCATGACTTCCAATTGTGGCTACTACGCAAGAAATGACAATGTTATATCCCAGTGATTGTAATAAAGTATTCGGTTCAAAATTCTTAGCACCTGAAGAAGGCCAAGGCGTACGACAGCCAAAACGTACAAATGGAAACAAAGATGAAGACAATAGTCCGAATACTGTAAATACTACCTCATCTCCGAAATATAGACGAAAACATTTATGAGTGAGACGAGAATAATTAGAAAGACAGCAGATAAAGATTGACATTGCATTTAAATTTTTGCAAATTAAAGTTGACGGGAAATCATTGAGCCGGAAGGGAGTTTCACAAACAAGTAGTCCAAAAAAAAGAAACTGTTAGCATAGAACTTACGGCTACATTTAGCCAGCTCAACTGTAAACTGATGAGATCTCAATGCCAGTCTAGTCAGTCAGTTAAGTGCCATATGTGATACACGCTTGGGCGATCATGTCTTGAAAGAGTCATGACTGACTGGGTAGAAGATTATCCCGCAGTAGGTTGCCATTGCTTTCTGCAGTAGACTGGTTGCCAGCCAAGGCTATAGAACCCAATTTGTCCTATTATTTAACCCATAACTGGAAGGAAGAGACAGACTAATACCTTTCCCAAGGGTATTTTTGCGTAAGTGAATGCAATGAATTCAACTGGAATTCAAACTCAGAAATTCAAAACGTCTTGGTACCATGAGGAGCTCATCCAAACAACTACTATGAAAGTATTTATAGAAAAAGTACAGAGAGGCAACCTTATGACTGTGGGAAAGTGACTGAAGCCAAGATGCCAAATCAGGACCAATAATATTGCTGATTCTTTTTTGGATCTTATCAAGGAGCTCAAGGTAAACAGCAGGAACACCTGACCATATGTAGAAGCAATACTTTAAGCCTGGGTGAATGGTGGACATATAGATATGTATGATAGATTCTGGAAAGAAAAATTGTCTTGCCTGACACAGTGAACCAACTTTCTTAGCAGCTGACCTAGCAATAGATTCAATATAATCTTTCTACTTCATATCAGTTGAGAATGTTAGCCAGACAAGGTGCAAAGAGTCACTAGATGCATATGGAAGGCAGAGAGGGGTCTCTCAGATGATTAATGGAGAGAAGTTTAGTTTTGGAGGCATTAAAATTAACAAGCCGTCTTTTGCTCCAGTTAACAAGAGACTTGTAGTCTTTTTGGACACCAGATCTCATTTTGACCTTGTCAGACTGAACAGTCTTACTATTGAGGCAGGATTAAAATGTTGTGTCATCAGCATAAATGCCAAGTTGAGAGTTGATATAATGAAAATTAAAAACAGCATAGCCCCAAGGATGAAACCCTGTCATACACCTGCATTAGTAAGAAAGGATGTAAACGAGTGAACATTCAGGATAATTTTCATTTCACAATTTGATAGGAAAGACTGGATCAGTTCAAAGATGTGTCCAGAGACAGCATAACTTTTCAGTTTGTGGAGAAGACCTGTGTGTCAGACCCTGTCAAAGGGCTTTACCATTTTCTAGAGCAGTTGTCGGCAACCCAGTCCACGGGCCACATCTGGCCCTTGAGTAAATCTTCTCCGGCCCACTACCTTACTCAGGACACAATATAATATATAGGTAAACTATACCAAAGTGACAGTTGATAGTCTGAATATATTGTGCCAAAATTAAAATAAGTATTTCTTTTTACCTGGAGAATGTTTTTTACTTTTATTTTTTATTTGTAGGGATCGCCAAAATTAGTGTACAGCCTCACTTTCACTTTTTCTGTGAAATTGCTTTCGTGAGCGAGCACTTTTAAAGGAATATAAAATAGTGTTTTCAACTGATTTTAATGGAATTTTTTTTTCAGTACTGATTTATAAAAACATTTATTTTTAAGATGTAATACTTTTTTAACAAAACTCCCATCAGTTGTTAAATTATATTGAATCCTTGCTTTTTTCAAACACACAGAAAATTGCCATAGCTGTTTGACCCTCCTCCGTGATTCTACATAACCTTTTGGCCCTCTCTCTCCAAAAGGTTGCTGACCCCTGATCTAGAGTATGATAGACTCTTTCCACAATCGTTGTCAGTACATCAGCAGTTGACCTGGAAAAATAAAAGCCATATTGCTTGTGTTATAAAACTGAATGTTATATCTCCTCTGATTTATAGTCACTTACTGAAAGCACTCAAATCTGCATAGCACATTTTCAATTCTGGCTTCAAATTGGATTTTTACATTCTGTCTTAGAAACCCATTAAAACAGGCTCCGAGTTCCACTTGCTAAATACTGTGGTTTGATTAGTCCGTAAATGGATGTGTTATGCTCTTGTATATATCTGCACAGCCGGATCGCTAACACAACAAATTTCTTCTTTCCTCACACATATATGTGAAAAATATTAATCGGTGAATTAAACCCTGAAAAATATACCAGAAACAAAATCTGAGAAATTTAACAAGCCTATGTGTAGTTTGGTTTCGCTATATAAATCGCCAAGAAAAGTGAATTCCTCAGAAGGACATACAGGCTGCTACACAGATGGTTGATCAGCAACACTCCTGCCTTACCTTCTCATCCATGGTCACGTCAAGCCTTTATGCTTCTTTTTCACACATTGTTGGCAAGGAAGAAAGAAGGAACAACCCATCAAGGTCACAATTATTAGAGAAAATCACAAAGCTACTGACTACACTCTTTGTTGTGGAATTTATTTTTGCAGTGAAGGCTAGTATTTGTGCTAAAGTCGGTTCTAATAGGTTTGGTGTACAAAACGTTAGGAACTTGATATAATATGTATTACGCAGTGTAATCTTGCCAGGTTGCTAACTACTCTCGTATTCGACTAACTGTTGAGTACTATCGTCCAACATCGACTGACCCTTGTTCATCTTACTACTCCTACTTAAATTAGGTGGGAGAGTCTATTCACTATAGAATAGGTGTGTTTCACCATAACACTCTTCAAGCAATACATATTTGTTCCCTTTCCTCTTTCTTTCTTCTCTCAACATTCCATCCCCTTCTAAGGAGAACCACTTTGAAAAACCACATATATCTTTGTGAACATTACACACAATTACAGACGGCTAGCCTAAAAACAAATTCACACCAACATTTGACGCCAACTGGCTAAGAATTAAGAACTACCACAAATTTATAAACCACTCATCTGTATTTATCCAATAAACAAGATAAATTTATATCTGCCATCATAGTTCTTCTTGCAACTATACACTTGTTTATAACAATTGTCTGAAAAAAAAAAAAAAAAAAAAAAAAAAAAAAAAAAAAAAAACCTGCAATGAGAGCCGATGAACCAATTTGGCATTGATTAGGGCCTCTAGAAATTGAGAAGTTTCCCAAAAAGTCATAGAAGGCTAATAGATCGATAGTTGGAAGGGGTTAGATTGTTCACCAAAGTTTCTTAAAAACTAGAACAACAGATTATGACTTCAAGCAGGCAGCAAGGCATTTATAATTTGGAGGGAACAGGAGCACCCTTCTTAATGACTATCACAGGGATACTGTCAGGTCCACATGCTTTGTGAGAATCTAGGTTAGGGATGATAGCAGAAACCATGTGGTTATATGCATATCACTTAACAGAGACTCAGTTCTAAGTGGGAAGTTAGGCAGTTATAACCTAAGATTTTGAATTTGTGTTATTCGCCAATTCAATTGCAATGGAAATTTTTCAACATTTTCAACTCTTGTGAACATAAAAAAAAAAAAAAAAAAAAAAAAAACAAATGTCATGCTTTTTAAAAAGAAGCAGACATCAAACTGGAAATTTAGTAAATTTAATTTGTAAAAAGAAACTAAACAATTAACTTGTATAAGTATATCCTGAAGGCCCACATTACAATACTGCAACTATTATATGGGTACAAATTTTATTTCAGTGTTGACAAGTTTCTTTCGACCATGTCTCCTCACCCTGCAAGGAAAGAGGGTGGGGTTTATAATCTGAAGCATTTACTGGCTGGGTTTTCAAAGCTGGTGGATCTAGCTAATCCAATTTTCTGATGCAAAATTTAAATAAAATTGTTGTAATGTGTAAATCTTGTAGGAAGCTATGTGATCTATCCTTCTCATGGTGCCTGAGATTTGCTCTATTTATATGTGTATCTTATTTCTACACTATGCTATACCTCCCTGAACATGAGAGCCTTTAGTTGCTCTGTAACCCTATTTCCAGATGGCTGGTATTAATCTTTTAATAATTTTAAATATAATATTTTTTGGTGCAGAACGGCGATAATTAATTTTATGAATTAATTAATAACCATAACCGGAAAGTCTTCTAAGTGCTATTATAAATCATAAGAGAACATACTAAGAGAAATTTTCATTATCCTCCAAATATAAGCAAAGGAAAACGGAGGAGATTAATTTTATTAACTAATTATTAACTGTAACTGGAAAATCTTTATTTTTAAAGGAAAAGAAGGCAGGGACGAAAAATAACACATGGTATTTTCTCTGTTATTGTAAACCCGGAAAGAAGAAGAAAAAAGAAAAGAGAAATGGATTCGTTTAATGTCATAGAGTCAATTTCGGCCCACCATGCAAGCTAACAATTGTCATTCTAAACCTAAAAGAATGATCAATTTAATTGTTATTCTTTTTCTGGGTATTGGAAAGGGAGATTTCATTTTGTATCCAATTGTTTCTTGCTAGCATGAATTGTGAAAAGAATTAAGATAACACTGGTCCCTAATTGTGAAAAGAATTGAGATAACAAATGTTTTGATTCCGAGTTGAAGTAAATTAGAGAAAAGTTATTTCCACTTAGCAGGGTGGGCCAGATAATGAGAACATTTCCCGTTGGTGACTCAGAAAATGGATATTAAAAACACAGGTGAAATTTTTTTTGTATCTGGATGACAATGTCAATGGACTCTTGTCAACTTGTTTTGGGCAAAGTCATTTCAAAAAGGTTAAAAATTGTTTTAAGAAAAAAAAATCCCCAAAATTGTTCGTGAGAAAGAAAAATTTTGAGAGAGAAAATTCGGTTAAGTCCAGCCCAGGGATATGGGAAGATGATGTCATAAGATCAAGAGAAAGAAATTCCATTGGTCCTGTGAACAAGCCCCGAAAGGGGGAGACAGCTAATAATTGACATCATGGAAAGAAGATTAATCCCATTGGGTAAACCACAGGCAACAACGAGTAGCAGCTAACCCCGGCATCCGATTTGGTCACCGAGATGAGGATGAGGGGGTTACACACACAGCGATCGTCAGCCCCACACCATGGCATGAGCATAAATACAGGGTCCCGAGGGACCAAAATCAGTAGTTGCACCTCGAGTGGCAGAGAGTTCAGTTTCCTGGTCCAGAGACATAATGACCAAAGACAGTTCCCAGCCGAAGAAGTAAAGAGACAGAGAAATGATTACCATGCTGTTGGGTGCCGACTGTAAAGAAGCCTGTTGCTAGTCAACACAACGTGAGACAAGGGAGAACACCGTGACAGAGTCAATCTACGCCCAGCTATCTGGATCGAAACCAACAGCGACCGGCCGGGTAGTGGCATATAAAGATAAGAGATTTATTTAAAATTGGAGAATATAGGCTGAAGAGAAATTTGAAGAAAAGGACACAATAATGGAGTTAATTGACAAAATCTTAAATAACTGCGCACAGTCATGGGAGTCAGGAATAAACTAATACCCTAGGGTCATGATACAGCAAATACTGGAGTTATTAAAGCCAATAGATAAAAATCAATATGGATCAGTTAAAAGACAAATTAAATACTTTGGGAAAAGAAGATATGAATTGAAAGAATAGTAAAGTAATTTTGATGAACTGAACAGTGGGGAGCAGGGCTTTATTGGTCATTGTTGCAATGGTAGTGGTAGCGTGGGAAGTAAAAAAAAAAAAAAAAAAAAACACACACACACACACACACACAGAGAAACGAAATAACGAGGTCTCAGTGAATGTACAGCAAACAGAGAGGAGAATACTGCCTAGCAATCCATATCTGAACAGAACAGATCCAGCAGGGGAGGATGAGACCGAATTTAACCTGACTGCAAGAGCTGAAGAAGAACAGACTCCTATCAAGAAGTCACTGAAACCTCCCCTTGCAGAGAGGAGGTTGGTAACAATAAAAGAAATAAACCCTAAGTGATAACCACACCTGGGGGAAAAAAAAATGAAGAGAAATCATTCAAAGAACTTCACACACATTCATATATATATATATATATATATATATATATATATATATAAGACGAAAAGACCTATTGTTATTCCTATTAAAAGTGGTTCTGAGCCCTAAATTTTAAGAAATTTTGCCACATGAAAAATAGAAGCAAAAGAAAAGAAAAAAAAAATACAGGAAATTCCAGAAAGGACTTTTTTTTACATTATTGCATGGAATTAAAAAAAAAAAAGGCAATTTTTGCATTTGCATAGGATTAAAAGAAGGATGCTTCTATTGTGCATGGAAATTGTTTTTTTATTAGTATTACTTAAAACTAATAGGTTCAATGCATGATTGCATGAATATTGTTTTTTTTTAGTATAGCCTAAAAATTAATATGCATACTAAATAGTGTAACTAGTAGTTATAGTGACATTTATTTGATAGGTGATGTTGGGAGGGAGGTAACCTTGTTTCCAGATGTCTTAATTTTTTTATTAATTTTAAAGATAAGAGATTTCTCTAAAATTTGAAAATACAAATATCTTTATTGGGGAAAGTAACCAAATTGATTGAATCTAAATAAAAGAAGCATAGTCATAATATTGTCATCGGTTTTGACAAATTATTGACCCTAGGTTAAAATTGGACTGTGAGCATTTCCTGTTGTAGACTGAGACATTGGAAAAGAACAGGCAGAGACAGAAAAAGAGAGAGTGAGTTCTCTCCCCTCCATCGGTGAAGGGGCTGGAAACTCAGTTAAAATGGATAACTGATATTGTATTCATTTCGAGCTGGTAAGAATTATAAAGAGGGAAAATTGAACACCCTGTAGTTACCTTTAACCCCCCTCGTTTTGTGCCTTTTCAATAAAACTGAGCTGGAAAATGAAATTAAGGGCCCATGATTTGAATGAGACATTCAAACTGAGACTGGCGTGCTGCTAAAGACAACTGAGCAAACCCCATCTCCAAGAACATTGTTACTGAATAGATTATTGAAATACCAGCCAATTGTTTGTCACCAGATTTGATTTGCTTATAATTGGGTATATGATCGATATATAAACATATATAAAAAAAAAGAAAAAAAAAACTACACTTGTGACATTGCAGTGTTCTACATTATACTTCATTTGCCAACTATCAGCTACTGCGGATCTTATAAATCTGGTTTTAAATATATTCTAGACCTCTTGTGTGTCAGGCCTAACATAGCCAGGTAATAACAGGCAACCCTACTCTGGCTGGTCCGAGATCAAACGCATGAGCAGACTGGTTAAGGGTCAGGAAGGATTAGTCAAGGTACACCAGGAGATTGTGTTATAGCTCTATTGCTTCTAAATATTCTGGATGGTTTGCATCACTCTTCTGTTTGTTTTTCATCTGTCCTCTTTAATAGAGATTTTGATCTAGATTCATCTTCCAAGTCTGTTAACTCATTTCCACTTTCCTCCATGCTGTCTCTTATTGTTCTTCAGTTCGCATTTCTACATCTTCAGGCTTTAAACCTGGTTAAAAAATTGATCAACATGAGCTAATATTGGTTGTCCACTTTTTTTTCCCTCCCAATTACTGTCATTTCGGAAGATGAACTTTGCTCTTTCTGGCTTTGCTTCCTTGTTTTTTGTTTGTACTAGTCTTTCTCCTGTAGCAAATGACATGGTCATTGGAGTTTAAAATTACCTGCCCATTAACTTTCTATTCACATGAGTAACCATTTGATAGCTTAAAAGTAAATTATGGAGATAAACCTCTATATTCTCATTAAAAAAGTACCATCCTTTCCACTATGTCATTCAAATATTACAAGTTAACTTTTAAGGACAAAAATTAGTTTCAGATCAATTTTTTTTTTTCTTTTTCAAATAATTATTTTATCCATTTCCCCCCCCCCCCCCATTAAAAAAAAAAAAAAAAATTAAGCAAACATTTGATTTCTTGGCATATCAATATAAATATTTTACTCTCATGAGATTATTCATATTAAATACTAACTAAACTGGTATTATTCATATAGAAACTGCCTTGGAAGTTTTTATTCAACTCAATGAGATAAAACTATGGTTCACAGTTTAAGATTTTGTGAACAAGATTTTATACATATGTATTTCAGTGATAATTCAAATCTTATATTTAAAATGAAACTTTTGAAAAAGTCAAATAAAACATTGAAAGAGAATTTATAAAAGGCATTTCTGAACATTTTATGACGATGTATTATATTTAGAATCCTTTTTTTATACACAATGCTAAATGTTTCTAGGGAGATATATATATATATATATATAGTGTATCGAGGCAGCAAATAATTTTCTAAACACATACTGTTAAATATAAGAAACAATGAATGTTATGTTAATCATGAACCATTCTAAATGTATTTTGGCTTTAATTTAATTTTTATTAAGTTGTTTCTAAGCTTTTGGCTCACATGAGCCGAAAGCTTAGAAACAACTTAAAAAATTATCCAAATGTTGGAGAATTTTTGTCTTTATTTTCAACTGAAATTAAAGCCAAAATACGTTTAGAACAGCTCATGATTAAACATAATAGACATTCATATACTGTTAAATATAAGAGACTATGTTTATATATATATATATATATATATATATATATATTAGATATATAGATGTCAGAATTAAATTAGACCAGTATACTAGGTAGCATAATTAACTGACTTCTGAATGAAAATAGTTAAATGCTCTACATTATATATGTATTGAGCACTCTTTAATACAATTTACATCCCAGGAAAAATATAAAAAAAAAATTTAACAGTCATTGTCAGTTGAATTCAATAAAAAATATTTTAATCTTTGTTAAAATATTGAAAAAGATTCTAGTCAAAAGACATTTGAACAGACTGAAAAGATTTTGAGCCTCTGGTTCCTAGATATTTCCTACATCTTTCAAAATTATTCAACCAGAAAATAAAATTCCCCATTTTCTTTCTCTTTTTAATCAAGGAAGACATGACAATCTCCCTGAAAAAGTTGGCTGTGTGTGCATCATGGCTGTAATAGCCAACTTCAAAAGATCCTAAATTTGAAACCTAGGGTTTTTTTGTTTGTTTTTTTTTTGCTTAATTTAATTCAGCTGGTAAAGCAGCAACTATTTTAAGCAATTAAACAAAAGATGATACTAGAGTCACCCATCTTGGATTTTTTTTTAAATGAGAGATCAGCATTTTCCCATACCACCAATGACAACCAAGGAAAGGGCAGGAAACATATGTAGAAATACAGATCTTATAAGTCATTTTTCTCAATAAGATTGCCATTATGGGTTGGTTAATAATAAACTTTAAATGAGCAATACATTGAGTCTCAGTATATACCTATCATAACTAAAACTTGGTGCCTTGTTTTCAAAGTTTCATGTCTTGAGTGCAATAAATCTGTACTTATAAACAAAAAATTTAATATATGCTCAAAAACTTATTTTTCATATTAAAATTGGGCTCCTTGACATTTCATAACCTTTATCAATCTATCAGACATTGATTTTTTTTTTCTGCCATAGCATAGAACTTCGTTACATCAAGCCATTTCAAATGTAAAATGTTGAGACCTTGTTGCCAATCTAGTACTGCACTTAAATTCATAAAGTCTAGTGACCATAGAACAAAGTTTATTAGAACAGTTATGAAAGTATTTATAGGAAAGGCACAGGGAAGCTATATTATGGTAGTGGACTTATGCAAAGATGCCCAGTCAGAGCTAATAACATTGCAGATTTTTTGTTAGCATCTGAATTGGCTATGGATCATTTTATTAATTCGATGTCTTTGAAACATTTTCTTTTTGACAGAGTAAGCAATAGTACGCTTGACAAAACGTAAAAAAATGTTATCTGCCATGAATAAATTCTTTAGCTTAAAATGACTTGCGACCTCCACCACTCAAAAAAAAAAAAAAAAAATCTTATCTAAGAATTTACAATTTTTTTTTTTAAAGAGAATAATCAAGAATAAAGAGATCTATACATTTTCCGTTTGAATTCTGTGACAACTTATTTACAGGTTATATTCTAATGCATCATTTTGACCGTTGTGCTTTCCAACTTTCCCCCACGTGCACATGTCAATCCAGGTAACATACTGTGAATTTTGAATTGAACCCTTTATTGTGCGTGTGTTCTCATTCCGCTACCCACATCTAAGAACTACCTTGTCTAGATCTTGTGTTAGTACAGCTCAGGTATTCACAGAGTTCAAGGGACTGAACTCCCAATTACTATGTCATCAAATTCACAAAACCATTGCCCCTAGTATAAAATGAAGTATCTATGATTTTGAATAATTAATTTCTGAATGTTATTAAAGTGCCCAAGAACCAAAAGAATTCAGTTACAAATGACCAACGTACTCATGCTACATATTGCCAAAAAAACACTCAAGTCTGATACCATTGCAATAACATCACTGTTCTCAGTGAATAAAGTTACTCCTTCAAGAAAGAATGACTAATTTGCATAATGGTTTAACAGCCAGATCAATTAGTGCTTCTGGTTACTCTGCTTGAACAAGACAAAAAGTTTTGGGGGGGGGGGGAGAAAAAAAAAAAAAAAAAAAAAAAAAAAAAAGGTGCTCTTAGAAATTAGCCAAATGTAAAAATATTGTATCAAATGGTTTATTTGTTGTTGAGCACATTTGACAAGTGCAAATCAAATCCAACCTGAAATAAAAATATCAGCTAATGATGTTCATGAAGTGGAGGTAGAGAAGTTTATGTTTAGGAATTTCAAACCGAACACTTCATCACTGGGGTATATCATTCTTATTCCACGTGCAAATCCACTTCTGGTGGTCATGAGTTATCACCTTTAACTCTAAGTTATTTGTTCACCACTACTGTAGTCTTGATATTGAACTCACAACACTTTGGGTCAACTAACCAACATCTATATCCACTAGTCCATGTGTCACTTAGGGAAATTCCAATTTTTGTTTGTGTAATATTTTTGGAGACTGGGATGTGATTGGTTTTCCGTTTAAAATCCCTTTAACACCCTTTGGGTTATTTAAGACCAGATAATGTTTGTGTTTTTTTGTTTTTTTTTTAAATCGTAAACATTGAGACATGATCACTCAAGCATGCATGAACATCATCTGGGTCTGTTGGTGTGTCTTTGCTTTTCTGTCTCTCAGTGATTTTTTTTTTTTTTTAAGTTATTTATTGAATGGTAGATTTTATTTGGTATTTTTTTTCTTTCTTTTTTAAAAAATTCTGCAGCCAGAGGATTAACTGTTTTTGACTCAAAAAATCCGAACTACAATATTTTACTAAGTTGGTTGGGGTTGAATTTTTTTCCAAATATTTCAAGTATCTTTTTCCAATTTTTAACTTTTTTTTTTATGCCTCTAAACTAGGAACTTCTACAAAAACTGTGATACCTAAGATTTAAAATAAATTTATAAAAAAAAAATCTTAAAAATAACAAGATTAGCTCATGACTTTCATTTCAAAAGATTTAAAAACTTAAATTTTTTTCTAATTAAAATTAAAAAAAAAAAAAAAAAAAAAAAAAACAATTCTTGTAAAAATTCATTGTTCTTTAAAAAACTTTTTTTTTACTTAATACAGTGTTCTTATATCTTATTTATAAAAGCAATTAATTTTTTAATTAAATATAGTTTTATTGTATCTTAAGGTTACAATTCAGAGCAGATTTTTGGTAAACCATTTCTGCTTGACTAAAACAAACTGAGCAATTAAATTCAAGGAGTTCTGCTTTTAACTGCTATAAATACAAAAATCCCAGAAATTTCATAAAGAGAGGGGAAATGGGGGATGCAAATTAAAAAGAAAAAAAAAAAAAAAAGTTTCCAAATTAATTTCATTCATTTGTGAATAAGTCCTGAAAATGTCATAAAAACCTGATTTTTGCAAGGATTTAAAAAAAAAAAAAAATAAATTCTCATACTAATCTTTGGACAACACAAAAATTAACAGAAACTTTTGTCTTTCCTCTTCATAATAAAACTGTTTTTATTAAGTTTAGGGTTTTTTTTTTTCATCATGGTAAGTGCTTTTCTTAAAATTTTGGAGGTACCTATTTTCTTTATTTTGGAATTATTGTTTCTTTAGCGATAGTTAGATTGGGAGAGGGGGCTTTTTTTTGTTTTTTTTGTTTGTTTAGGATACTTTTATTGATTTCTATTTAACAAGAGATCAATGAATGCAGCATTGAATGGATGGCAGAACAGAGGATGGGCTCCTTAGCAAAAGGAGAAAAACTGCTAAGGGCCTCAAAAGGCGAGTAGTTTTGAGAGTTATGATCATCCATGTCCTGAAAAGACAACTGATATAGAAGGGGGGGGGAAGAAAAAAAGAAAAAAGAAAAAGAAAGGTTTTCAGTTGTCAAAAATTTGATGTTGACTCCTATCGTCTATTAGATCATTCAGGGACAACATTGAGTCAATATCCAGCCGCTACACTTAATCAAAATACTTTTTTTGAAGCAGTACTAGATTATTTTGATTGCTTTCTAATTAAATTATTTTATAGAAGGTTCAAAATTCCTAATAATTAAGTTTAAGACTTTAGCTGCTGAAAATGAAAGAACAGTTTTTTAAGGCAATTAAAAGCTCATAATTAAATAATTAGATTTATCATATTTTATTGTTCAGAACAGATTTTCAGTGGAGAGAAAAAAATAAAAAAAAGGCTATTTGAGGAAAAAAAAATGAAAAATTTGCAACAGAATTTACTTGAAAAATTTCATGAAAATATGCAGAAGGAGAGTAATCTTCTCCCAAGATTTTCTAAAAATTATAATTTCAAAAATAATTTCATTCATTTGTGAATAAGTTTTGAAAGTTTGCCAGAATTTACAAATTAATGTGTTTTTTTTTTCACTGGAAAACAGTGAGTTTTGTAATATTACATTTTCTAGTAAAAAAAAAAAAAAAAAAATCTGGTCATCCACTGATGTAAAAAATTTCAAACAAGCCAGAAAGGATTACAAAAATACTTGTTTTTTCTTAACACATTTTGACGATAAAACGTTTTAAATTTGAGGCCTTTTTTCTTCATGCTATGCTGTTTTTCAGCGAATTAGTGGAGGTACCTACACCTTAAACAAAAATCAAAGTAACCATAAATTTTGTCCAGGCTTTACAATATCATTAAGTTACATAAACTTCAAGGGAAATAACTAAAATAAAAATTATCTCCCATGAACTCCTGAAATCTTATCTTAAATGAAAGTAACTTTACGATTTTTTTTTTTTTTGGCCTTCAATAAAAGCAATTTATATCTCCATTGATAACACGAAAGATTAACATTAATTGTTGGGAGGGAAGGAAAGCAAAGTTCATTTTACTTTTTGCATGAGCCTAATTAACAGCTGAAACAATTGTAGATTTTACACACAACATGGGTGGCTTCAGGTCAAAACTAACATACTGGGGGTGAGAAGGCTAGACAAAAAGATTTAGGATTTGAAATATACACACACACACACACACATATATATATATACACACACACACGTGTGTGTGTGTGTGTGTGTGTTTGTGTGTGTGTGTCCGTGTCATTTTATTAGCTTTTGAAAATGAGCCAGTCAAAAATTTCAGTACCTCATTATTATTATTATAGTAAATAAAATTGATATTCATCTTTTCTAATCAACCTACAGTCAGAAGCAGCCTCTCCAGGAGTTGGTTAGAAAAACATACAAAGCTACCATATTTCAGCCACATTCAAGACATTTTATGCTGATCACAAGCTTACTCCAGCACAGTTTAAACAACTTTTCTCACTGTTTTATATAAAAAAAATAACTCAAAAGAGAATAAAAACCTTAAAAAAGGAATGAAAAGAAATGTTCTTAATTGAAGTTAAAGATTTTTATTTTTTGCCTTCGAACAATCCTTTCACCTCTTTTCTTGGCCACACTTCAACCGAACATTTCAATTGATTTGCAATGAATAATAAAAAAAAAAAAAATTCAAATTTTTTTTTTTTTTACACAAAATTTCCATTATATACATATATATGTGTGTGTGTGTGTGTGTGTGTGTGTGTGTGTGTGTGTGTGTTAAAGTGTAATGTTTTAGTGCCAAAATTTTTTTTTTGTACTTTACTAATAGAAAAACATTTAAGGCAAGCAGATCATAAAATGCTCGATATCAAGATAAGAATAGAGCATTAATAGAATTAATGTGGAGAAGTTTGTCACTTAGCTGAGCAGCTTTATTTCATACTTCAAAGCTTCTGCAGAAAAAACAATGTTCCACTAAGTCACAAATTTCATATATATATATATATATATATATATATATATATATATAGTAATGTTATTACAGTGGTTTATAAAAGCATTTTATCACTACACAAAAAATTGGGTTTCAGAATGTTAGGTAAAACAAATAAGTATTGTGACCCTGTGACACGATAACTAGGCGTATATTAAGGTGCTTCGCAAAATATGTATTTTATTATAATAGATTAGAATAGAAAATAGTTTAAAAACATTTAACAAAAGTGAAAAAGAAGAGGAAAAAATAAACCCTTTTTCTTTTATGAGGAAAATTGTGGAAGAGACAACGGTATCCAATTACTGTTTTAAATCCTACCACTCTTCCGGTAAATATTTGACTCAGTGATTTAATGTGATAAAGAGATAAAGTTCAGGAAAGTTCGGGGGGTTCGAATGACCAGGTCAAAGGCTGTCTTTTACTGTATCTTGACCACACATTAAGAATTTTCCGGCGGAAGCTTTAAGATAAAAAAAAAAAAAAAAAAAAAAAAAAAAAGAAAAGAGATAACTGAAATTTCAGACTTACAGTCGCCAATGTTTATCACCGGTGGTCTAAAGCATTTCCGGATTTCCGGATTCATTTTAAATAAATAGAAGTTAGTGAGTTTCAAGTGAGTTCCGCTGGGTGTGTGCTTGAAGTAAGAATCTCCGTTCGTCTTGTTTCGGTGAGTTCGGATTTGTTGATCTCCATTAATTAGAGTTAGAGCTGTGTGTCACATTCGCCTGCCCCAACCGAAAAGGCTAACTCTAAACAAAATAAAGCATCCTTTCAACTCACCCAAGTTGTGGAATTGTGTTCCTTATAGTTTAATCTTGTACCCCCAGCTTGAGGCTCCGATATTTTCAACAAACTCCCAGCAAACAGCGTGGAGAAATTGTTCGGACCGTCAGTTGGGGTGTTACACCCACACAATACTTATTTGTTTTTCTAACTCCAATATAACTTAGTATATCATAGTCACTTAAAATTTTAACCTAACCAATAAGACCTTTAACAAATTCTGAATTATAAAAAGTAACCTCTCCACAACTAAAACCTGACTTGTTCAAAATCACTTTCTATACATTTGAATGTTTTCCTCATATGTAACTTCCTTAGAGAGAAAAAAGAATGTCATTTTATCATGACATATTTCCACAACCCACTTGCATACGATCTAAATGTTCACCTTTATAGTTCAACCTAATTTTCACTTTTGATTAAGTAACTCAGACAAACCCATAATTCATAGTCCAACTTCAATCACTCTTAACATTCTCAATAACCATGAATTCATTTTCTATTTTCCAAAATAAATTTTCATTATTAGTTTCAAAATATCACCTGAAAAAGAATGTTCTGAAACATGAAATTTTTTGTATAGTGATAAAATGCTTTTATAAACCATTGTAATAACATGATTATTATATTAAGCGCTAATTGTTACTGAGCACTTTTTTATAAAAGTGTAACAGTAGGTTTTTAATCTACCTGTTCTTTCACTTTCTTACAATATATAAAATAAAGGATATCACCTGTGATTTTTATTTGTTAAATGTATTACTTGCATTAAAATGTAGTCACATGAAGCAGCAATAATTTTAATTTTTTCTTTGAGATATGCAAATTTAAATGTGTTTAATGAAGCTCACATTGCTGATCGATTCAACTCTAAATCCTACAGAACCATCAAGAAACTGATGAATATAAGGATACATGATACAGATATAGTCACCAGGTTTGAATTTCTCCCAAGGGAAAGTTTCTTGTTCATCCCAGTCAAGATAAAATATTAATATAAGCTTACTCCCTGTGTCATCCTGGAAAAAATTTTAAAAAATAAAATAAAATAATTTGTTAAGCAATTAAAAATAAAATTGGCAACAAAAACCTTTAAAATCTATTCTATTTTCCTCAATTAAAAATAAAATTGGCAACAAAAACCTTTAAAATCTATTCTATTTTCCTCGTTAATTGATCAATTTTATCAGATTCAAAGCTTCGATAATTTAAGTAAATTTTTACGTTTTCAATAAATGAGAAATAAGAGTTAATTTTTTTATGCTTAAATCAGAGTCAACCCAGCTTCAAATAGGAATTGGGATAACAGTTGTAATTACTTCATTATACTACTACTACAACCAGTAATACTACTAATAAAATTACTTACCCTTACAAACATGGATGGTCGAAAAGGGTGGAATGCAAATTCATGCATGAGTGCTATCAAAAGCAACGTATCTTGCCCAGAGAAATAAAGTAGCTCAATATCATCAAAGTTTGTAACCATCTGAAACTTTGGATATCTCATTTTTGCAACTATGTAGACAGAATCTGAAACTTTTACTGAAATTAGAAAAATTGGATAAACAAAATAAAATAAACAAATAAGTAAATCAAAATATTTTTTATGTTCAACAACTGATATTTTAATCATTGTACTTTTTCTAAAACCAAATCAGAAATAAATTTCGGATTTCTTTAAAAAAATATATTTATTGATCCTTCAATTATTTTTCTCGCTTAAGATGTCTGATTCAAACAAATGCAAATGCCATTAGACAATGAAGCATATAACAAAACTTATCGGAATTTTGATGAATACAGTGCACAGCAGAATCTGACCGAAAATAGGCCAAGAACAATGCAGATTCTTTAAAGAAACTGGAGAGAAAAAAAGCAAGGCAAGATTTACATTCAGAATGATATCAGAAAGAACGATACAAATGTAGAAGGTGTAACTCGTTTCGTAGAATTTGTAAAAGTCTTTGAAAATGTATGCCACAAAGACCTGTTGGACAGCTAGGCAACGTGTAGATATTTGGAAAAAAACTATTAGTGTAATATAATAATCTAGCCCCACCCAAGAAGGCTGATGAAGCGTGGGTGTTTTCGGTCATTGAAAGCAGCGGATGTCATTTTGACCCTATTTCCGGCAGAGCGGAAATAGCTCAGAGCAAACAGACAGGTGTCTCTGAGAATTTACGTAGGCGTCGCGTGATCAAGGCAAAGCCGGAAGAAATGATTCCCGGTTTTGGAAGATATATAAAGACTGCGAAAAACACGGTCTCGCCAGTCAGTCTTGACAGTCTCCAGAAGTAGACAAGAAGAGAAGTCGAAGAAGAAGCTAGACGAGCTAAGCAGAGAGGCTACACTCACGTCGTCACCCCTGTCAACCTTGGAAGAGCGCTCTCTCACTCCTGCCACTAGGCCACACGGTCCATCATTCATTAATAAAAATATCACTGATATATTTTTATATACACCCGTGTTTGTTATTTGTCGCTATATAACAAACATTGTTTTGGTGCTAGTGACTTGGTTTTGAAACAACAAAACATTGATACGAACTGGTTTACCGCAACAACGATTGAAAATTCAACAGACTTGAAATTTCCGGAATTAAAACTGCCACCAGAAAAAAAAAAAAAAAAAAAAGACGAAAATATAGTAAACAACCGGACGAGACCAGCGAAAGGTAGGTGACACTTTGATTTAATAGTGTGTGTGTTCTCTGCTCGTGTTTATAGTAGGTCTGGTTGAAAAAAAAAAAAATGGGACAGCATACTGTTGCCGATCTGACCGTAGAAATGAGAAATATGGCTTGTTCGGTAGAACGGTGGGGGTGAAAGACTACATGTAGGGAGAGCGCGTAGGGTTGGGGCCGACGGGGAGGAAGAAGGTGTTAAAATGAGGAAGAAAGTGTTAAAGTGTGTTAAAATTGACGAGGGTATTGAAGTTGACGAGAGGGAGAGGGTTGAGATGTTTGCCTGTCGGTGGGTGCGGGGCATCTGAGTTGGTGGTTTATTTTTTTTGTTAATGTTTTACCATATATGTGAAGTGAGAAAATAGTTAATATTTCGTAGAATAAATATTTAATGAAATAATTTTGGGTTGTGTCTTAATTTTACTTAAAAAGCGGCATGAACTTTTCAGACAACCCGATAGAAATATTGACGAACTATTCTCAATGTGAATATGAAGGTCAGTTGTATGGTTGAAATAGTTGAGTTTTTCTGATCAGTACTCGAGCCGAATTAAAAAAAAAAAAAAAAAAAAAACAATCGATGTTCTACGTACAGAAACTTTCCCCAATTGGAGTATTAGCGTAAAATGACCCTCTTCATTTTCTCCATTTGGCCTTGTATTGCATGAACTAAATCAAAATTGGTAAACATTGACAAATTATAAATGTAGCTACCACAATAGGAAAATCAGATATGCTTGGTTTCGAATCCAGAGGAAGTAGTTCAGGGAATGGAAAGCATTGTACAGACTAAGGAACTACGAGTCACGGGTCCATTTTTTTTTTTTTTAGACTAAATTAATATCCTCCACAAGTAAATTGCATGCGGATTAACGTTGGAATCAGGGTAATTTTCTTAAATTTCTATTGAACATTTCTCGGTCAGACTATGAATGTTATGTACGGCAAATAATGACCATTTTTTTCTGTGTTCAAACATAGTATGTTTGAAATTAAATTAAATGAGGTTACGTGGTAACAATAAACTCGAGCAGAGGCACACATGGTGTTGGTCAAAGGTCATTTACTCGATGTTAGTTTTGAAACTAGAGCGCGGTTACCGCTTAATAATCATGTGATTATGCATCAAAGAGTCTACGCTTATGGACAGACGCGAGAAAGAAAATGAACATTTTTAAGAACTTTGCCCAATTCTGTGAAGATGGATAAAAAAAAAAAAAAAAAAAAAAAAAAAAGAAAAGGAACAATGAAACATCGAGCTGGTAGAACAATTTTCAAGATGGACACGAACATTGTCGGGTTGCCGATGTAGGCTCCCCTATATATTTTTTTTTTTGTTGTTTTTTTGTTTCAGCATGCACATGTTTTTGTTGTTTTGGCATGCACATGTTTATACAATTGTAGGGCTTGTGTGGCATGGGGAGGAGAGTGAGGATGTTGCGCTTAAAATGTTCTTAGGCGAACATTTTGGAAAATGGGTGGGCGAGGAGTGTAATATAATAATCTAGCCCCACCCAAGAAGGCTGATGAAGCGTGGGTGTTTTCGGTCATTGAAAGCAGCGGATGTCATTTTGACCCTATTTCCGGCAGAGCGGAAATAGCTCAGAGCAAACAGACAGGTGTCTCTGAGAATTTACGTAGGCGTCGCGTGATCAAGGCAAAGCCGGAAGAAATGATTCCCGGTTTTGGAAGATATATAAAGACTGCGAAAAACACGGTCTCGCCAGTCAGTCTTGACAGTCACAGTCTTGGCAGAAGAGAGAAGTTGAAGAAACCACAGAGTCAGAGTCCCAGTCAGCCTCGACAGAAGTCAGTCTCGGAAGAAGTCTCGAGAAGTCGAAGAAGAAGCTAGACGAGTAAGCAGAGAGGCTACACTCACGTCGAACCCCCCGTCACCACGTCGAACCCTGTCAACCTTAGAAGAACTAAGCAGAGAGTATACACTCCCGTCGAACCCCCCGTCACCACGTCGAACCCCCATTAGAAGCGCGCTCTCAATTCTCTGCCCTTGTGCCACACGGTCCATCGTTCATCAATAAAAATATAAGATATTTTTATATACACCCGTGTTTGTCTGTTTCTTGGTATATAACATTAGAATAATCCAAAACCTACAATGGCAGCTGCATACAGATAGAAAATGGATTTAGTAAATATACAAGAATAGAAAGGGGGGGGGTCGTGTTACTGGATTGATTCAACCTAAAGACAACTACAAAAACTCCTATGGAAGGTAGTGAAGATAAGCCAAAAGAAAAGACTAAACATCAATTGCAAGACAAAGGACTGAATGGTTGTTTGCAAACAGATCAGCCCAAATTCCAAATTGGCAATAACAAAACCAAACAAGTAGAACAATTTAAATACCTGGAAAGTGTTTTAAATCTTTGTTGCATATTGGTTACAATTGTAACCTTTCTCTAAAATAATAGAGAATAGTAATGAATTATTTTAGAGAAAAGTTACAATTGTAACCAATATGCAACAAAGGATTAACAGAGGACGAAAAGTGTGACACTGAAACCCAATGCGTATTGGGATCGTGAAAGGTGTCTTCTAAAAGACAAGCACAGTATTAACAAAAAAAAAAAAAAAAAAAAAAAACACACACACACACACACACACTTGTTAGAAACATAGAAAAGTATTTATTGAACTGTTACTTGATATCAGTCTTCCCATATGGCAATGAATCCTGAAGTGACTTGAAGCAACAAAAAGGTGGTTCCACAGAAGGCTGCCGAGAATACAAGGGCCTGAGGAAGGAGTAGAAGTTTCTAAGGCACAGAAGGAGGAAAATTCGTTACTCACAGAACATTGAAAGCAATAAGGACCAAAGAAAATAACATAACCAACCTAGCGAGCGTAAATTGACGGCAGAACAGGATTTAGGAGAGATAACAAAAAACACAAAATTTATTAAACGCTACAAAAAGAGAGAAAATTACGGAGAGCCATTATTGCCAACAGCGTGAATGACATGAGATATAGAATTTCATTGGTTTTTCAAATTGAACAAAATTCACAAATTACAACCAAACAAGACAAAGTGAAAATCTGTAAAAATATCAAGCTCATATTTTTAATCAACAGTATTTTTTTTTTTTTTTTTTTTAATAAAGAGAAGAATGTGGAAAAGTTGCTACTCACGTTTCTTTTGGCAGTCTACTTTGTGTGTTGGCCATTCGGCTTTCTGGCATTTTTTAGAACAATATTTACTTTTGTGGCACTGAGAACATATCCTGAGTTTAACATCAGATTTCCCACAATGGCTGCAATTTTCTTCTGTAAATAAAAATGCAACATTTTCACATGTTTTAGTTTACACAAATTTGGTAAAAAAAAAAAAAAAAAAAGGAAGAAATGTTGCTTGAAAGCATGAACTAGGCTTAGCCTGACCATGTTTCTTTGAGGTCACGTGTGTGTGTGTATATATATATATATATATATATATATACACACACACACCCACCCACCCACCCACCCACACACAGTAGCCCACCACATTTTCTATAACTAATTTTTAAAAATGAAAAGTTTCCTTGAAACTTAGTCTTAATTGAAAGCTAAATGATTAAATTTACTATTCCCAGTAAGCAAAATACTTTGGATTATTTCAAACAGAAATTATATTGATCGATTGATATATATATATATATATATATAAAAACACCAAGATTTTTCAAAAATAATTTCATTCATTTGTGAATGAATACTGAAAGCTTCATAAAAATCTGACAATTATTTGATTTTTGCTAGAATTTCCAAATTAATGTGTTTGTCAATGGAAAAAAGTGGGTGATGTAATCATTACGCTTTCCATTGTAAACAGTCGTAACATTTTGTTACCTAATAACTATATATATATATATATATATATATATAATTTGTCACCTGTTATATTTGAAGC